>CM038793.1:77815862-78070131 GCA_021764765.1 Vicia sativa | reverse complement strand
AAGGCTGTCGGGTTGCGCTTAGATGTCACATCGAGGAAAAATTTGATGCAAATCTTCTCATGAACTTCTTTATCGATGATGCCCTCGCTGGATATTCCGAGTCTCAAGATACCTCTTCACGCCATAGACTAAGGTTTCTTTTTCTCGGCCAAGCTCACAACAATCGCCTGTTCGCCGAACTTCTCAATGATGATCCGGGGAGCCTCGCTGTCCCATCTAACCTTGAACATAGATGACATAGAATACCTGGCCCGCCAACCGATTCTCTCTCGTGGAATATGATCAAGTAATCTCTTCAAGTAGGGAATCAAACCGTAACATGCTCGATACGGAATGAGATCTGATGTTTCGTATCCCACTCGCCTCATCTGACCGATCACCAAAGTCGAGTCTCCATACACTGTGCTAAGAACTTGATTCTAAGTCAATAAGCCTTTGATACCCATGATGCACGCTATTCGCCATGTTGTTCAAAATCAAACATAATCTCGAAGTGAGTGCGGTCCTCCTGAGATGTAATGATGGCGCCAATGCCATTGCCAAGGCGTTGAGGCTCCATCAAAGACCATAGTCCATCGGGATCCTTGTTCGTGTCCTTCGTCTGGGCCCGGTTCTTCAATCAGAACTAGTAGAACATCTTCATCCGAAATTGAACCGCATAGATCGATAGTCATTCACGGCTTCATGAGCCAAATGACCGGCTACCACACTTCCTTTGATCGCTTTCTCGAGAAGTGTATCGATGTCATATTCTGGTCAAGACATTTGCCATCTTGTTATTCTTCTAGAGAAGTGGGTTTCAAATATGTATTTTATCTGGATCCATCTTGAAATCAACAGTAGTGAGTCAACATATACTGCCTTAGTCCATGAAAGCCCTGGCTTAAAGCGCTAAGTGTTTTCTCGAGTCGTGAGTATCTTGTTTCATGCCTAAACTTTTGCTAAGGTAGTATATCATGCTCTTTCGACTGCACTGGCATGCTGGCCCCAACACACACCCCATTGAGTTCTCTAACACCACAAGACATGATAAGAGGTCTTCCTTCAGGCGGGAATCTATCAGGAGGATTCTCAGTACTCTTGATTTTGTCAAAAGCGATCCGGCAATCGCCGCTCCATTCTACTATTGATCTTTCTTAAGTAACTTGAAGATGGCTCACAAGTAGCATGTGCAATGAACTGCAATGTAGTTCAATCGCCCAAGAAACCTCCGACTTCTTTCACGATCTCGAATAGCTTTTAACCTCATGGTCAACTTCAATACCTCTTCCACCGACAACAAACCCTAGGAGTTTTCCTGATCCGACTCCAAAGGTGCATTTGTCGATTAAGTCTCACCCTGTTTCAACCCACAAACAGTTTCCGTGAATGATCAAGATGTTCTTCGCCCAGATCGAGCTATCATGTCGCCGACGTAGACCTCTATCTCGTGATGAATCATGTCATGAAATAATGTCACCATAGCATCACCGACAGTGGCGCCTGCTCTTCAACCGAACGGCATAACCTTGAATAGAAAGGCCCCACCGTAACAAAAGTAGTTTCCATGTCTCTCGGGAGCCATTTTGATCCGATCAGAACCGAGAAACCATCCATGAAGGAGAAAACCTTACCGAAAGCAGGTTGTCAACCGTAACATCAATACGAGGAAGTGGGAAATCGCCTTCTACTTTTGTTCGTATCTCCGTAATCCACACACATTCGCACTTTGCCATCCTTCTAGGTACGTACCACATTTGCAACCCATCGGATAAGAGGTGACAAATAAGAAACCAGCATTGAATCGCTTCATAACTTCTTTGATTTTCTCTCGACATCTCAGACGCACGCGATTTAACCTTCGTTTCATCGAGAAAACCCTCGCTTGTCGGCAATGGCACCACAATATCAATGTCCAAACCAGCATGTCTTCGTATTTACAAGCAAAACCTCAATATAGTCTCAGAGCATCCGAACTAACCTTTCTTTAATCGCTCTCAAGACCCGCTTCCTATCTCGATCTTTTTTCTGCCTCACAAGACTCAAATTCACAACCTCAACTTGTTTCTTCGCGTGTGGTCAGATAACTCGCCTTCACAGCAATCGCAAGTTCTCGCACTTCACAATCTTCCTCACTGCCTTCTATTGGTAGATCGGATTATCAAGTCATATTTAGCACTAGCATAGTCATATTAACGAGATCTCGAGTGATTCGCAGGTATCACGGTGCGGTAAGAAACACATAGCTGGGCGGGTGATAAAGTAAAAGAAAGAAAAACACAATTGAATGCAAAAGTCCAACGATTTATTGAATGAAAATACGCAAACGATGATAATAACCTCGAACGAGCCATGATGCCTTGCAAGTAATTAGGCTTTCAAAGTTTATTGTTCAAAACATAAAGAAATACGAAAAGCAAAACAAAACAAGAGCAATTACCCCGACTAAAGGAGATTGTACGACGCCTTCGCCTTCCAATTGCCGAGCCCATGATCCGAGTCGAAGATCCACTTGCCGGCGTCAGCCGCTGTCGCCGCCTCTATAGCATGGATTCCACTCCGCCGATGCGAAAGGAAGTTCGCAAGACGTCGCGCGTATCATCTTCCTCGACTGATGGCGGAAGCCAAACCGCCTTGTCAAATTTGAAAGGAAGATCGTGGAGCTGTCCCCAAATAGTACTACCTCTTCAACAAAGAGCTTGAGCATCTTTCAATGAGGCCATCCCTAGGAGTCATGTAACCTCAGATGACAGGAGAGTCAATGTGCACGACTGGTATTGTTTCAAAAGCTCGACAGGAGTCTCAAGAATTCACCTCCATCTCGAGATATTGGAATGACCGCAGATGACCCGACCATGTATTCTTCTTCACCACACCTGTAACAACCTTCCCTTTCACCGGTATTTCAGCTCGATGGGTAGAGGTAATACCGCCCCATGTATCCAAGGCGCCCAAGTAGTAAGAATAAGTCGGACTATGTCCATGACAAAGAAAGTGGAATCAAAAGTCGGGAACCGACTTTAACAGGAGAGTGAGCCTGGCACCGCTCGCTAGAACCATCAAAAGCCCTCACAATAATGCGTCACCGGTCTCGAACCAACCCTTCGACATCAAGCCGATCAAAAGCAGCCTTCGAAGGATATTCAGAAAGCGTAACCGTATCAACCAAAACATGAGATAGTGGTAACGCCTTGCATTCAATGTAGATGTGCAAGGCTTTGTGTTTCTTTCCTAAGGAGTCAAATCAAGATCGAGAAGCCTCAGGCTGTCATGGCACCAAGCAAAGCTAGAATACAAACTTCGAATCGACTGGTAGTGTTCGCAAGACATGAGCATTCTTTTAAATTCACCAAGGCATTAGTATGAGCCTCGAGCACAAGAGCAAAGCAAGTATGGAAATTCGGACGAGTCTCCCCAATTGCTCCACAACATTGTAATCACTCTTCTTGATAATCTTCGTAATTTCTCCATTTCTTGTTCGAGGTGTCTCAAGAATCTCCTTGGTACTTCGTCGAAAGGTGATGAGTCACCGGTTCTTTCCTCTAGCCGGGATATTGGTTGAAAGTGGAATGCGAGCCGAGTCGCAGTTCTTCGAGGAGAGATATCCGGAGAATACTCTTCCCGCTCTCGTCACCCATCGGATCCTATGATGTCAGTTCTGCCGGAATAAGCTCCAATGGTAAGATCTTCATGGTCGTAGGGTCTTGCTTGACGCCATGATAGTAAACATCACCCATAATTCCAAGGATGGGGCCATGAGGAATATGGAATCGGTTGGAGAAGGATGATGAGAGGTGCCACCCTAGTACGTGGATCGCAGAAATCCTTATTGGTTATCAATGATAGTTCGGGAAATCGCCACCCCATCCGGTCGCCTTAACATCTTCAATAGGAATCTTGTAACCATCAGAACAATGTACTTCACCATGTAATCATATTTTCCACTGGGTCGCCCCAAGGTATCCCACATGATGGCATCGCTTTCATTCGCATTGTCAATCTTCAACTTAGACATTTCTTCACAACTTCAAAATGTGTGGTTCGTAAATAGTATCTCTCATTATCCATCATGCATCCTAAACGCCTTCAACCAAGCACAACCATCGTGTATGGGCACCAACGACACCCTCGGGCATCCTGATCATAACGCTCATAAACAAATTCTTCTTAATACCATCGAGGAATGGTCAAGTCATCGGCGTTGAAAACATAAGTATCATCACCAACAGATTTGAACTCCCTCATGGTTAGGCATAGTGCTGCTGATCACATCTCTAGTCTCACCGTGAGGATCAAACTCAATCGCTTAGCTTCAATCATGTCTTGAATCTTGTTCTTCGAGCCCAAAAATTGGCTGTCATGCCTCGGCTATGGAACGGTAAGCACACTTAGCATTAGGATTGTATTTAGAGGGTGTTGACATTCGAGGAGGATCCTCAAGGTAATCACCCGCTTCAACATGTGTTGGGCTCACATAATGGTATGTCGATCTTCGTAAACGCCTCGCGCGCTGCTCGCCACGCTGCTGTCTCGCCGAGGTCAGGCCGATGTAGGATCGAGATCACAACCGCCTCAGATTGAGCGGGTCGGTCTTGGCTCGGCTTTTCCGACCATACACAAGATTGGCTTTTCTTAGCACCAAAAGATCTCTTCGCAGATTTAAGACGTCTCATGAATCTTCCCACTCTTGATACCGCCTAACGCTGTCATCATCAACATCACCTGGTGAATCCGATGAAGAGTTTCCAATCGATGATCAAGAATGGCCCGCTGCCTCTTAAACATATCAACCAACTCCCTATTGACAAGGGTGGTCGAACTCACTCGCTAGATCTCTCCATTTCTCGAGCATACTTTGAACTTCACACAACCTATGTATACATTTTCAGAGTTGATGGAAACAAGTGTCAATTCAAGATTGTACCTATACCGTCTCAGAAAGCATCACCAAATCACCCAAGTACGGATACGGCCATTCTCTCACCGATAGTACCATTCCAACTGGTCTGGACAAACTCTCTTGAAAATAAGTGCATCCACAACTTTCTCACACGTATGGGACTGATCTTCCGGACATAGGACTTCAAATGCATTAGGCAAGACATGCCATCATACTTAGCAAAAGTAGGGAACTTGAACTGGGAGGAATCACAACACTGTGGACAAGACTCGTGATCATCAAAATTCAACCCGACATCTTCAAAGTTTTCCACAAAGATTTAGACGATCTTCAAGCTGCTGTATCATCATCTCTTATGAGTATCGGCCTGTCATAGTCTTTCTCAAGCTCAGCCGACCGCTTTCGGCCCTCACCCTTGTTACTTTGCTCGTCTTCCTTCTTGAAACTTCCTTCCGAGAGCTCAATGCTACCGACTCACCTTAGGGACCACCTTTGTAGCCGCCCGCACCATGTCGAGGAGACCAACAACCTCTTCTTTCTGTTGATGAGCTTCTTCCGATCTTCTCGACCTGGACCAAGCTCGTAAACATCACGAAATGGCATTCTGAGCTCGAGATCTTTGACATCTGCTCAAGAGCCATTTCGCTAAAATAAATAACAGCAAATGAGAAAACCAATCTCCAATGTACCGTGATGCAATGTTATGCTATGCTATGATGTTTATGCGAATGCAATGCAATGTTTTCAAGGACCTTAGATATTTAAATTTGTTAAACAAGCAAAACAAACATTTATTAGTACTTTTATTATTCTTTTTCTTTTGGCACAAGAGATAATTCAAACAAGAAAGCATAAACATCCTAAAGCTCTAAGTCTCCCACTCAAGCGCTTCTTCGTGCCGATGTAAAGGCCATGTTTCGCCTCGTGAAGTAGCTCGTCAACTCTAACACTTTCTTCTCGCCATGTAACACCGAGCTTCAAAGGTATCCCTTCTTCTTCGAGTCAATCAGATCTCTTCAAGTCTTCAAAATCGTGAGGCATGTCGTGATGGAGAACAAGAGGGTCCGGCCACCCAGCAACAAAGTTCCATAATTACTAGTAGAACAAAGGAATGGCATCATGAGGTTTTCGCTCGAGCTCGCACTCCATTTGAGGTAAGGTTCCCAAGGAATGGAGTTCGGTGCCCCAAAGTCTTGTACGCCTTCTTTACCATGCCCCAAGCGTAGGAACCTTCATTTAATTGAGATCGTGGTTGTAGTCGAACACAATATCTTTGAGAAGCATATCATGTGGACCATCTCTCTTCTGCAAAACCAAACCGACGAGAGCTGAGAAGGGTTGTAGGCATACCTCCTTATACCAAGGAGTGGTACATTAGGAATTCTCCACAACCAATGAAGGTGAAGTCCTTTGAGAGAAAAGATCCAACGAATATCCGAACGGAGAGTGACATTAATCTTGAGACCATCTCAACCTTTGTTCATTCTTCAAAACTAATGGAGGAAGGTGCAATAAACCACCTCGGAAAGTAACGGTATACAACACATGAGAGTTCCTTATCGCTAGTAGCACGAGGAGAGAATGTAGGATGTCTCCAAGTAAAGTAGGCATCGGATTACTAAGAAAAACAACTTGATGGCATTGACATCTACGAATTGATCCGGTTAGGAAATAGAACCAAACCATAAATTACACAATATTTTCAAATGCATGGAAACTCATAACTTTGAGAAATTCCTCGCTTTTAATTAAGAACTTGAAAGTAAACCCTTAACTCCACTTCTAGTTTCCCAATTGGCTTCAATATCTCGAGCCTTAAGATGTAAGGTCGATGTAATGTCTTCGCATTTGGAACCTTTTCCAAACCTAGAATGGCATTTGGTCAAGAATAGGTACCCCAAGTAGCTTAGAGAACTCTTCTAAGGTAGGAAACCAACTCGATAACTGAAATGTAAAGCAATGGTGTTTTGATCAAAGAATCGAATAGACATGCATCATATCTTCTTCAAACCGGAGATAACCAATCAAGTAGATAACCATGTCTTTGATGAACCGAGCATGGTCGGGAATTCTCAAACCAATTCTTTGAGTCGAGAAGGATACCCATGAAGTTGATTGATAGTCTTTCCAAGCCATAATCCCTACAAACAGCAAAGATAAACTTTAGGTCCTTGAAATAGTTAAATGATATGCAATGCAAATGATGTCATGATGTCATGTTTAGCACATACAAGCAATTCACACAATGAGCCTAGGGTTAAGGCTTGATGAGGTATAGGTGATTACCCCACCAAAAGTTCGAGTTGGTTCATCCTGGCCCCATAATAAGAACCCTTCTAGGAATCTCATATCACGCATCTTTCTCGCGCTTATTTCAATACGACGCCGTGGTCGATCGAAATGTCCCAAAAGTCTAATCTCAATGAGCGTAGCATCGAGTATCAACCAACCCTATTTCCACACAAAGCTTCGCCATCTCACTCACCTTCTAATGGCCAAGACGGGTCAATTAAGGTTCTAAAAGTTTAGTTGCGCATTGATGACACCACGCGGCCAAATACTTTCTTCAACTTGGGAATGAAGAGTACCGGGACAACCAGTGTCACGCTAACGTAGCCATCATGTTGACCGCGTAGTTATACGCCTAACTGGCGCGATGATCTAATGCTACTTACCTAAAAGGAAACCCTGATCCGTAGTGATCCCAACAATATAGTACCCAAGCAACCCTTAAAGATAAAGTATACAAGTCAATCAAAAAGCAATAAAAGTTATCTAGAAATCCCTAAGGCAATTCTCTTCTTTAGGTGTACTCCCAACAGAGCCGCCGCCTCGGATACTGAACTAATTTGTAGGATTTTTGTATCCAAATGCTACGGATAGCAAGAGTCGCCACCGACTTTTTATTTTTATCCATTATGGAAGGTAAAAGTACGTAAAAAGACCTTCGTTAGATTCTCGAGTTCGGGAGAATGGTTATGAAAAGTGGAAGGTATTAGCACCCTTTCCATCCGCAGCTTATTCTACGGCCTTAGTCAGCTCTAGATCACTTTTTAAAATTGCTTCGTGGTGTTCGACAAAGATGTTTTGAAAGGCATTTCGCTTTGACTTTGAAATGACTCATGTAGGAGTGTATACAAAGTGTTCGGAAATGTTTCGCTTTTGAAAAGTATGAACTTTGAAAAAGAGTGTGTGTGAAAAGTATTTTGATAGAGCAAGCAACTAAAAGTCTTATTTACCCACCTGAATTGGTCGCTTTTGTTGTACTTAATGCCTTTAGAATAGTGCTAGCCATACCATTAGTTAGTAGGTAGCTCCATTCGCTGGATGTAAGCGGACATTCGGGACACCTGATGGTCATAGAAGGCAACTTGTAGGAAGTATCCTAGCACTTCAAGGACTATCATCATTTTCGGGGAGGCGACAATCGAGGGTCAAGATCATGTATTCGGAGGCTTACATCGTGGGTCTTATGATCTTTGTATCAAGGGACTATGATGATTTGTTTGAAGGCAACTGCTAGAATACCTCTACGCTCGAGGGACATGACCATTTTGAATTCGAAAGATCGAGAGAATTACCCTAAGCGTTGTGTGTAAAGAAGTGTGTTGATTTTATATTTTATCTTGAAGATTAGTGGGCTATGTTCATTGTTATCTTGCCATACACGCCTAATTACTAGCAATTGATAAGGGTGCGGAAAGTAAAAATGCGGCGTAAATGAATGTAAGAAAGATAAACCTACGCTTATTACAAGGCTTTCAGGATACATAATTTAAAATGCGGAAAATAAAGTCCTAAATTAAACTATTAACCCCATGAGCAATTACATTATTGGAAAAATAGAATGATAAAATGATAAAGAGAAAATCGTCTAATCTGATCAACCTGCATAAAAGGAAGAAATCTAAATGCAATATGAATCGAACAAGAGAAAGAATGTTAGAAAAATGCAAATTTTAATATGAGAAAATTAATATATGCTGGAAATAAGATAAATATATTAAAATAATTTTTTGGGATTTTTTAAATGCATTTTAGTAATTAAAAACTAATTTACAATGATTTAAATGCTAAAATAAAAATAAAATAAATATGCATGCAAAAATTATATTTTTTAATTTATTAAATTAAATAAAGGTTTTTATGACAATAATGCAAAAAGAAAATATTTTTTTGATAATTTTTTAACGCTGGAATAAAATGTGGAAATTAATTAAAATAGTATGCAAAAATATTAGAAATTGGAAAATATTAAAATAATGAAGTTTGTGAAAAGAAGCAAAACATGCCCCGGATTCGGATTCGAACCCATGACCCCGAGGCATCCGAAACAAAGGAGCGCCTTTACCATACGCCATGTGTACATCACTGCTTGAAATCCGATCGAATGAAACAAAGATGATGTCGCCTCCCGCTTCCTCAATCACGCCAAGCTTCAGTCCCCGATTTGAATATTTGCTGAAGGCCACCGTTATTCGACGCTATGTCCTCCGGCTAATTCAAAAATCAAGCAAACATAATATAAATAAATTCTAAGACCATGGATCGATTCCTGTGTCATTCGAATGCAATGGTATGGGTCTTATAGTCCAATTTTTCTAATAGAGAAACCCTAAACGGCATAGGAAACCCTAATCATGGCATACGTCGTTTCGCCTTGGAAACTCAATCAAAGTGCCCAAAGCTTGTAAACTCATCACTAATCACAAAACAAACACAAAACAAAGTTAATAATGCATGATGATTGAAACACGATTTTGAAAAACAAGAACAAACCGATTCGATTTCTTGTTTCCGGATGGTTTTGGCAAAGTAAAGGTCCGGATCGACTCAAGAGGTATCAAGGAATGTGTTAGACACCTCAAAATCGATTGAAAACTACCGGAAGTATGATTCCAATTCAGTAGGTCACGATTTTTTGAGTTTGGGAATAGGGTTTCGAGTAATTTTTCGTCTCTTGTGATTGGTATGCATCAAGTATATATGCTGGATGGATTTGGCATTGTTTTTGGAAAGATTTGATCAATAATCAATGATAACCAAATTTGATATTTCCATGAAAATCAAACTTTCAAAACTTGCTCAAATCCAATCAAATCTTGCCTTTTTTGTCAAATTTTGAATTTGCCGGCTTTCCATGTATTAATTGATCACAAAGAAGAAATAAAATCAATCTTCCAATTAATTTTGATTTTATAATTTATTTTCAAATTTAATTTGCATTTAAATGAATAAATTACAAATTAAATAGAAAAATAAATCAAAAATTCGTGGCATTGGGCTTGGGTAATCCTAATTGCATGAGGAATAAGTTAGATGAAGAAAAGTAGGCCCATTTGCAAAAGATTTGATTTTTGAAGTATCTCTTGTGCATTCTTTCAAAATCGCCCAACTTGTGGATGGTGTAACTTGCTCAATTTTCCACATTTTGAGTGTTCTTGGACTTTTGGAAAGCTCTAAGAGTCCTCTAAACAATGTCTTTGGTTTCATCTCAATTGAGTTACCATGCTCAATATATCTTCAAAACAAAAAGTTGACTTTTTGTTGACTTTGAAAATGACCAGTAATGTTTTGAGCTATACCTCTCAAATGAAGCATTTTTGACATTCTTGTGAGACATGAAGTTGTAGAGAATTGAATTTCCTTCAAAATGAGCTTTGTGGAAAATTTCGAGAAAGTATGAGAAAGTTATGATCACCAAAGTTCGCTTGACTTTTCACCTCTAAACCCTAATTTAGAAAGTTTGACTTTGAGCAAATCTTGAGTTTTCTTGATGAATCATGATCAACCCTTGATCAAATGATGAATGTAACTTCAAAATGAGGATGTTGACCAAAATTATGAAGTTTGACTGTATGTTGACCATATTGACTTTTGTCCAATACAATTGATTTTCAACCATCCGAGCCATTGGCTCGAGGAAACTTGACTTGTGAGGCTTGAAACTTGACATGAAGAATCTTGAAGCATACGAGGAGGCATGAAGACCATTGGAGATGTTGGAACCATCTCGATTGAGAGATACCAAACCCTAGTTGGGTGATTGCCCAGAGAGAGTTTGTCCGATCAACTCGAGGAACTTTAGCAGTAGGGTATGAAACTTGAATAGATGGAGGGAAAATTTTGGGGTATGACAAGATATACAAAAGAAACTTCGACATGGTCTTGATCAAACGCATGGACGTACACAAAGTAGATATATTAATACATGAAGTGCATGAAGGATCCTTCGAACTCATTCAAATTGGCATGCAATGCCCCAAGAAAATACTAAGAGCAAGTTACTATTGATGACAATGGAATCCGATTGTTCAACACGTTAAGAGATGTCATAAGTGCCGATCTACGGTAATACTGTGAACCGACTTTGTAGGTTTTGTATCGCAAATGTGCGGATAGCAAGAGTCGCCACCGACTTTTATTTTTATCCAATTAAGGAAGGTAAAAGTACGTAAAAAGACCTTCGCTTAGATTCTCGAGTTCGAGAATGGTTATGAAAAGGAAGGTATTAGCACCCTTTCCATCCGTAGTTATCTACGGCTCTTATTGCTCTGATCACCTTTTAAAATTGCTTTCGTGTGTTTGACAAAAATATTTTTGAAAAGGCATTTCACTTTGACTTTGTAATGACTCATGTAGGAGGTATACAAAGTGTTCGAAATGTTTCGCTTTGAAAAGAGTTTGAACTTTGAAAAGAGTGTGGTGTGAAAAGCATTTGGTTTTAGAGCAAGCAACTAAAAGACTTATTACCCACCTTTAATTGGTCGCTGCATTTCTTTACGCTTAGAATAGCCAGCTTGCACCATTAGTTAGTAGGTAGCTCCATTTGTTGGATGTAAGCGACATTCAAGGACGCCGGATGGTCATAGAAGGCAACTTGTAAGAAGTATCCCAGCATTCCAAGGACTATCATCATTTTTCGTAGGCGACAATCGGGGTCAAGATCATGTATTCGGAGGCTACATCGTGGGTCTTATGATCTTTGTATCAAGGGACTATGATGATTTGTTTGAAGGCAACTGCTAGAACACCCCACGCTCGAGGGACATGACCATTTGAATTGTGAAAGGCAACGAGAGAGAATTACCCTAAGGGGTGCATGTGTGAAAAGTGTGTCAAATTCGTATTTTTATCTTGAAAATTAGTGAGCTATGTTGGTTATTATCTTGCCATACACTTAGTTACTAGCAATTTATGGGTGCGTAAATTAAATGCTGAATGTAAAGTACGGAAAGGTAAATGTCCTACGCTATTACATGGCTTTGGGCGTATACATGATTTAAAAATGCGGAAAATAAAGTCCTAATTTAAACTATTACATCCCATAGACAAGCTACATTATTGAAAAAATAAAATGATAAAGAAAGAATCGCCTAAATCGGATCAACCTGTAAGGAATGAGAAATCTAAAATACGATATGAATCGAACAAGAGAAAAATGTTAGAAAATGCAAATTTTTATATGAGAAAATTATTATATTGGAAATAATATAAATATGCTAAAATAAATTTTTGGGATTTTTGATGCAATTTAATAATTTAAAATGAATTAAAAGTGATTTAAATGCAAAATATGAATAAAAATAAATATGCATGCAAAATTGTATTTTTTAATTTTATAAATTAAATAAAGATTTTATGAAAATAAATGCAAAAAGAAAATTAATTTTTGATGATTTTTAAATGCAAATAAAATTGTGAAATTAATTAAAGGGTTAATACCTTTTTCACCTCGACATGGTATTTGTGCCTCGCCAAAAAATCAGTTACCTGACAAATTTTAAAGTTTCATTTTTACCTTTGATGCCACATCACCTAAAAGGTCGATGGGCTTATGTTTTGTTACATTTGTAAGTTTTATTTTGCCATGTCACACAATTCCAATTAAATGTCCGAATGCCTTTTCTTAATTTTTCTAAAATTCAAATTATTTTGCAAAGTCTCCTTCTTCTCATGTTCCTCCTCTTAACAACGTTAATCTTCCTGCTCCTCGCTCATGTTCCTTCTCTCACTCCCAATCTCACCATGTCTCACCAAACCCCAACATTTCTCCCAAAATTCAACCTCACTCCACCCCAACCACCAAAAATCTCTCCCAACGCGTTTCGTCCCAAAGCCCAAACCTTCGATGATTTCACCATGCCCAAGATTCTCATCAACCCAATTTCTCTCCTTGTGAAGAAGATGATCAACTGATCTTTACACCGAGTTCCACCGCTTTCATCTTTCAATGCGACTTTGGGACATCTCTCGGTCCTTTCCAAACCCAAATCAACCCCAATATAGGTGTTGAATCTATGGATTCTCATCCGCAGCCTTATGATAACAAATGATCCGCTATTGTGTGGTTCCGGAGAAATAAGAACAAGAGTCCACTCAAGCAATTGTGACTAGGAAGAGGGCCAACCAGTGATGGAGCTTCAGAGGGTTTGATCCGAGTATGAAGGAGCATATAAATTGTCGGGAGGTGATAAGGAGGACAAGGATGTATATGATTTCCGCTCGGTTGGCGAGTAGTATCAAGAGGAGAAGAGATTGCCGCAGAGGTTGTTGTGGATGGAGGAAGAGAAGAGAGTGGCCGAGGAAAGAGGTTGGCCGAGGAGAGGAGATTCGAGGAGGTTGTTATGGAGGAGGAGATGAGAATAGGTGAGGAGAAGAGTGCGACGGGATGGCCGGTGGAGGTGGAAACGTAAACGCCGAGTGGAAAAAGAGGCGGTAAGCATTCGTAGACATGAGGGTGGCAAATTAATGAGGTTCGCCTTCTCCGTTCCTATTTCGCGGTTTCCGCTCGAACCGAAAGGGTTCACCACATCAATGGGTGTTTCGCTTCAACCTCACCAACATCGTTAACTTATCAAAATCATAACTTGGCATTGGTTGAAATCGATACCCTCGTGAATGGTAGTATGGTGAACCATCGTAATCGTAGTCCGACTCGTAATCATTTGATGTTGTCCGTGGAAAGAAGATCATGTGTTGGGGGTCTGAATTGAAACATAGCATTTGCAAAATAATTTGGGATTTTAAGAAAAAAATTAAGAAAAGGGCATTTTGGACATTTTAATTGGAATTGTGTGACATGGCATAACAAAAACTTACAAATGTAACAAAAACATAAGCCACATCAGCCTTTTAGGTGATGTGGCATCCTAAAGGTAAAAAATGAAACTTTTAAAATTTGTCAAGGTAACAATTGGAACTTTTTTTTTGGCAGGGGGGTTTTTCAAATACACCCCATATGTCAGGGGTGAAAATAAGTATTAACCCTTAATTAAAATAACATGCAAATAAAAGAAAATAGAAAATATGTTAAGTTTGTAAAAAGAAGAAAAACATTGGTCTTGCCAGGATTCGAACTGGAGACCTTGCTTTCAAACTTTGAGTCCCCTTGCCTTTGCCATCCGAGCGCCGTTTTACCGCTTTGAAAACCGAGCGAGTAGAGAGAAAACATGTGTCGCCTCGACACTCCTGATCACGCGCCAAGCTTCTGCTTCAAAAATTTGAAAATCCTGCGCCGGCCTTGGCTCGACGCTATGTCCCTGGCAAACATCAAAAATCCAGAATACATAATATAAATGAATTCTAAAAGCATGGTTCGATTCCTGGGATCATTCTGAATGCATTGGTATAGGTCTCATGGTCCAATTTTTCCTATTTGGTGAAACCCTAAATCGACCTCAGAAACCCTAGTAATGGCATAACTCGATCCAGGCACTCAAAACGCAATTAAACCGCCCGTATAGCTTGCATACTTGATTCTAAACATGAACAAACAATCAAAACAAGTTAACAATGCATGAATGATGAAAATCGATTTTGAAAAAAACTTGACAAACCGAAATCGTGTTTGATGGATTCTTGATGGTTTTGAGCAATGTAAGGATCTGGAATGCTTCTGGGAGATGTCAAGGAATGTATTGGACACCTCAAAATCAACTGAAAACGGCTGGAAGTATGATTGCCAATAGCTTGAAGGTCACGGATTTTTTGAGTTAGGTTAGGGTTCTCGAGCCAATTTTTCTGTTCTCTCTTGATAGGTATGCATCATATATTTATACTGGATGGATTTGGGATGGTTTTGGGAAGGAATCAATCAACATTCAAAGCAAATCAAATTTGATTTTTGTACAAAATCAAATTTTCAAAATTTGATTAATTTCCAATCCAATCTTGCCATATTGATCAAATTTCGAAATTTGCTGGCCTTTGTGAGTTGCTTGGGTCTCAAGGAAGGAATAAAAATCAATCTTGCAATTAATTTTGATTTTATACTTTATTTTTAAATTTAATTTGTATTTAAATGAATAAATTCCAAATTAAATAGAAAAATAAAATAAAAATTCGTGGCATTGGGCTTGGATATTCCTAATGGTGTGAGGAATAAGTTTGGATGAAGAAAAAGCAAGCCCATTTGCAAAAAATTTGATTTTTAGAAGTATCTCTCTTTGTGCATTCCTTCAAAATTGCCCAACTTGTGAATGGTGTATCTTGCTCAATTTTCCACATTTTTGAGTGTTCTTGGACTTTTTGGAAAGCTCTAAGAGTCCTCTAACCAACCTTTTTGGTATCATCTCAATTGGAGTTTCCATGCTCAATATATCTTCAAAACAAAAAGTTGACTTTTTGTTGACTTTGAAAATGACCTGTAATGTTTTGAGCTATACCTCTCAAATGAAGCATTTTTTGGACATTCTTGTGAGACATGAAGTTGTAGAGAATTGAATTTCCTTCAAAACAAGAGGTGGTGGAAAAATTTCTGAGAAAGTATGAGAAAGTTATGATCAGTCAAAGTTCAGTTGACTTTTCACCTAGAAACCCTAATTTAGAAAGTTTGACTTTTGAGCAAATCTTGAGTTTTCTTGATGAATCATGATCAATCCTTGATCAAATGATGAATGTAACTTCAAAATGAGTATGTTGACCTAAAATTATAAAGTTTGACTGTATGTTGACCATAGTTGACTTTTTGTCCAATACAACTGATTTTCAACCATCTGAGCAATTGTTTGAGCAATCTTGACTTGTGAAGCTTGAAACTTGACATGGAGAATCTTTAAAGAATATGAGGAGGCATGAAGACCATTGGAGATGTTGGAAGCCCATCTTGGCCTGAGAGATACCAAACCCTAGTTTGGGTTGATTGTCTAGGAGAGAGTTTGTCTGATCAACTCTTGAGGAATCCTTGAGTATAGATGTATGAAATATCTTGAGAAGATGGAGGGCAAATTTTGGGGTATGACAGCTGCCCCTGTTCAATCTTCTTGTACTGGAGGGTTAGATTGACACACTTGTCTTTCGTGACCTGGAGGTAGAAGATGATTGAACACTCGAGTACACCTGAAAATTTGCACTCGCTGTTGGTGGATGATGCTGGAATGGGCTTACAGATGCCATTTGGAGAATTTGGATACTTCACTGGGGGATGAGTCGTAAGCTAGACTCGAGAATGTCGATAGGAGAATTGACGGGGATGAGCTTAAGATGCCATCTGGAAAGATCGATGCTGGGTGAAGCAACTCGATTTTTTTCAAAAAAAATCATTGAAATTTTTTTCAAAACAACAGTGAAATCGCCACCTAATTTTATTTGTCCTAGAAAGAACGGGGAAATATAGATAAAACCCACGAATAAAAGAATAAGACGGTCTACGAGATTAAAGAGATATAGGTTCGGGAGTTGGTTATGCAAGGGAAAGGTATTAGCACCCCTCACATCCATCGTACTCGATGGTACCCATTTAGTTCAAAGTGTGGTTGTGTGTTAGTGTGAAAATTTTACGATCTTCTAAGTTTTGAAAGGAGAAAGAAAGGGAATGTTTTTATTATTTTTGAGTTTGACACGGTTTCAGAACCGTGTGCCTACGTATTTCCTCGTGCAATGGGAAAGTCAAAACTCCGTAGTTCTTCTAGAAAATGTTTGTTTGTTGATTGATTTTAAATGAAAAGACAAGTCGTCATTTTTAAAGGAGAAGACTCGTCTAACGTCCACAAGGTGTGATAAAGAATAAAGGACTACGCACCAACATGAGGGAGGGTTTGAGAACACCTCTAGTACTCAAGTGGAGAAGTCGAAAACCTTGGGAATAGAGGAAGAAGCATCTCAATTATAAATGAATCATGTCTAATCTTGAAAAAGGGTTTAAAAGTAAAAGGTGCTTGGAGCGCACAAAAGATATTGAATGTGTTGGAATTGATTTTAAATTGTGGATGACAAGTACCAAAACGTTGGGATATCCTCTAATGATTCAATACTCGAGATTGGTGATTGAGGTCAACCGATCATCTCTCATCCAAAATCTTTATTATGAAAAGAGTGAGGTGAAACAAAGTTCACTTTTATTAAGTGTATGGAATAAAGTATTTAAGTCATTGGGTTACCCTCTAATGGCCCAAATACTTTACATTTTAATTAAATCGTCGGGATATCCTCTAACGGTTCAATTAAATACCATAGCACTATGGTTTTTTTGTAGAAATTCATTTTTGAAAATAACTCGACGTTGGATCGAGGTTTGAGAGGAAGACTCGACGTTGGGTCGATTTTTATTGAAAGTGTTTTGAATGTTTGGTGAATGGAGAAAGAGTAGGATGAGATAATTGTAAATCACAAGTAAAATCGACAAAGCCCATACAAGGTGGTCAACCTAAGTATAAAATAATTAAATTACATGTGTACTAGCAAAGTGGGCTAGTCTACTATAACGACTAATTGGAACAATTAATCGAAATAGGCTCACTGTAAGAAGGCCCAGGATCAAGCGTACATGTGTGCATGTGTGGTCATCGCGACGCTTCGAAGCTTTGTCGACTTACGGGTTAAAAATGATTTACAAATTATTAGTTTAAAAAAGATTTTTTTGGTTTTGTGTAAGTGATAGTTAAATTAAATAAAATAAATGTGCACTAGATAATTATTACAAGATTTGTTCTTGGGAGAGGGATACATAAATTATAAATGGGAATTCAAACGGTAAAATAAAATAGAAAGCGGTAAATTAATTACAACGCAACAAGGGGATTGGGATACATTATTCGAATGGGGATAAATTGAAATTAAAGAGGAAACGGTAAATTTAAAATGTTAAAAGCATACAAACAGAAATTAAATACGGCGAAACTTAAATATCGATTATTGTGTCGTTTGTATTTTATTTGGTTAATTAGAATAGACTATAGAAATTAATTCTAAGAACTATGCGGAGAATATTACTATAATATAATTCGAACTTATTTACGAATGAATAAATAAAGTATAATAATAAAAGTAATATGTATATAATATTTACAATATTAAATATAAGAAATAAATATATATGTATGTTTATATTTACAATTCTAAATATACTAAAAGCATTATGTATAATTAAATTTAAAGTATTAAACATAAAAAAATAAAAGTACTAAGTATTTTAGATACACATTACTAAATATTAAAAAGTGACACAAATATAAATAACAGTATATAAAAAATGAATGTGTATAGATGCAACAATATAAGAATGTATTCTTGGACAATTCTTGGATGTCTACACAAATAATAACTCGTTAGTAGCATAAGTAGTATATGAAATACAATTGCAATAGATCGGAAGATGGTTAATAAACAAAATACGAAACCGAAATCAAACTTGTATGATGCATATGAACAAATAAATGTTACGATTAAGAACTAAGAAATCAAATTAGTAATCAATTCACCAAGGAATTAACCAAAGAATTCATGTTATTACTCAATCAAAAATATGGAGAATGAAGTTCTAAACGATCTAAACCGTATGAATCAAAATCGGCAGCCACTACATGAACTTGATAGTGCTCAAAGATTCATCTAAAAATGTTCAATAACAAATTAAAATGCAATGATAGAAACAAACAATGCCTCATAGTTTCTAAATTCACACGCAAATAAATGCGGTATCATTGTCAAACCATCATCGAAACTAAACAAATACATCTTTATTCACAAACTTCAATCGAAATAAAATGAAAGAAATACAAAATTTTAATGGTTTCTGTTAGATTTCTCGCGAATAAACGCTGAAACAACATCACCTTCATTGAAAACATACAACTTTCAAATCAGAACTTCAATTAAAATGAGAATAATGCAATATTGTGATATCCCTAATGGTTTCTTGGTTTGTATTAAACGCGGATAAACGCGCTATCGATATTAAACCATCATCAAAACCCAAAGCTACCTAGAGATCACTCATCACAAATTCCATTGAACATAAGCGAGAAATAACACAATAAATATTCCAATAGTTTCTCGGTTTGATTTTTACACTAATGATACGGTTAATCAATAAACCATCATCGAAACTATAAAAATGCATCTTTACTCACAAACTTCAGCCGAAAAATAATTAAAAAAATGAGAAGAATACAATATTTTTAAAAATTTCTCGGTTAGTTTCTACGCGAATCAACGCGGAAACAAAATCACCTTCATCGAAACCCACTCAAACTTCAAACATCCTTCACTCAGAAACTTCATTCGTGATTTTAAATGAAAGTAACATCATAATATGATGTCCAATCAGCTCGCTCACATCCTACACAAATGAACGTGTTGATGTCGAACTCTCATCGAAACTATATGAATGTCAAAATGAAATTAAACGAGGATACGCTAGCATAAAGCAAAACTTCAAGAATCCAGATTTGATTTTAGTAATGTTATAAAACCAGCAACTTAAGTAATCAGATTCAGATAGCACTATTGAAATGACATGTTTGGACACATTGAACCAGATTATCACAATAAACCCACTGTTTAGTAGCAATTTTAAATCCGACAGTTCAAAAAATCATATTTCAAGTTACTGTCAATAGAAAGGCAATCTGGAAGGGAAACCTATCTAAACTTGACTTAGATAGATACAAATATTACTAACAAGCTTTTTACCGTAACTTAAAAGATATTACAAGGAACATCAATACGCCGCATCACAAATAATAATCGAAATATGGTCTAAAATTACCAACTCCGCCGACGCCGCAAGTTAACGATCGAAAACCAGTCACCGTTATAGCTGGAGCAGAGCCGCTTGAAACGGAATCGATCCGCTGACGAAGAGGACGGATGGTCGATGAGGATACTGGCACCTGATTGGTGATTGCAAATCGGGTCTTAGCATCCCCGGAATCGGTGAAGGATAAAGTGGCAAGAGGGTGAAACAGAGTTGGCTCCGTGAATAGGAAGTGAAGTAGGCCTGAGACGGAGGGCTAAGACGACGAGACCGGTTTTTGAGGTAGGCGAAACCGTTGAGGGCGTAAATGGTCACGTTGAAGGTAACAAAAGGGGTTTCGCGGCTGGTTTTGGGATGAGCAAATGATACGGTGAGAAACAAAGTGAGGATGAAAGACGATGGAAAGGGATGAAGGTAAAGGGACGCGGATGGAGCCGAGAGGCGACAGTAGCGAGGGTGAAGGATGATGGTGACGGATGTAGCGAAGAAGAGAGGAAGACGGTGAGAATGAAGGACACGGCTGGAAGAAACAAAGGGACGGTTGTTAAGTTAACAATGGTCGTGAGAAATGGGGTTTTGGAAGAAGATGAGAGCCGTGTGGAGGAACAAAGTTGTTTCTCTGCTTTGGTTCTTTGAACGAACCGGAGGAATGAAAAATGAGTTTTTCTTTATAACTTTTACCTCTTTGTTCTGTTTTTAATGTTTGGTCCGCCTCCAATTTTGTCCCCCCTCACTCATTATAATCTAACATATATATACACATAAATTTAGGTTAAGACAAAATAAAAATTATGGGAATGACAAATATTTTTGTTTTGATTTTTTGAGATAAAATTTGACACTTAAAATAGTTAAAATGATAAAAGTTCGAACAATAAATTATCCGAAAAATAAAATGAACACATTAAAATAATAAATTAAAGAAAAATTATTGAAATGGTTAAAATTAAAATAAAATGATGATAAAGAATACCCGATTTTAAAATACTTACGCGAGTCTTCAAACCAAAATTAGGGAGAACAATTTACGACACGTAGATTCATAAAGCAGTGAGTAAAAAATAAAATTTGAAATATTTTTCCCGCTAATTTTGCACAAAGATCGAATCGCTTTAGCAATTGCTTGTAAAATCAAGTATCGATATCACCGACATATAAATAATTTAAAAATCAATGCAATAGACAGAGAGAGGTAAAATGCATGAAGTAACATAACAGTATTTTACAACTAAAAACGATGTAAACATCAATTTAAATTAACTTTGGTCAATTTAAATACGATTTAAATGATGCAAATGCAATGTGTGAATGACTGCTTTTATTTATTTTAAATATAATGCAAGTAGAAAAATAGGTGGTAAAATTTGGGTGCAACACTGGGAGTGAGCCAGACGCTAGGCTCGTAGTCGCTTTTGAAGGAGCATGAGATGGGCTTAAGATGCCATCCGAGGAGTCGACGTTAGACTTCGTGTTCATTTTTTGAATGAAGTTATTGTTTGCATTGATTTTTAACCATATATGCAGCATTCGAAAGTGAAGCATCGTTGACAAATAGTCGGAGATGGGCTTAAGATGCCATCCAAGGCAATCGAGTCGACGCTAAACTCTAGTCGCTGTTGATAATAAGGGATCAGAATAAATCTTCGTGCTGATTACTATGAGGGAGGTTGTAGTTGGCAAAATATGGATATCTTCCCTGTTGTCGTCGGGTGTTGATCCATTGCCTGTTATCGGAGGATAACCAGAGGCGGTCTTTCGGATAGTTTTCCCGTCGATTCGGGGCTTAATCCTGGACTAGTCGTCGGAGGACAACCAAGGGCGGTCTTTCAGATAGTTTTCCCGTCGATTCGGGGCTTAATCCTGGACCAGTCGTCGGAGGACAGCCAAGGGCGGCCTTTTAGATAGTTTTCCCGTCAATTCGGGGCTTAATCTCGACCTGCTTATGCTAAGGATCACACTGCTTTGGAGAAAACAAGAGGAACTTTGATAGAATATTCGTTAGTCTTATGCAAAATATGATGCATGACAATGTATATAAATGTCATATGCATGAATTATGACTTTATGAGAAATGTATGAATGATAGATGTTGTGGTATTTCAAAACATATCCATCTTGAAGAAGATGTGGATGTTTTGCTTGAAGATTTCTGACTCCTGTTTGGGGAATTGAGTAGGTGAGAACCCCGCTTTTGAAGGAGAAGAAAGAAATCCTGTATTCCTCCGATGCACTATCTGACCAAGTCTTGGGCCTAAATATTGTCGAGGAAGGTAGAGATTTGAGAGGCTCCTTGTTGGAGATCTCATATATAGACCCTGCTGAGGAGAATCTGGGAGGCGATCCGTTGGGGACCTTGTATGTAGATCCTGCTGAGGAAATTTAGGAGGCGCTCTACTGGGGATTCTGAGTGCTGATTTCGCTGGAGAGCAATTGGTAGTTGCCGGGAGACCGGTGTCGCACCCCAAAATTTACCCTCAGTTTATTTTTATAAAACTCGTGTGGCTCATTTGTCAAGCTTTTCAAAGAATATGAAATTTAGTTATGTTGACAATTAATATAAGGGGCTCTTGTATTCATTCGAGATTGAGTTTTGGTCACCGTGATTTTCCTCCGTCGGACTTTAAGGTTGTACACTCTGACGTCGTCCCGCTTGTCATCATCATCGCGGGTTTCTTTGAAAGAAAATATGCATGGATTCGTGGATGTGAATGACCTGGTATTTCTGCGCTCGTATGTTTCGCTTGCATCGATTAAAAGTTTGGAGCAAAATCATCCGTTGGTTTATGATTAAAGGTTTTCATATGTGCGCATTTTTGTTGATGTTTTATCTACCAATGGGAGGTTGATTGAGAATCGGATAAATATCGCCTCAAAGGCATCATTGGCAAGTTGGATTTCAAATACCATTCAAATATTCATTCAAGAATTCTTACAAGCTATGGAAATGTTGCCAAATTGTTTCGCTCAAAGTTCCAATTATGAGAGCAATTTTGTCAATACTTCAAATGACATTCAAACCAATTTCAAACAATTGTTATGTTATTGCAAGCATAGAACAGTTATGTTACAAGATTCAAGGGTACAAAAGGGAAGTTTGAGCATATTTATTTCGAACCAATTCAATGTATGGGTGTGTAAAGTAGGACATTTTCACGTGTCAATTCAAATTCTATTCAAATTTCAAAGGAACAATTCAAGATTGTTATAAGCAATAATAGAATTACTCAATATCTCTTCAAACTCAAATGGTTTACATTGGTATCAATTCCAAACTACAAGATTTGTTGTTACAAATTCATGATGTTTCATCTCAAACTTACAAGTCCTAAAACTATTATCGACATTGGCAATTTGAATTTCGAATTTCATTCATTCAAGTCTTATGTTGAATATTACAAAGAAAGGATTTGTTACAGGCATGTTCTTAGTTGGCAAGGTTCTACAAAAGCAATTCTAGATCCTATAATTCTAAGTCCTACAAGTTTCTAAAAGTTCCCTAATGCTACGATCCCCGAAGTTGTTTCAAACTTTTGTCGTCCTCCGAAGTTTTCTTCGCGTATGATCATTCCTCTTCATCTCCATAGCCGTGTCCTCCTTGCCTTCTCCATCTTCTCAAGGTTTTCTTCTCCAAGCTTCATGCTATTGCCACGGATCCATCTTCTCTTCAAGCTTGCCAATTCTCGTTACATGAAATAAGAAACAAAAGAACACAAGTTAGAAGCATAAACATAATCGAAACAAACGAAAAAGTAAGAAATTATCAAAAGGATCATGCTTTTGTCGAAACATCATCATTAGGCATTTAGGCGGAATCAGGTTTTCAACAATAAGCCTCAGAATCTTAAAAAAGATTAATCATCGGCGGAAACACTTGTTCGCAAATCACGGGTTAACCCGGTTCACGAACAAGCAAAACAGCAACAATTTAAATCCGGGCAGCATACGAAAACAACAATTTAAATCCGGGCAGCAAAGAAATAGAGGCAACCGATTCGATTCCAACAAGGGACAATTGAGAAAGAGAGGCAACTGATTCGATTTGGTTCAATTCCGGGCAGCATACAAGGAGCGACAAATCCCACAGTTCAAGGCAACAATACAAGAGGCAATAGACTAAAGTATGGGCTATCAGCAGCAGGGACAATCTAGAAAGTAAAAGAGAGAAATCATCACAACATTGAGCCCAACACTTAAATCCCAAAAAGTTAACAAGTACAAGAGATTACAACAGGCTGCAGAGACAAGAAGAAGATAAGCCACAAAGTAAGATCAGAGCAGGTTGGAGCAGGAGTTTCAGACCACAAAAGCAAAAGCAAAAGCAGAAGCAGAAAATTCATCATGACATAATAGACAGATGGGAAGGGACAAGCTAATATCAAGATATAATATCTGTTCAAGATTATAGATAGAGGGGGTAGCATCCATTCTTATAAAAAAAAGGATCAGAAAACCAAAAAGAGCAAGTGTAATATCCTGTTCTAAAAAACCAAAAACCCAGAGACAACCATCATCAGACCAAAAAGAAAGAACAAGGGCAGCATTTCTGTTCTATATTCCAAAGCAAAAACTAGAGGAACTACAGAGTTTTGACTTTCCCATTGCACGAGGGAATATGTAGGCACACGGTTCTGAAACCGTGCCAAACTCAAAATAATAATAAACAAATTCTGTTTTCTTTTAGCATCCATAACTTAGTAAACACACACACAAAAGCGTAGAATTAAATGGGTCCCATCGAGTACGATGGATGTAAGGGGTGCTAATATCTTCCCCTTACATAACCGACTCCCGATCCCACTTTTTGGTCACGAAGACCGCCTTATCCGCATGTTTGGGGTTTTATCTATATTTCCCCGTTCTTTTCAGAACGAATAAAATTAGGTGGCGATTTCACTGTTTTCGAGAATTTAAAAGATTTTTGAAAACTGAGTTGCTTCAGTTGGCGACTTCACTGGGGACCGATTTCATAGCGAGTCAACCCTAATTTAATTCTTCGCTTGTGTGTTTACTATTCATTGCCTATTATTTCTTTATATCCTGTTGATATATTTTTATATTGGGGCATTTGTTTGGTTATGGTTCATAGATAAGCCCAATACCCAGGCTTCTAGGAAACATAAGTTTAGAGTGGTTGAGTAGCTTAGGTCCATTGGACATCCGTGTTCCTTGATCGACGGAAGACCACAACTTAGAGTTGGTCTTTTAAGGGAGTTATTGCATCGCACGATAGTGGGTGATAATTTTGGACAAAGGGCCTATAACTCTAAGTATTAGGATGTCCAAAATCGAAACCGACCGCCAAAGGATTTTGAGTATCCTTTAAGAGCCGCTTCGAGTATACTTTTGAAAATACTATCGCCATGACGATTATATTTTTAAAAGGGATCCGAGTCTCAGAAACATTTAACATAAAACATTAGAACCAACCTTGTTTGGGAATTGTGGGTAGACGCCGAAACCATGTCCGACCGTCCTTTAAACCCTTGTGTTATTTGGCTTTACATGTGATTTTGCGATAACATCAATATGTATCGCATCACATTGCATTTTACATGCTATCATCACATCGCATTCTTACATGCATCATCACATTGCATTTTTACATGCGTTATCATCGCATCGCATTCTTACATGCATTATCATATGGCATTCTTACATGCATTATCATCATTGTGTTCTTACATGCATCACCATCATTTGGCATTCTTACATGCATTACTATTACATTGCATTCTTACATGCGTTACCATTACATTACATTACATTCTCTAATGCATGCATTTCATCTTCATCAGAAAAGCTCATTTCATTTCTTCTGTCCAAAAATATCAAACCGTCTACTCGACGCACGTTCAAAACTCCAAGGATGTCTCAGAGGACTATAGACGAGCTTCAGCGTGGTCAGGAACTTTTGAAGGCAGAAGTTAAGCACTTGAAGAGTCAGATGAATCTGGTCATGGACCTCTTGCAAGTTGTGTTGAAGAGAGAATGCAACACCACACCAATCTCCGCAAGTTTGGTTGCTGCTCTATCATCTGATGTCTCCACGAGTCAAGGACATCCACATGTGGCGAACTCTCCAGTTCGAAATTTTTCTTCTGAGTATCATCCTCGGCCTTCAACTTCGAAGATTCCTCGACAACAGCAATTGCTTGCTCCCCGATCGAAGAAGAAGGAACCAAATCAGCGTGTTAATCCGCATTATCGTCGATATGCTCAACAGGATATTCAGCCAATCCCGATGTCGTATTCTCAACTATTGCCTTACCTGATTCAGAGCGGTGTTGTGATACCAAGGGAGTTGAAGCCAGTACCAGGGGTTGCTAAAGCTTGGTTTGATGAGAAAGCTAGATGTGCTTTTCATGCTAACTCTGTGGGACACGAAACTGAGAATTGTTCGGCCTTCAAATGCACAGTTCAAGAGCTAATTGATGATAAGGTTCTGTTCTTCAAACAGAATGGATCGAGCTTGGACATCTTACTTGCAAGGTCTAATCATAGCAATTTTGGGGAACTTCCAAAACTCATTGGGACAATTGCTTACCAAGGGAGAGTTGAGACTTTGAAGAGTAGTGATGAAGTAGACCAGATGTTCACTTCAGAAAAGGTGGTAACCTTCAGCAAAGATATCTCAAGTTCTATCAAAGGGAAGTCGGTTGCAACACCAACTCCTTATCCTCCATTACCATCTTTCGAATCTTTGCATCAACAACTTCTGTCTGATCTTCCTCAACTTCACAGTCAGAACTCTCAAAATCAATATGCCTCGGAATAATTTGGAAAGAAGGAATGCTCCTCTTGATCCAATTCCAGTTACCTACAGTCAACTTCTGCCATACCTGGTTCAAAGCTCATTGGTGGTTCCCAAAATTCTTAACCCACCAAAATTTTTCCCGCTTGGTTATGATCATAACGCGCGATGTGGATACCATGCTGGTACAGTAGGCCACTCAACAGAGGATTGCAACGCCTACAAAGCCAAAGTTCAAAAATTGATTGACCAGAAGTACTTGACTCTTCAAGGAGGGAACCTGTTTGTGAATGGCAACCCCGTACTCAAGTGAATGCCGAGACTACTGAAAGTCATCTGAATCAACAAGTCAAGACGGAGCCCGAGTCTCCTCAACGATGACAGTCTTTTACTTCTTTACTGCATTTTCATGTGTATCTTGTTTAATTGTTTAAACTTTGTTTGCATGTAGAAACTTGTTTGTTTTTATCTTAATGCAATAAATATGTTTGTCTTGAAGTAATCCATTCATTATCACTCAATCCATTCGTTATCACTCTTTAATTGATTTGCGAGCATTTTGATACCAACGTTACCATTTCTTTCGCTTAGGCAAAGATTGGAGGGAGGATGACGATGATTAAAAAATGCCAGGTCTCTAGTCATGTGCTTTTGAGTAGAACCCTGCTTATGATGTACAGGCCTTGTTTCAAATCCCCAAACACCGGAGTTATAAGGGAGATAGACCCTCGTTAACCCCTTTGAGCCTTGAAGTAGGAGTTTCTTTTCTATTCAGAAAAACCCTCATCATTTCAACCCTGTGGGCGGGTAGTGTTCAGTTAATCTAATCGAGCGTTCAGAACTCGTCAAGAGAGTGTGCATTTAAGGATACAACAATGGCTATCCTTCAAAAGGTTGAGAAAGGTCAAAACCACGATATTCAACCTTCGTCTATCAACTATGTGCGTCAAAAGAGAATGATACCACATGGGTATCTCTCACACCTCAGAAAGGTCAACAGATGACGACGCCATAACGGTTACCCTTCATCTACCTAAGGACTCAGACAGTCACCATCACTTTTAACAAATCAAAGGTTGTATACAGATCCACGACTTGTTCAAAAATGAATAGAAAAAAGACAAAGAGCCCGCTAAGTCGAAACTTAGTAATAAGTCGCTTAGGCAAAAGTCAGGCAAAATCTAGGGAAAAGAAAAATCCCAAAATGCAAAGAAAAATTCCCAACAAGGAACAAGTCGTGTGGTTAGACACCAAAGACAAATGTGAGTGACTGTCGTGTCCAAGAAACCTCGTATTGGTTCCTCAACCATCATAAACTCCTTTCGAGAGATGAGTGCTCGTATCAGATAATTGAACTTAGGACTGAAGGACATCAAGGAGAATGGGCGGGCACCAAATATTTTGAGCCTAAAAATCCTTTTTTCTAAAACCCGTGAACCGTGCCATACAACCCTCAAAAGTCCTAATTGAAGCATGGTTAATTCAAAAGCATATAACTAAGAGATCGCACCGACTCCTACAGTATATGCTAAGTATCTGTGTTGGTATCATATGCCCGTCTTATCTTTCAAAAAGAAAAGTTTCAGTGTTGCACTCCAAAAGTGTTTCACTCACAAAAAATCATAATGTTTTTCATACAAAACTTCAAGACGCATAAATGTTGCATTATAATTATCACAACAAACATTCTTCTACATGAAAAACATTTGTTTGACATTGAAGAAGTTCTCATATTGAACATCAGTGAAGAGTTTAACTTTGTCCAAAGAAGAGAAACTTGATTATTCTGCTGAGTTAGCAGTTATTTGTAGCAAGGCGTGACGCCTAAGGACCTTTGAGCATGTCACAAGTTGTCTTCTCAAGATTCTCGTTAATTTGGGGCAATCAAATCGAAATTCAGCCCTCGACCGCCAATCCGGGGGCAAATCCTTAAAGAGCAATCAGCAGTTGATTTAGTCTTTCTCAAAGAGCAGTTAGCCTGAGACAACCATCATTCCATGTTTCAGTCAACTTGAAGCAATCACTTCGAGACATGGGAGTCTCTCTAAGGCTGTTTACATCGGGGCATTTCGCTTCAATCTTTTTCGAATCAATCGGTTCCAATCAAAGATAATTACTTCGACGCGTGGAAGCCTTCAAAAGCTCTTGTTCCGCCAAGATAGTCGCTCACTTGTTGTTGATTCAAGCGCTATCAGAACGTGAAGCTCTCTTAATTGGAGCAAGTGTTCGTTCAAGAATCAATCAGCCTGAAGTAATTACTTCGAGATGTAGGAGTCTCTCTAAAGCTCGTCCTAGAGCAGGCCTTCCCTATGTTTGCATAGCTCCTTATTTAGATGCAGTCAATCTGAGGAGACAACTTGAGACGTAGAAGTCTTTCCAAGATTCGTTCTAAAGCAAGCTTGTCGAAAAGATTCAAGCAACTACTTGACGCTGGAGTCTCTCCAATATTCATCCCGGGCAAGTCGGCCATTTATGCTAAGTCCACACCGAGGTTCAATAAATCTAAGGAGGTTATTTTGAGATGCGGAAACACCTCCAAGACTCCTATCGAGGCATGGTATTCCCATATCGAATATCCAGCCTTTGAAATACCGATGATCGAAAGTGTTGCGCCGTATCACGTGATGCCGGACACCCTTTGTAGGAAAGATTTCTAGAAGGTCTACTGATCGGATATTAAGATTCTCAAGTGAAAAATCTAATGCAAGATTCCCACGCATGGGGCACGCCTCTAATCATCATTATCTAATCAATTCAGAAGTTTGCTACTCTTCTTTCTACAAGAATTAGCATTGCAGCCCTTCCAGCGGCAATTCAATATTTGGAGCTTGGTCAATCATCTTGTTGTGCCATGTTCTTTTATCCTCCTGACTAACGGTGTCGAGGATTCATTGATAGCCGCATTAACCAAGATATTCATGCATTCATTCATTCATGCATTCATATCATATACTACATAGCACATTCATTCATAAACCTCAGCCAGGACTTGGGATGTTTCAAAATCTGCTAGTGATGCTTCTCAGCAGAATCATAGTTTGAAGACTATTTTGAATGACAAATTTAGTTCTTCCGATCACAAATTCGAGGGCTCGACCATAATCGGTCTACAATGTTGATGATTCTCAAATCGAATCTATTCCAGAGTGATTGGGTTTCCCCAAGAGAACTCTTGTATCAAATAGAACTTCTTTATAGAGTTTCTTTTGGGGTACCCCATTAAAAGGAGAAGACTTTTCTCAGATGACAATCTAGCTTTTCTCCCCAGTGCCAGGAGAATGCTTGGGTGAAAGACAATCGACAATAGTGTCAACTCTCCAATGAAGTCTCTTCCCCAGAAAATCGATTGATCATCCCCAGTGAACTCTTATGACAACAAGATCGTTCAATTGGATTCCCCAGTGATATCTTCCTTCTCTCAACAGTCAGGAAATCATACACCATTTGCATTAAAGAAAAATCATATCATGCATATCATATCATGCATATCATACTCATGCATTAGCTTCGACTATCCGTTTTGCAGGTTTTTCAACTAAAACCGTAGATATCCTAGTAAGGATCAAATTGAAGGATTAGTTCTCAGACGACAAATTATCCTCTTCTCTCCAGCACAAGTGATATACTTGTATGGGTCTCAACAACTGATGGTTTCTCCAATCGAGATTTCTTCCCCAGCGAAACAGTTGTCTCTTTCAAATGGACTCTAATGTCAAGAAATTATCAACCGGAATCCCTCAGAATTTTCCACACTTTTCTTACTAAGTTTCCCCAATAAGCTTATTTTCTCTCCCAAGTGAATCTCCTTCGTAAAGGATTACTACAACAAGATTCTTGGTATTTTCAAAGATTTCTTCGGACAAGAATCTTCTCAAGAAATACTATTGGCGTGGCTTCCACAATATACTCCTCGAGGTGTTCTTTAAAATTACATCCAACTTCCGTGCTTATTTCCAAGAAGTTATCAACTACTCAACAAATAAATATCCACCCGGGATGTTTATTCAAATCTCAAGATATTTCTCCAATTCAGACGCTGATCTCCATATCTACTTGCCGCAACGCATTGTCCATACAATGTCAAGAAATGAAGCTCATTACCCTAGAAGTTTTCACACAAAGCGAATCGATTCTTCTATCAACGGTAAAGCTATCTCATACAAATTGAAGATCTTGTCAAATCGAAGTTGTTCAACATGTCAGACATGTTCAAGAAGATCTCTCATCAGTAAACGCCGAAACAAGATTTACCGACTTCATAAACATCTATATCGCACTGTGCCGGATATTGTTTTGTTTATCCCGTGAGAATTATATTCTTGGTGCGCCATCGATTGCTCGGGTAACTCGGAAGTTACACGGTCAAAGACATTCAAGATGCCATGGCTCCTCGCCTTCGCACCAACAATTCGATATTGTTCTAGCTATATGTTCGTGAGAACTCTTTGTTAAGTTCTCAATCACAATCGTGGAACTCTTTGTTAAGTTCCCAATCATGTCATTTCAATTTCGCTTAAGGTCTCTGTAGTCCTTAGTTCGAGAACTCTTTGTTAAGTTCTCACCTCAATCGTGGAACTCTTTGTTAAGTTCCTAATCATGTCATTTTAATTTTAAGGTCTCTGTAGTCCTTAGTTCGAGAACTCTTTGTTAAGTTCTCCCCCAATCGTGGAACTCTTTGTTAAGTTCCTAATCATGTCATTTTAATTCTTAAGGTCCTGTGTAGTCTTAGTTCGAGAACTCTTTGTTAAGTTCTCGCCTTGTCAATCGTGGAACTCTTTGTTAAGTTCCCAATCATGTCATTTCAATTTGCTTAAGGTCTCTGTAGTCCTTAGTTCGAGAACTCTTTGTTAAGTTCTCGCCTTGTCAATCGTGGAACTCTTTGTTAAGTTCCCAATCATGTCATTTCAATTGCTTAAGGTCTCCGTGTAGTCCTTAGTTCGTAGAACTTTGTTAAGTTCTCTTGTCAATCGGAGAACTCTTTGTTAAGTTCTCAATCATGTCATTTCAATTTTGTTTAAGGTCTCCGTGTAGTCCTTAGTTCGAGAACTCTTTGTTAAGTTCTCACCATGTCAAATTTTTCAATTTTTGATTGTTTTTCTTTTCGCTTGAGAAGTTCGCTTTCTTCTCATAGCATTTTCATTAAAATTGTTGTCAAAGTCATTTCGTTACCTGTTATCCCCTGTTGTTAAAATCTCCTAGTAATTGTGTTAAAGCATTCCGTTAATGCTTAGTAAGTTTTCTTCAAGCGCTTTTTCTTGGCTCCGTAACCAAGATTTGTTATCCTTTTCGTTGTGGCATTGATTTCCGGCCGGAAAATTTTCGTTCTTCTAGTATTCAATCCTCTTCCACCTTGAACGCTCGAAAGTTGTCAATCTTTCTCACTTACCGTGTCTAAGATGATTGAATAGGGCAACCGTCGCACCCCAAAATTTACCCTCGCTTATTTTTATAAAACTCGTGTGGCTCATTTGTCAAGCTTTTCAAAGAATATGAAATTTAGTTATGTTGACAATTAATATAAGGGCTCTTGTATTCATTCGAGATTGAGTTTCTTGGTCACCGTGATTTCCTCCGCCGGACTTTAAGGTTGTACACTCAGACGCTCGCCCGCTTGTCATCATCATATGGTTTCTTTGAAAGAAAATATGCATGGATTCGGGATGTGAATGACTGGTATTTCTCGGATGCGCTCGTATGTTTCGCTTGCATCAGATTAAAAAGTTTGGAGCAAAATCATCCGTTGGTTTATGATTAAAGGTTTCTCATATGTGCGCATTTTTGTTGATGTTTTATCTACCAATGGGAGGTTGATTGAGAATCGATAAATATCGCCTCAAAGGCATCATTGGCAAGTTGGATTTCAAATACCATTCAAATATTCATTCAAGAATTCTTACAAGCTATGGAAATGTTGCCAAATTGTTTCGTTCAAAGTTCCAATTATGAGAGCAATTTTGTCAATACTTCAAATGACATTCAAACCAATTTCAAACAATTGTTATGTTATTGCAAGCATAGAACAGTTATGTTACAAGATTCAAGGGTACAAAAGGGAAGTTTGAGCATATTTATTTCGAACCAATTCAATGTGGCGGGCTGTGTAAAGTAGGACATTTTCACGTGTCAATTCAAATTCTATTCAAATTTCAAAGGAACAATTCAAGATTGTTATAAGCAATAATAGAATTACTCAATATCTCTTCAAACTCAAATGGTTTACATTGGTATCAATTCCAAACTACAAGATTTGTTGTTACAAATTCATGATGTTTCATCTCAAACTTACAAGTCCTAAAACTATTATCGACATTGGCAATTTGAATTTCGAATTTCATTCATTCAAGTCTTATGTTGAATATTACAAAGAAAGGATTTGTTACAGGCATGTTCTTAGTTGGCAAGGTTCTACAAAAGCAATTCTAGATCCTATAATTCTAAGTCCTACAAGTTTCTAAAAGTTCCCTAATGCTACGATCCCCGAAGTTGTTTCAAACTTTTGTCGTCCTCCGAAGTTTTCTTCGCGTATGATCATTCCTCTTCATCTCCATAGCCGTGTCCTCCTTGCCTTCTCCATCTTCTCAAGGTTTTCTTCTCCAAGCTTCATGCTATTGCCACGGATCCATCTTCTCTTCAAGCTTGCCAATTCTCGTTACATGAAATAAGAAACAAAAGAACACAAGTTAGAAGCATAAACATAATCGAAACAAACGAAAAAGTAAGAAATTATCAAAAGGATCATGCTTTTGTCGAAACATCATCATTAGGCATTTAGGCGGAATCAGGTTTTCAACAATAAGCCTCAGAATCTTAAAAAAGATTAATCATCGGCGGAAACACTTGTTCGCAAATCACGGGTTAACCCGGTTCACGAACAAGCAAAACAGCAACAATTTAAATCCGGGCAGCATACGAAAACAACAATTTAAATCCGGGCAGCAAAGAAATAGAGGCAACCGATTCGATTCCAACAAGGGACAATTGAGAAAGAGAGGCAACTGATTCGATTTGGTTCAATTCCGGGCAGCATACAAGGAGCGACAAATCCCACAGTTCAAGGCAACAATACAAGAGGCAATAGACTAAAGTATGGGCTATCAGCAGCAGGGACAATCTAGAAAGTAAAAGAGAGAAATCATCACAACATTGAGCCCAACACTTAAATCCCAAAAAGTTAACAAGTACAAGAGATTACAACAGGCTGCAGAGACAAGAAGAAGATAAGCCACAAAGTAAGATCAGAGCAGGTTGGAGCAGGAGTTTCAGACCACAAAAGCAAAAGCAAAAGCAGAAGCAGAAAATTCATCATGACATAATAGACAGATGGGAAGGGACAAGCTAATATCAAGATATAATATCTGTTCAAGATTATAGATAGAGGGGGTAGCATCCATTCTTATAAAAAAAAGGATCAGAAAACCAAAAAGAGCAAGTGTAATATCCTGTTCTAAAAAACCAAAAACCCAGAGACAACCATCATCAGACCAAAAAGAAAGAACAAGGGCAGCATTTCTGTTCTATATTCCAAAGCAAAAACTAGAGGAACTACAGAGTTTTGACTTTCCCATTGCACGAGGGAATATGTAGGCACACGGTTCTGAAACCGTGCCAAACTCAAAATAATAATAAACAAATTCTGTTTTCTTTTAGCATCCATAACTTAGTAAACACACACACAAAAGCGTAGAATTAAATGGGTCCCATCGAGTACGATGGATGTAAGGGGTGCTAATATCTTCCCCTTACATAACCGACTCCCGATCCCACTTTTTGGTCACGAAGACCGCCTTATCCGCATGTTTGGGGTTTTATCTATATTTCCCCGTTCTTTTCAGAACGAATAAAATTAGGTGGCGATTTCACTGTTTTCGAGAATTTAAAAGATTTTTGAAAACCGAGTTGCTTCAACCGGGTTGGAAGAGTCAGGAATCCGTTGTAATCCCAGGCTGGGGGATGAAGATGTAGTTTCCTCCGGTGCACTATCTAACCAAGTTTCGGGTCTGGATACTGCCGCTGGGGAAAAAGGAAAGGACTGAGAAATATCCGCTGGGGATAAATACCTTGATTGGGGGTGAGGTGTTACTTCTTGGAGATTGATGTAACATTGCTTAGTTGAGTGGAATTGCTGCTCGTGGATTCCCTTTTGCTCTGCTGGGGAAGTTGTGTTGTGAGTGACACCTTTGTGGGGATCATGCTCTGCGGGGGAACATTTTGGTGACTTTTAGTCGCCATCTCAATTCCTGGAGCCTGTAATAATTACTTTTGTATGTTCACTTTTCGTATGTTTGTGATTAGATTCTTATTGTCAAATGCATATAATCATTCAAAGCAAACGTTGGACTTTATGCAAACCACAATAGCGAAAATTGTAAAGAGAAAGAACTTATATTTATTTGAAAGGTGGCGTATGGCCAAGTAGTTTTGTACACAAGAAAGGTAAAAGCTATGCGGAAACAATCTCGTTAAGTCTCAACTATGCTAGCACTCATATATTTCAACTATCTCATCTTCTTGCTGTCAGTAGAAAGTGAGTGAATTGATCTTCGCCATCTGAATCTTGAATCCTGATAGTAGTCTGGAAGCAGGTGACCTGGAAGAGACATAGTCGTACGCTTGAATCCCTAACTTTTGCCTAGACCACCCTTTCGGGTTTTCAGTCTACCGGGATACCCTTATTTTTGCCTAGGTTCGTCGACCTAGCGGGTCTATTTCATGCATAGTATTTTTTGACTATGTCTGCGTTCACAGGGTGTGGGAAGTCTTCACCATCCATGGTGCTAAGTATCATAGCTCACCGAAAATACTGTCTTGACTACAAATGGTCCCTCATAGGTGGGAGTCCATTTGCCCTTGGGATCACCTTGTGGAAGAATGATGCGCTTGACTACTAGATCACCGACTTGGTAGACTCGGTGCTTGACCTTCTTGTTAAATGCTCTGATCATTCGTTTCGATAAATCTGTCCATGGCGATGGACGCAAGTCGCTTCTCATCAATCAAGTTAATCCGGTCAAGGCGAGTCGGACCCAATCGCTTCGCCTAACTCGCCTCCCTGGAGGACTCCGAGGGTATCGAACCTCGATGGGTAAGACGACTCCATACCGTATACGAGAGAAGGGAGTTGCCCTGTGGATGTCCGTGTAGTAGTGCGATAACCATGAAGAGCAAATGGTAACATCTCATGCCAACTTGTAAGTCACCGTCATTTTCAGATAATCTTCTTAATGTTCTTGTTGGCGGCTTCCATCGCGCCATTCATCTTAGGCCGATAAGGAGAAGAGTTGTGATGCTTGATCTTGAACTGCGTGCGAGTTCATGATCATCTTGTTGTTGAGATTAGAGCCGTTATCGTGATAATCCTTTCGGAATGCCATACCGATGATAAGGTTATGCTTGATGAATCGAGCCACAACTTTCTTGGTAATGATGCGAACGAGGTCGCTTCTACCCACTTGGTAAAGTAATCGATTGCCACAAGGATGAAACGATGTCCATTGGAAGTGGGCTTAATTTCTCCAATCATGTCAATGCCCCACATTGCAAAAGGCCAAGGAAGTTAAAACATTCAGAGGTAGAGGCACGGTACTTTGTCCGCATAACCGCACTTGTGACAAGATCGAGCATAGCGGTGACAATCGCTTCCATGGTTGACCAATAGTAACTGTTCTCAAAATCTTCTTAGCCATGGTGTGTCCACTGGAGTGACCAAATGCGCCTTGTAACTCTTCCATGATGCGGTTTTCTCGTCTACACAATGAGTAAGCACAAGTCGTGGTTGCGCTTGTATAAGATGTCGTTGTGAGGAAGAATTTGGATGCAAATCTTCTCATGAACTTCTTATCATTGATGATGCCCTCGCTGGATATTCCCGAGTCTCAAGATACCTCTTCACGTCATAGTACCAAGGTTTCTCTTCTGCGTCAAGCTCATAACAATATGCTGGTTCGTCAAACTTCTCAATGATGATTTGGGGAGCCTCGTTGTCCCATCTGATTTTGAACATAGACGACATAGTAGCCAATGCGTCTGCCAATTGATTCTCTTCTCGCGAAATGTGATTGAAAGTAATCTCTTCAAGTAGGGATCAAACCTAATATGCTCGATAGGGAATAAGATTCGGATGCGTCGTATCCCACTCGCCCTTAATCTGACTGATCACCAAAGCTGAGTCTCCATACACTTGCAAGAACTTGATTCTTAAATCAATAGCAGCTTTGATACCCAAGATGCACGCTTCATATTCGACCATGTTGTTGGTGCAACTGAAACATAATCTGGCGGTGAAAGGCGTGTGTCCCTGTGGGATGTAATGATGGCGCCAATGCCATTGCCAAGTGCGTTGAGGCTCCATCAAAGACCATGGTCCATCGGGATCCTTGTTCGTGTCCTTCGTCGGTCCGGTTCTTCTGATCGGTAACTAGTAAAACCTCTTCATGGAAATTGAACTGCATAGACGATAGTCATCTACGGCTTGATGAGCCAAATGATCGGCTACTACACTTCCTTTGATTGCTTTCGAGAAGTATCTTGGATGTCATATTCGGTCAAGATCATTTGCCATCTTGCTATTCTTCCCGAGAGAGTGGTTTCTCAAATATGTATTTGATCGGATCCATCTTGAAATCAACAAGGTAGTATGAGTCAACATATACTTGTCTTAGTCGGTGAGCAGCCCAAGCCAAGCGTTGCAAGTTTTCTCTGTGAGTATCTTGTTTCACCGGTAAACTTTTTGCTAAGGTAGTATATTGCATGCTCTTTTCGACCAGACTCGTCATGTTGCCCCAACACACACCCCATTGAGTTCTCTAGCACTGTCAAGTACATGATAAGAGGTCTTCCTTCGGTAGGCGGCATCAGGATATGAGGATTCTGAAGGTACTCCTTGATTTTGTCGAAAGCGATCTGACAATCGTCGTTCCATTCTACCACTTGATCTTTCTTCAGTAACTTAAAGATTGGCTCACAAGTAGCAGTTAAGTGTGCAATGAATCTGGCAATGTAGTTTAGTCGACCCAAGAAACCTCTGACCTCCTTCTCGGTGCGGGGCGCTGGCATCTCTTGAATAGCTTTAACCTTGGCGGGGTCAACCTCAATACCTTTACCACTGACAACAAACCCTAGGAGTTTTCCGGATCTGACCCCAAAGGTGCACTTGTTGGGATTCAGTCTCAATCTGTACTTCTTCAACCTGTCAAATAGTTTCTGCAAATGATCAAGATGTTCTTCTTGATTCTGTGATCGAGCTATCATGTCGTCGACGTAGACCTCTATCTCGTGATGAATCATGTCATGAAATAATGTCACCATAGCACGCTGATAAGTGGCGCCTGCGTTCTTCAGTCCAAACGGCATAACCTTGTAGCAGAAAGTACCCCACTGTGTAACAAAAGTAGTCTTCTCCATGTCTTTGGGAGCCATTTTGATCTGATTGTACCGGAGAAACCATCCATGAAGGAGAAAACCTTGTCTGAGCGGTGTTGTCTACGAACATCGATATGAGGAGTGGAAAATCGTCTTTCGGACTTGCTTTGTTCGGACCTCGTAATCCACACACATTCGTACCTTGCCATCCTTCTTAGGTACGGTACCACATTTGCAACCCATGGGATAAGAGGTGTGACTAAGAAACCGGCGTTGACTGTTTCATAACCGGCTTTGATTTTCTCGACATTTCAGCATCGCATTTAACCTTCATTTCTTTGGAGAAAACCTTCTTTTGTCGGCAATCGGTGTACCACAATATCAATGTCTAAACCTGGCATGTCTTCGTATGACCAAGCAAAAACCTCAATGTAGTCTCGTAGCATCTGAACCAATCTTTCTTTAACACTGTTCTCAAGATCCGCTCCTATCTTGATCTCTTTTCTGTCTTCGTTAGTACCCAAATTCACAACCTCAACTTGCTCTTCGTGTGGCTGTATAACTCGTTCTTCTTGCTGTAGCCCGCAAGTTCTCCGGCACTTCACAATCTTCCTCACTTTCGTCTTGGCTTGGTAGATCGGATTATCAAGTCATATTTAGCAATAGCATAGTATTAACTAGATTCGGAGTGATTGCGTGTATCACGTGGGTGTGTGTAATAACACATAGCTTTTGAAGGGGTGATAAAGCAAAGAAAGAAAACAAACAATTGAATGCAAAATTCCAACGATTTATTGAATGAAAATACGCAAACGACGAGATAATAACCTCATGAACGAGCCATGATGCCCGGCAAGGCACTAGGCTTTCAAAGTTTATTGTTCAAAACATAAAGAAATACGAAAAGCAAAACAAAACAAGAGCAATTACTCGACTAAAGGAGATTGGTATGACGTCTTGATCTTCCAATTCTTGAGCCCATGATCCGAGTTGGGAAGATCCACTTGCGATGTCGAAGTCGTTGTCGTCGTCTTCTATAGCATGGATTCCACTCTGGCTAATGCGGAAAGGAAGTTGGCCGGCACGTTCGCGGCGTATCATCTTCTGACCCTTGATGGTGAAGCCTAAACCGTCTTGTCAAATTTGAAAGGAAGATCGTGGAGTGACCCCAAATAGTACTACCTTCTTCAACAACGGCTTGAGCATGTTTCAACGAGGCCATCCTAGGCGGAGCTTGTGTAACCGGGGAGTACGGAGAGTCAACAGCACGACTGGGATTGTCTCAAAAGCTTGACAAGGAGTCTCAAGAATTCACCTTCCATCTCGAGGTATCGGAATGGTAGATGGTGACCATATACTCTTCTTCACCACATATTGTGACAACCTTCCCTTTCACGGGTACTTCGATGCAAGGTAGAGGTGCCTGCCCATGTATCCAAGGGCGTCCGAGTAGGCAAGAGGTCGGACGGATGTCCATGACAAAGAAAGTGGAATCAAAAGTCTAGGAACCGACTTTAACAGAGTGAGCTCTCCAAGTCTGTCGCTTAGAACCATCAAAAGCTCTCACAATAATGTCAGGGTCTCGAACCAACCCTTCGACATCAAGTCGATCAAAAGCGATCTTGGTAATTCGAGCGAACCGTATCCACCAAAACATGAGACAAGGTGCCCTTGCATTCAACGAGATGTGCAAGGCTTTGTTGTGTTTCTTTGAGTCAAATCAAGATCAAAGAAGCCTAGGCCGTTGTTGGCAGCCGCTAGCAATACAAACTTCAAACGGTCGTGGTAGTGTCTTGCGGTACATGAGCATTCTTGAAACTTCACCAGGCGTTAGCATGAGCCTCGAGCACAAGAGCGAGCAAGCATGGAGATCTTGGAGGAGTCTGTCCCAACTGCTCCACAACATTGTAGTCACTCTTCTTGATAATCTTGAATTTCCTCCATTTCTTGTTTGGAGGTGTCTTGATAACTTCCTTTGGTACCGGTTGAGCGGGATGAGTCAGGTTCTTTCCTCTAGCTTGGGAATGGATTGAATAGTGGAATGCTTGGAGTCGCGGTGTCTTTTGGAGGAGAGATATCGGAGAATACCCTTCCGGTTCGAGTTACCTTACTGGATCCGGTGATGTTGTCAATGTCAGGAATGGTAGCTTCAACAGTAAGATCTTCAATGGTCAGAGGGTCTTGCTTGACGCCATGATAGTAAACATCAGCTCCATAGTTCCAAGGGATAGCTTTGTCAGAGGAATATGGAACTGGTCTCGGGAAGTGATAATGAGAGGCGCCACTTTAGGCACAGGATCGGAGGAAATCCTTATTGTGTTAACATCAAGATAATCTTCGGGAAATCGTCACCCCATCCGGTCGCCTTAACATCTTCAATAGGAATCTTGTAACTCTCAGGAACAGTGTACTTCACCATGTAGTCATATTTTCCACTTGGCTGCCCCAAGGTATCCCATACAGATGGTACTGTTTAATTCGCATTGTCGATCTTCAACTTAGACATTTCTTCACACGACACGCACGGTGGTTTGAAATAGTATCTCACGGTTATCCATCATGCATCGAACACGTCTTCTCAACCAAGCACAACCATCGGCACGGATGGGCACCAACTTCTGGGCATCCTGGTTGACACCGGCTTGCAACAAATTCTTCTTAATCATCGAGGAATGGTCAAGTCATCTATGTTGAAAACATAAGTATCGTCACCAACAACATTGGAACCCTTGTCATGGTTAGGCATAGGCGCGTTGATCACATTCGAGTCTCAACAGAGGATCAAATTCAATGCTTAGCTTCAATCATATCTTGAATCTTGTTCTTCTTGAGCCCAACAATCATCGCTATGTCCGGGCTATTGGAATGGTAAGCACACTTAGCATTAGGATTGTACTTGGAGGAGGTGTTGACATTCGAAGAGGATCCTCAAAGCAATCACTCTGCTTTCAACATGTGTTGCAAGGCTTGCGACAAAGGCATGTTGATCTTCGAAATCTTCGTGGCGCGTTACGTTCTGTGCGTTGTCTCGAGGTTGTCTTGATGTAGGATTGGAGATCACAACCCCCCAGATTGAGCGCGATCGGCCTTGGCTCGGCTTTTCGACCATACACGGCATTAGTTTCTTTCTTACCACCAAAAGATCTCTTGCGAGATTTGAAGATGTCTCTACCGAATCTTTCCACTCTTGATACCGACAATCGCTCTTTGTCAATATCAACTCGGTGAACCCGGCTGAAGAGTTTCCAATCAGATGATTGAAGAATGGGCCTGTTAGTGTCCCCATGAACATATCAACCAACTCCCTATTGGACAAGGGTGGTTGAACTCTGCCTGCTAGATCTCTCCATTTCTGAGCATACTCTTTGAACTTCTCGTCACGACCCATAGACATGCTTTGTAGTTGCATGCGAGTGGGTGTCAATTCAGCATTGTACTCATACTGTCCGTAGAAAGCATCAGCCAAGTCACTCCAAGTACGGATATGGTCATTTTCTAGCTGATAGTACCACTCCAATTGGGTTCCGGACAAACTCTCTTGAAAATAGTGCATCCACAACTTTCTGTCCTCAGTGTGGGGGTTGATCTTCTGAACATAGGACTTCAAATGTAGCCTAGGGCAAGACATGCCATCATACTTGGCAAAAGTAGGAACTTTGAACTTGGGAGGAATCACAACACCAGGGACAAGACTTAGATCATCAAAATTCAGCCCAGACATCTTCAGGTTTTCCACAGCATTCAGACGATCTTCAAGTTGCTTGTACTTGTCATCCTCATCAGAGTATTGGCCATCATCATAGTTCTTCCCAAGCTCAGGCTAACTGCCTTCACCATTACCCTTGTTACTTTGTTCAGTCTTGACACTTCCTTCTGAGAGCTCTATCGAGTGACCTTTTAGGACCACCTTTGTAGCGTCCCATGTTGAGGAGACCAACAACCTTCTTCTTTCTATTGATGAGCTTCTTGGATCTTCTTGGCCTTGGACCAAGTGGTAAACATCTGCTAAAATAGAGCATTCGAGCTTGAAGATCTTTGATGATCAAGAGCCATTTCGCTAAAATAAATAGCGAGCAAATGAGAAAACCAATCTCCAATGTACCTGTGATGCAATGTTATGCTATGATATGCAATGTTTATGCGAATGCAATGCAATGTTTTCAAGGACCTTAGAGATTTAAATTTGTTAAACAAGCAAGAACAAACATTTATTAGTACTCTTTTATTATTCTTTTCTTTTAAGTACAAAAGATAGTTCAAAACAATAAAAGAAAAGCATAAAATCCCAAAGCTATAAGTCTCCCATGGGCGCTTCCTCTTGGTGCCGAGGTAGGCGTTGATGCTTCGCTCCTCGCGAAGTAGCTTGGTCAACTCTAGCACTTTCTTCTCACTTGCATAGCACTGAGCTTCAAAGGTATCCCTTTCTTCCTTGAGTGAATCAGGATCTCTTCAAGTCTTCAAAATCGAGGCATGTCGGGATGGAGAACGGTATAGGTACGTCACCTATAGCAAGGTTCCATAATTCTTGGTAGAACAGCGTGAATGGCATCATGAGGTTTTGAGCTCGAGCTCTCACCCATTTGAGGTAAGGTTCCCAAGGAATGGAGTTTTGGTGCCCCAAAGTCTTGGTATCAATCTTCTTTACCATGCCCCAAGTGTATGAACCTTCGCTTGATCGGAGATCGTGGTTGTAGTCGAACACAACATCTTGGAGAAGCATATCATGTGGACCATCTCTTCGAGCAAAACCAAACTGACGTAGAGCTAGAGAAGGGTTATAAGTAATACCTCCCCTTATACCAAGGAGTGGTACATTAGGGAATTCTCCACAACGCTCGATGAATGTGAAGTCTTTTTGAGAGAAAAGACTCCAACGGATATCTGAATGAGAGAGTGACATCAATCTTTGAGACCATCTCAACCTTTGTTCATTCCTCAAAACTGATGGAGGAAGGTGCGAAATAAACCACCTTGAAAGTAACGGTATACAACACATGAGAGTTCCTTGTCTCTTAGTAGTACGAGTGTGGAGAGAATGTAGGATGTCTCCAAGTAAAGTAGGCACAGGATTACGGGTAAGAAACAACTTGATGGCATTGATGTCTATAAATTGATCCGAGTTAGGAAATAGAACCAAACCATAAATTAGCAAGGCCACAATGTCTTCGAATGCATGGAAACTCATAACGTTGAGGAATTCTCGGGCTTTCTTGATTAAGAACTTGGAAAGTAAACCCTTAACTCCACTTCTAGTTTCCCAATTGGCTTCAATGTCTGAGCGCTTAAGATGTAAGGCGGATGCAATGTCTTCGTACTTAGGAACCTTTTCTAGACCGGTGAATGGCATTTGATCAAGAATAGGTATCCCAAGTAGCTTAGAGAACTCTTCCAAGGTAGGAACCAACTGATAATCTGGGAATGTAAAGCAATGGTGCTTCGGATCAAAGAACTGGAATAGGACATGCATCATATCTTCTTCAAAACCGGAGATAACCAAATCAAGTAGATAACCATGTCTTTTGATGAACTGAGCATGGTCGGGAATTTCTGAAACCAAATCTTTGAGCTGAGAAGGTATACCCATGAAGTTGATTCGGATAGTCTTTCTAGAAGCCATAATACCCTACAAAACAGAGCAAAGATAAATCCCTAGGTCCTTGAAATAGTTAGAAATGATATGCAATGCAAATGATGTCATGATGTCATGTTTAGCACACACAAACAATTCACACAATGAGCCTAGGGTTAAGGCTTGCATGAAGTATAGGTGATTACCCCACCAAAAGTTTGAGTTGGTTCATCCTGTCCTATAATAGTAACCGGGTTCTAGGAATCTCACATCATCGATCTTTCTCGTAGGCGTTTATTTTAATACGACTACCAAGTGGTCGATCGAAAATATCCCAAAAGTCTGATCTCAATGAGCGTAGCATCGAGTATCAACCAACCTTAGTCTGCACCAAAGCCGACCATCTCACTACCTTCTAATGGCCAAGATGGGTCAATTAAGGTTCTAAAAGTTTAGTTAGCGCTTGATGACACCACGCAGAAGCCAAATACTATCTTCAACTTGGGAATGAAGAGTATCGGGACAACCAAAGTGTCACGCTAACGTAGCCATCATGTTGACCGTTTAGTTATACGTCTAGCGGTCGCAATGATTTATTGCTACTTACCTAAAAGGAAACCCGGATCCGGGTGTAGGATCCCCCACAAATATAATACCCAAGCAACCCTTAAAGATAAAGCATACAAGTCAAACAAAAAGCAATAAAGGTTATCTAGAAATCCTTAAGGAAATTCTCTCTTTAGGGTGAATCCCCAGCAGAGTCGCCAGTTCTGTAATACGGTGAACTGACTTTGTAGGTTTTGTATCGCAAATGTGCGGATAGCAACAGTCGCCACCGACTTTTATTTTTATCCAATTAAGGGAAGGTAAAAGTACAGAAAAAGACCTTCGTTTAGATTCTGAGTTCGGGAGAATGGTTATGAAAAGGGAAGGTATTAGCACCCCTTTCCATCCGTAGTTATCTACGGGCTCTTAGTTGCTCTAGATCACCTTTTAAAATTGCTTTCTGTGTGTTTGACAAAAATATTTTGAAAAAGGCATTTCACTTTGACTTTGTAATGACTCATGTAGGAGTGTATACAAAGTGTTCGGAAATGTTTCGTTTTGAAAAGAGTTTGAACTTTGAAAAAGAGTGTGTGGTGTGAAAAGCATTTGGTTTTAGAGCAAGCAACTAAAAGACTTATTACCCACTCAGAATTGGTCGTTTTCGTACTTTTACGTTCCTTTAGAATAGCGCTAGCCGTACCATTAGTTAGTAGGTAGCTCCATTTGTTGGATGTAAGCGGGACATTCGAAGGGACGTCGGATGGTCATAGAAGGCAACTTGTAAGAAGTATCCTAGCACATTCGAACGGACTATCATCATTTTTCGTAGGCGACAATCGGGGGTCAAGATCATGTATTCGGAGGCGACATCGTGGGTCTTATGATCTTTGTATCGAAGGGACTATGATGATTTGTTTGAAGGCAACGGTGCTAGAACACCTCTACGTTTGAGGGACATGACCATTTGAATTCGTAAAGGCAACGAGAGAGAATTACCCTAAGGGGTGCATGTGTGAAAAAGTGTGTCAAATTCAGGTATTTTTATCTTGAAAATTAGTGAGCTATGTTGGTTATTATCTTGCCATACACGCCTAGTTACTAGCAATTTATAGGGTGCAGAAATTAAAATGCGGAATGTAAAGTACGGAAAGGTAAATGTCCTACGCTATTACATGGCTTTGGGGCAGATACATGATTTAAAAATGCGGAAAATAAAGTCCTAATTTAAACTATTACATCCCATAGACAGTTACATTATTGAAAAAATAAAATGATAAAGAAAGAATCGTCTAAATCGGATCAACCTGTAAGGAATGAGAAATCGGAAAATACGATATGAATCGAACAAGAGAAAAAATGTTAGAAAAATGCAAATTTTTATATGAGAAAATTATTACATGCTGGAAATAATATAAATATGCTAAAATAAATTTTTGGGATTTTTTGGATGCAATTTAATAATTTAAAATGAATTAAAAGTGATTTAAATGCAAAAATATGAATAAAAATAAATATGCATGCAAAATTGTATTTTTTAATTTTATAAATTAAATAAAGATTTTATGAAAATAAATGCAAAAAGAAAATTAATTTTTGATGATTTTTAAATGCAGAAATAAAATTGTGAAATTAATTAAAATAACATGCAAATAAAAGAAAATATAAAATATGTTAAGTTTGTAAAAAGAAGCAAAACATTGGTCTTGCCAGGATTCGAACTGGAGACCTTGCTTTCAAACTTTGAGTCCCCTTGCCTTTGCCATCGAGCAGCGTTTCTGTTTGAAAGAGCGAGTAGAAGAAAAACATGTGTCGCCTCGATACTCGGATCACGCCAAGCTTCGTCTTCCTCGTTTCAAAATTTGAAAATCTGCGTCGGCCTTGGCTCGACGCTATGTCCCTGGCAAACATCAAAAATCCAGAATACATAATATAAATGAATTCTAAAAGCATGGTTCGATTCCTGGGATCATTCTGAATGCATTGGTATAGGTCTCATGGTCCAATTTTTCCTATTTGGTGAAACCCTAAATCGACCTCAGAAACCCTAGTAATGGCATAACTCGATCCAGTCACTCAAAACGCAATTAAACCGTCCAGATAGCTTGCATACTTGATTCTAAACATGAACAAACAATCAAAACAAGTTAACAATGCATGAATGATGAAAATCGATTTTGAAAAAAACTTGACAAACCGAAATCGTGTTTGATGGATTCTTGATGGTTTTGAGCAATGTAAGGATCTGGAATGCTTCTGGAGATGTCAAGGAATGTATTGGACACCTCAAAATCAATTGAAAACGGCTGGAAGTATGATTGCCAATAGCTTGAAGGTCACGGATTTTTTGAGTTAGGTTAGGGTTCTTGAGCCAATTTTTCTGTTCTCTCTTGATAGGTATGCATCATATATTTATACTGGATGGATTTGGGATGGTTTTGGGAAGGAATCAATCAACATTCAAAGCAAATCAAATTTGATTTTTGTACAAAATCAAATTTTCAAAATTTGATTAATTTCCAATCCAATCTTGCCATATTGATCAAATTTCGAAATTTGCTGGCCTTTGTGAGTTGCTTGGGTCTCAAGGAAGGAATAAAAATCAATCTTGCAATTAATTTTGATTTTATACTTTATTTTTAAATTTAATTTGTATTTAAATGAATAAATTCCAAATTAAATAGAAAAATAAAATAAAAATTCGTGGCATTGGGCTTGGATATTCCTAATGGTGTGAGGAATAAGTTTGGATGAAGAAAAAGCAAGCCCATTTGCAAAAAATTTGATTTTTAGAAGTATCTCTCTTTGTGCATTCCTTCAAAATTGCCCAACTTGTGAATGGTGTATCTTGCTCAATTTTCCACATTTTTGAGTGTTCTTGGACTTTTTGGAAAGCTCTAAGAGTCCTCTAACCAACCTTTTTGGTATCATCTCAATTGGAGTTTCCATGCTCAATATATCTTCAAAACAAAAAGTTGACTTTTTGTTGACTTTGAAAATGACCTGTAATGTTTTGAGCTATACCTCTCAAATGAAGCATTTTTTTGATATTCTTGTGAGACATGAAGTTGTAGAGAATTGAATTTCCTTCAAAACAAGAGGTGGTGGAAAAATTTCTGAGAAAGTATGAGAAAGTTATGATCAGTCAAAGTTCAGTTGACTTTTCACCTAGAAACCCTAATTTAGAAAGTTTGACTTTTGAGCAAATCTTGAGTTTTCTTGATGAATCATGATCAATCCTTGATCAAATGATGAATGTAACTTCAAAATGAGTATGTTGACCTAAAATTATAAAGTTTGACTGTATGTTGACCATAGTTGACTTTTTGTCCAATACAACTGATTTTCAACCATCTGAGCAATTGTTTGAGCAATCTTGACTTGTGAAGCTTGAAACTTGACATGGAGAATCTTTAAAGAATATGAGGAGGCATGAAGACCATTGGAGATGTTGGAAGCCCATCTTGGCCTGAGAGATACCAAACCCTAGTTTGGGTTGATTGTCTAGGAGAGAGTTTGTCTGATCAACTCTTGAGGAATCCTTGAGTATAGATGTATGAAATATCTTGAGAAGATGGAGGGCAAATTTTGGGGTATGACACTACGCAGATAAGATCCTTGTGCCACCGACTCTACTCAATGTTCTCTCCTCTCTGTGGAATTTCTCCATGTTGGGCATCGACATGATTGGAGTAATTGAACCAAAAACTTCAAATGGTCATCGCTTCATCTTAGTGGCCATTGATTACTTCACCAAATGGGTCGAAGTAGCACCTTACGCCAACGTTACAAGACATGTAGTTTTGAGGTTCATCAAGAACAACCTCATTTATCGATATGGAGTTCCAAGCAAGATCAGTACAGATAATGGATCGAACTTAAACAACAAAGTGATGAAAGAATTGTATAAGGAATTGAAGATTGACCATCATAACTCTTCTCCTTACCGACCAAAAATGAATGGCGTCATGGAAGCCTCCAACAAGAACATTAAGAAGATCATCCAAAAAATGGTCGTCACTTACAAAGACTGGCATGAAATGTTGCCATTTTCTTTACATGGGTATCACACTTCAGTATGGACTTCAACAGGGGAAAACTCTTTCTCCTTAGTGTATTGCATGGAAGTAGTGCTTCCCGTGGAAGTTGAAATTCCAGCAATGAGAGTCCTTATGGAGGCTAATTTATCTAAAGCTAAATGGTATCAAAGCAGATACGATCAGTTGAACTTAATCGAAGAAAAACGTTAACTGCTTTGTGTCATGGACAATTATATCAAAGAAGGTTGAAGAAAGCCTTCGACAAAAAAGTTTGACCTCGTGAATTTCAAGAAGGCGACCTTGTGCTTAAAAAGATCTTGTCTTTTCAACCAGATTCTAGGGGCAAATGGTATCCTAATTACGAATTCCCGTACGTTGTTAAGAGAACTTTCTTTGGAGGTGCTATGACTCTTGCAACCATGGATAGTGATGAACTCCCGCATCCTGTAATCGTTGATGCGGTCAAGAAATACTTTGTCTAAAAAGACAAAAGAACAACTCGTTAAGTCGAAAACCCGAAAAGGGCGGCTTAGGCAAAAATGAGTGTCTCGGTGGACTGAAAACCTGAAAGGGCGGTCCAGGAAAAAATTAGAGATAATAAACATAAAACGTTTATCCTGGTAGATTGAAAAATACCTGAAAAGACAATCTAGGCAAAAATTAAGGATTAATTGACAAAGTAACTACATAAGTCTGTACTTCATCAACCTGAAGAATATTCCATCAACGGATCTTCAATCAAATATTCTCCGATCTGAAGTAACAAGCATAGTTGAAATTCAAAGTTGTTAGGGAGAATAGCAGTAATTGCTTTCAATGTAGCCTTTTCCAAATATTTACCATTTCCAACTTTTGTAAATAATCTGTGGAATCACGCCTTTTGTTGATTACCATCCTATTAAATAAATTTGAGCCTTGTGTCCACTTGTTTGCAATTTTTGTTTTATTCTATCTTGCAAAATAGCGCTTTTACTTGTGATAATCACTTTTGAAACAAAAAAAGGTTTTAAACTAATTTACTTCTAAACTTTTTTGAAATAAAAGCGAAATTTTCCTTTGAATTGTGAACATAGAAGGAACATCAACAATTGTCTCCATGAGCGCTTCGACCTTTAAATGATAAACAAATGTTTCAACATGAGAAATTTTCTCTTCCTTGAAAGAGATTATCAAAATACGGTATTCTTATCCAAAAAGAATTCCCAAACCTAGCACTGCCAGTGAAAAATGCTTTTTCTCCCCAGAGAAATCTAAGCATGCAACTCTTGATTCATCACCAGTGATATCTACACGTTGCTGATGATTTTACTGAGTATTTGATTAAACTGTGACAATAGTCTTTTTCCAAATACGCTTTGTTGTCTTGTCAAGTATCGTCAGCATGCATATGACATACATGACATTCATACATACTTGCATCATTAATGCATTCTTGGATTTTTCAATGTTTGCTTGAATATCACTTGTTTAGGTTACATTTATTCCCGGAAACAAGTATGGGCGTGTCATCTCTCCAGTAGACTGTCACCTCTAAGCATAAAGAACACATTCTTTCTCCAGTTCCCCAATTCAGTTCATTCCTCATTGGGTCCAGAGTCTTATTTGACTGTTTCTTTCCAGTTCTTTCCTGGATAGAACCTCGTCTCTAATCAATTCAAGTCTAGATTTCACAGAAAAATCTACCTGCAAACAATAAGCAATTTCCTCGCCATCCGAGCCGCTTATTTCCCTTTCATCTTTGAACTTAGCATAAAACGACTGTTCTCCTTAACAAGTAAAATCATGAAATTTCATTAACAAATTTCTACAGTTGTCTTTCTCTCCGAGAAACCTATATCTTTACAATCAAAACGCCCACATCTTCTCAAAACGATCCTCGACATGATTGTAATTGGGAAAATAGAAACTCATTTGAGATTTATTTCCATTGCTATTTGTTATTCACGAGGCTGAATAATCAGTAAAAAAAATAAAAATCTCTCTCTCAAGAATTACCTTGTTATAGTTATCACTTTGTTGATAACTGGTAATATCTTTATAACTCATACCGTTTACCATCACAATGATGATAATCGGTATATGAGTCTTCATTCCAAATTACCATAACTATCACCAGGCTGATAATTGGTAATATCACCTTTGTTTACCTTGAACATTGACACCAGGCTGACAAAAGGTAATCTTCTTGTTTCCCAAAGTGAAACAGATAATCACTTCCTTTGTGAATCTTTTTACCCAGTGAAACATATACTTGTTTCCCAACAAACAGGATTCTCCTTTCTTAGACAGATTGAGACATCCTCACAGATATTTTTCACCAGTTGTGTCACCCTTTGGTTCCTCCTTGGTAAATTTTTTGCAATCAATCACTTTGCATCATTCGCATTTTTTTGGTTTCTTAGGTCCAACATTTGCATATTATGATATTTAAGTGTCTTCCCACCTATCGAGACGAAGATTTTCATTTTCATATCTCAAGTTGAAGAAACTTAAATAGGGGCATCTGTCATACCCTAATTTTGACTCTTTTCTCAATGAATGACCTAATTGTTTGGAGAATGATATCAAGATCACCAATGAAATATCTTAAACATCATCAACATCAAAATCGAATCTCACTTCAAGCCATAGTAGTTGGACTCAGGCAGACCATCTCAGGGGATTTCAATCAATTTTAAGCATCCAAACACCTTCCATAAGGTCCATTGAGCTCTCTAGATCATCAAAACACATATGGAACACCTCCAAGAAGGAATTTGATTTTTACTTTTGAAAGGTATGCCTTGAAACTCAAACTCTTACTTCCACGCATCATAAATGAAAAATTCGATTGCTATTGTGTTTCTGCACATGTGAGGAGCTTTAACCCTCAATCAATTGTTTGATTTGATGCACATACACAATTGCACGATGATTTCTCAAAATTATGGTTCATGTGGTTATACGAATTTAGTGGCCATACAAAAGGTATGAATCAGAGAGGATTGGGGTTGAAGATGGTGTTCTTGGCGCCATTTTTCAAATTTAAATTCTTGTTTTCTTATATATTTTACTGAAATTTTTTTATAAACAGATGAAACACCCACCCCAGTGGCAGAACGCACGCTCTTAAGTCACTTGCCTTGCCAAAGGTCTATAGTTCGAATCCCCCTCAAACCTTTTTTTTCACTCTTTTTCCAATTTTCAACTATTTTAAAACAATTTTCCAAACTTGTTTTCAAATATAATTTTCTAAACGCGTGTAAATAACAAGCCATGCATGTGGCTCAGTGGTACTTCTTTTCACATGCAAGCCTAAGGTCCTGAGTTCAAACCCCTTTGGCCACAAAACATTATTTTAGCACTTGTTTACTTAAGTTTTTTTTACAAACTTCAACATTTTCAAAAACCAATCAAAACTTCTTATTTTGAGATGATTTTTTGCACACTTCTCAGTTAATATATCTTTTTTATGATTATGTCAAAAAATTCCAAAAAATATTTTCTTTTGATATACTTTTATTAGGATAAAAATAAGACTTTTTAAGTATTTTAAAATGCTTTTAAAAAATGTTTTCTTCTTGATTTTTCAACCTAATCTTTTTCAAAACTTTCATGTGAATAATTTTCACTTTTCAAAACTTTCCAAATCTTTCAAAATGTTTTAATTAACCTACACACCTCTTTTCCATGATTGATTCGATTAAATATTTGAAAAATAATAATTGAACTAGGTTTTTTTCCTCGAAAATCTTTCGAACTCAAAATCAAATTGATCATGGGCCTCCATTGCGGTGTAAGTCCCAAACCCCTATGTACATATTTAATTGCTTGTACATATCCACCCTGTTTGTACATATTTAATTCCTTGTACATATTCAACTTTTTGTACATATTCAAGTATAATCAACTTTGTTCACTAGTTTTATCCGCTTGTTTATACATCGATTCCATTGGTATTAATAGGAGCATTATTCTCGGTGACACTTCTCTTATTCCAGTGGGCCTCCCTTAAGGTGTAAGTCTCACTCCCTTGTATATATCGAAGTACACTAGCTTTATTTGCTTGTTTTATACACTTGTTTATATATTTCCTTCATAAACTCTTATGAATGCACACATACACTTTGTCATATATATATACTTGTTCATGTTTATTTATGTCATTGCAACTAGTATAACAACTAGGTTCCCCATAGCCTCCTCTTGGGCTTCGTACAAAAGAACTCCCTCGTTGTGTAAGCCTCCTCTTAGGCATCGTACAAAATAACCCCCTCGTTGAGTTAGCCTCCCTTTTGGCTTCATACATAAGAACTCCCTCGTTGAGTTTGGCCTCCTCTTGGGCCTCATACAAGAAAGAGATCTGGAAATCTCCAACAACCTCCTATTGGGCTTCGTATAAAGAATATCCTTATCTAGAATAGAACCCAAAGAGTATGGTTTCCTGGTGAATTCACTCTTAAAGCCAAGCCATCCATACCCTATAGCCTCCTCTTGGGCTCCCAATACAAGGACCCTCGATGTCTCTCAGATATCCTCCTCTTAGGCTCACAATACAAGGACCCTCGATGTCCCTCAGATAGTCTCCTCTTGGGCTTACAATACAATGACCCATGGGCTTCTGAAAAGTATCCCCTAAATAATAACAAAATATTTCTCCTCAGAGATGAGACATGAATCATCTCTATGGAAGAAGTATCTCATTTATAGCATCACATTCAAATCAAACATTTTCTCAAATCAAAAATTTTCATAAATAAAACATCTTTCTTAACTGTAAGTGGCAACGCTTGTACACTCAAGCAAAACGTCCAATTCTTACAATGAAAGATTCAACGTTTTTTCAAAACATTTTCTCATTCTAAGAATTATATGCGATATACTTTTACATTCAAGTTAAACACCCATTTCTTACAATGAAAGATTCAAACAATCAACTTTTCAAAAATGTATGTGATGAAATAGATTAGATGCATTTTTCATTAAGATGACACTTGTCGTTGTCTCTTAAAATCTTTGATTCCACTAGCACATAAGTGGGAACTACAATTGCTCTGGCTTTCTCAACCTCCTTTTGAGAATACGTAGTCACAAGGTCTCACCCTTGGCGAGCATACTTATTTCTCTCTCAAACCACCCAAACCTTAGTTTCCCTTAGATCTTGAGCTACAATTGTGTTGATTCCCTCTAAGGGATATGTATGCATAAGATTGCAATGATCTTTGCAAGCATAATCATAATAAACAAACTTAGGTTCCTACCCAACCTACCTTCTTAAATCCCAAAGGAGAAACTTTCCCAAATTAGCATAGCAAATAAAAGACAAATGCACAAGAGATACTATAGAGTACTATAAATACATAGGGTGCTAATACCAACCCTTTGTATAATCTAACATTCTTACCCAGGAATATCCCTCATGCTTTGCGTTTTGTTTCACACTAATCGCATTGCATATCTTTTTTAGGGTATTTCAACTTTCCCGTTTTCCTTTATTTTTTGGAAACAATAAAGCTTGGTGCTCACAGCATCTTTTAAAAATCAAGTCAAAGTTAAATTATTTTTGAGCCGGAGAACCGAATTTCGATTCGATTACCTAGTTATTCACTTTTTACCACGAGCATCATCGTTCTATAGTTACTATCGTTTCAATTTTAAAATGTAACGAATGATTGTTTTGGTTTGAATTGGTATCTTTCATTTTAAAGTAATACTTAAACAATAAAAGCGGGTTTTTATAAAATGTAAAGATTTTCCAAGATTGGGGTTCACTATCCCAATTTCCTATGTTTCCTTAGAACAAATATATGTACTCAAAATTATTGAATATATTCTAGTATTCTCTCAATGACATTTATTTCTAAATGGGATTGTGATAATCATTATATTAATCCTTAGACGATTTCGCCATCTAACTATTAATCTAACAATCTTTAATATTTGATACACAAGAAAAGTAGTGTACAAATATATTTCTAAAATTTATCCACTACTTGATAGAATACTTTAGGTCAAGATTTGAATAACTTTTCTCAACAATAACCCAAATCTAAATATTCAAAATAAGACAAAAGTATCAATCTATTTCAATAATCCATTGTTCACATACAAGAGCTAAATGACATACATAGTAAATAAGGGATAACTACTACCTCCAATCTTGCGAGAGTGAGATTTAGCTACTCATTTCCATGGTTGACATCACAAGAGATAGATAAGAATCAATGAGCATCAAGTTTGCTTTCACAAATTGGATGAGAATCCACTTCCCAATCTTTCTCTAAATTCTCTCTTACAATGTGTAATGAATAATGAGTGCATGAAATACAACCCCCTCTCTATTTAATATCTAAAATTAGGCCTAAATGGGTCTGGAGCGTGACACTTAAGTTGGGCCCAAAAACAAAATTAGTGGCCAAAACCTAAAATAGACTGACTGACCACGCACAGTTCACGGCGTGAACTGAGTGATTTCCAAAAAAAAAAATTTTCATGTTTTCAACACTGTTTTCCTCAATACAGTTTGCAGCACCAAAAATTTTGCGGCACGAACTGAGTGATTTCCACCTTATTTTCTTTATCCTTTAAGTGTACTCCACAATGCCTTCCAAGCTCTATCCTAAATTGCTTATGCATCCAATGCCTCTTATCAGCAAATTCTACACAACTAGCAAACAAAGTGACATACCTACTCAAAACATAATTAAAACAAAAATAATTGCATATTTACTAAATTGCGTGAATAAAAGTGTGGAAATTCAATGAAACTTGGTTAAAGGGACCAATAACAATGTATGAAAATTTGTACTATTTTTTCCTTAACACTTTGACGGTGATCAATGGAACACAATCTTGAATATGTTAAAATCTCTAAATAATAAAGCTTCTTCCAATGAGAAATTGTCAAGTAAGTCTTTTTCTCCTTGGATATTGGATACGGGGTAATCATATCGTATGACCGAAGATAAATGCTTGCTTATGGGTCTCTCTGATATTTTACCTTCTTCTATTATAATTCTTGATGGGGCACATACTATTGTTCTATATGTTCCTAGACTAACCTGCAATTTGGTATCTTTCTCCCAATTGATCAAAGATTTAAATTGTGTAGTCACATTAACTGACAAGTAAGTGTGATATAGGAACACACTTCGAGGATGGTTATTGAATCGGGTAAAGAGAGGGATCGAGTCTATTGGCTTCGCTCAATGGCACCGATAACTCAACTATGTCATGCAGTTGATGCAAACTTTTATCAAGTATGGCATCGATTCCTTGAACATACATTTTCATAAAAAGTTGGTCTTCTTCCTGGTGCTAATAATAATGATTTTTGGAGAAATAAAGATGAACCATGTGACGTATTCTTTAAAGAAAAATAAACTCGTACATCGTTTCCTATTAGTTCTAATAAAGCAGATGATTTGTTTGAATTGATTCATTGTGATGTATGGGGTCCGTATAGTCTTCTATCTTCATGTGGGGCCTCTTATTTCTTAACAATTGTTGATGATCATTCAAGAGGGGTTTAGATGTACTTAATGGCTAGTAAGACAGAGGTTGTAAAACGTATTAAGAATTTTTGTGTAATGACTCAAACTCAATTCAATAAAACTGTGAAATGTTTTTGAAGTGATAATGGGTCTTAATTTACATCATTCGGAAATTATTTTCCTGCAAAATGGGTGAGCAAAACGAAAACACCATCATATTCTTAATGTGGCCCGTGCTCTTTGGTTCCGAGCTAATTTACCTATTGAGTTTTGGGGTGAATGGATTCTTACAACTGGATATCTTATCAACCGTACGCTCACATATTCTCTATTAGGAAAAACCACATATCACATAATTTTTTGCCACAAACCCATTTATAATCACATAAAGACCTTTGGATGTCTTTGTTTTGCGTCAAAAGTTCCTCGTGACCGAAATAAATTTGCTCCACGCAATAGGAAATGCTTATTTATTGGCTATCCTCATGGAAAGAGAGGGTGGAGACTATTTGACATTGATACTAAGTATTACGTTAATTCTCGGAATGTTGTGTTTTATGAGAATCATTTTTCTTCCAAATATTCTCATACATCTTCTGCCACTGCTACTAATAGTGTTTATCCTGCAGTTTATGATTTGGCACATATAGTTCATACAACATCCCAAGATGACACACTTCCGCCATCTATATCAGAACAAGTTCTTACTTTAGTTGAACCTGTTGAAACAATGCCCTCTATGATCTCCTCACAAAATGATACTGATATGCTAGAAGTAAGGGGGAACGATCATGTTGTATTAGAAAAACCTACACCAATGTCTCTTGCTGAGAAGAAAATCCCTCCTTCCATTACAAATAATATCGATGTCCGACATAGCTCATGAGATTTCCAACCATCAGTTTGACTGCATGATTTTTTTTGTCATACATCGCGCCTTGTAGACCCTCTCTTGCTCTCCACCCCCAGCAATTCTCATGTTCATTATTCCGTGAAGTGCGCAAAATTGTGGCCTTGAAAATAATGGTACATGGACTATTGAAGAACTGCCACCAGGAAAGAAAACTATTGGGTGTACAAAATTAAGTACAACTCTGATGGTACTATTGAATGACACAGAGTGCATCTTGTTATTCTCGGAAACAATCAAGTTATTGGTATTGATTTTAATGAGACCTTTGCTCCAGTTGCAAAGATGGTATCCGTACGTGTTTTTCTTATGGTAGTTTTTATTCGTGGTTGGTAACTCCATCAAATGGATGTTCATAATGCTTTTCTTCATGGAGATCTTGAAGAAGAAGTTTATATGAGCCTTCCTCTGGGGTTTTTAGGCATTTCTCTCGAAAAGGTTTGCAGATTGAGGAAATCTCTGCACGGACTTCGTCAAGCCCCTCGTAACTTGTTTTATAAGCTTGCTTCTACCTTAAAGTTATTTGAATTTGTTCAATCCTATGTTGATTACTTATTTTTCTCTCTGGAATGACATGGTATTGTTCTTCACAAACTTGTGTACGTTGACGACCTGATTATTACAGGTAACGAATCAACAACAATTTCTCATGTCAAAGCTTATCTTAGCACTTGCTTTCACATGAAAGATTTGGGAGTTTTGAAATATTTTCTTAGTCTTTAAATTGCTTGTGGACACAATGGTTTATTTTTGTCTCAATGAAAATATGCATTGGATATCATCACCAAAGCTGGTTTGCTTGGTGCAAAACCGTGTAATTTTCCCATGAAATAAAATCACTAATTATTTCTTGATACAAGTCTCAACTTTAATCATCCAGATCATTATAGACGCCTTTTCGGTCGATTGATTTACCTCACCATTACTCATCCAGAGCTTCTGTAAGTTCTTTAAGTTTGAGGATTGGCTTAATTTTCGTAAAATAAATAATAGCAGGAACCATTGAATGCACAATAGGATATAACATAACACGTACAACAAAAGTCCTATTGGAAAGTCAAGACATGTTGCTTTGAACACATTCAACATCTGGAACAACTTTTCTAAGAAGATGTCTTAACATGAAGCATTCGACATCACGCCTGCTGAACTAAAGAATAAGATTTTGTTCTGATTTAATTATGCAGAATATTTAGAGAATATCATGCATAATATATTGATAATATTTAAAGGAATATCTAAAGGTCTAAAATATTCAAGGAAACTCAATTTGAAATCAAGAAGAACATTTAGGAAACTAAATGTTGAAGACCTATTTTGTAGGAGAATCTTTTGCAGAATTGTAACAACTTATTTGTTGTTACTTTGAGCCCAAATCAAGGAGAACATTTAGGAAACTACATGTTGAAGATCTTACTTATAGCAACAGTTTTCTACAGTTTGTTGTAGCTGACATGCTGTTGTTTGAAGGCCCAAATCCATTTGGAAAGAGGTTATAAAATAAGGTTTTGTAACCTAGTTTTAGGACCAGGCGTGATTTATCATGACGTAGTTTTTAGGGCTGAGTTTGTAACCACTCTCTAGGAGAGCTGGTAGAGTAAGCCTCCTGGGTTGTGGGAAGGTCACCAAGTTTACCTCGAAGCTTGTAGGAAAAAGGAGTGTTGTTCTCACTCAGAAGCTGTGAAGTAATGAGTTGAGTTATTTTGTTGGAGGAAGCTTTGGAGTAACTCCAAGGTGTGTCCTAAGTTAGAAGCAAGAGGTTTTAACTCTTAGATATGTTGTGATAGAAGTGCGTCTTCTACTTTTTCACGTGTTGAAGACTTGTTGGAAATCAAGTCGTTGATGCAGTGGCTTAGGTGTTGACTGCTATACATCATTGCGATAATTAGAAGTAGGATGAGGATATTCCATATCTAGGGAGGACCTAGGTAGAAGGGTCATTGGGTAGGGATTAAGTGAGGGGTTATAAATGGGCGAGTTTAACTCTAAATTAATACTGTTGATAGTGAAATTCATTCCTGGCTTGGTATGCCCTCAGATGTAGGAGAGTTGCTCCAAACTGGGTGAACAATTTACTGGTGTTATTTATGTTTCCTGCACTGTTAGACCTTGCCTATAAGTTAATGTCAAATCAGATGTCTCGACATCTCTATAATACATTTGAGTCTGTTATACCATAATTTCAGCTTGGTTATGCTGTTCATACATGTTGTACCCCAATTTTTTCCCCTAAGATCCTCTATCATCTCATACTATCACATTGCACAAAGATCACAAGCTAGGTTTGACTCTCTCTCCTATCTCTAAGTTTTCTCTTATTGGGATCACCAAGCACCTTATTTGTGTATATTGTGTATATGATGATTGATATTTTCCTAACCATGATATATGCACGTCATTTGTTCCTTAGATATGGTATTGTAGGAATTGGTGCAAAGGTTCTCCTTCAAGAAGTTCATAGGTTCATGTGTTTATTTCCATGCCTTCTCCACCAACTCTCAAGGAATTGTCAAGGTATATTTTGTGATATATCTCAAGCTATCATCATTTAATGAGGACCAGTAGAGCTCATCATGTTCTACCTTGCAAGAAGATGTTCCAAGATGCAAAGTTGATTCAAGTGGTTGACCTAATTTGGAGCTTTGGATCACAAGTGCATAGTTTCCTCAATTCCCAATGTTTTGAAGTGGATCTTCTTGCCATGATTTCCTATTATCATCTACAACAATCTCTCATCATGTGGATATGCTCCATGTGTAAGAGAGATCATCAAAGTTGAAGTAATTTCCATGTCATGTCCAATACTCTTAGAATTAGGGTTTTGGACTTCTGAGGACCATATCTTGTTTGTTTCTTGAGATATGTGATTGATTCCGAATCCATGAGCCTCTTAAAAGGATAAATAACAAGTATCTTCATTTTTCAAGGATGTTGTTTGATTAAAATATGCTTTGAGGATCAAAGATTGCAAGTTCTCTAGATTGGTCTTCCATCTCTCTTGTGTAACTTCAAAAGATCATAACTTGATCATCCTATGTATCCTTGAGCTTATTCCATTTTCACAATGAACCTAACGATGTCTACTACAACTTATTTCAAGTGGAAAGAATAGAAAATTCTTGGAAGATTTCTTGGGAAGTCAAAAGATTACAAGTCCTTGGTGAATTTCTCCATTTTTGACCATCAACTTCGTGAAATCATAACTTGATCATTATTTATCACCTTGAGGACATTATTTTTGCATAATAATCTTGAGGATATTTGGAAAGTGCTTGAAAAGTTCAAGAGATTATAGTCTATTTCTTGAATTTACATCAACTTCACAAGGCCATAACTTTCTCAATTTTTGGAGTTTTTGAGTGGTTCTTTTTCCACAATGTCATTCAAGAGGTCTACTTCATACCATATTTATTGGTCAAGATAAAATTTTGAGTGGAAAATAATTTTGAAGACAAAACATTATATGTTACTTTTAGAAGGCATGCCATGTTTGACCAAGGTATGGCCTAATTTTTCAATGTTTTTTCTCAAATCCTAATGGCTATATCTTTTAGCTCAAGCATGCATCCATTGAAGCTGATTATTTTTGCATTGTATTCTACTATTTGAGGACTTCATTTAGCTCATGAAAGAATTGAAAATACACGAGGGAATTGGAGTTGGCCTTGGTGTAAACATCGTGCTAAAATCTGTTTTTAACTTGCCACCAGTTTTTGCATTTTCTTCTTAATTCATTTTATAAGCCAGCTTAAGCCTTGTTTCCGTGTTTAATCGTGCTTAACAACTTCCCATAAGTGATTAGCACCTTGAAGTGAAAGTGTTTGCTAAGTTTTGATGCACATGAAGTCACACTTCACTCGTGCACACACCTTGCACGATTTCACTCCAAACCTCACTAATTTTCTTAATTCTCATCACCATTCTCTTCTCGATAAATAGAGGGACCTATCCCACTCTTTTTATCAAGCTTTGATAGCCAGAAAACCCCTGCCAAACTCTTTCCATAACCAAATTTTATGCAATTTCTAATTCTCACTTAAAGCACTTCCAGTTCAAAATTGATCACTCCTTAAGCTTTCTTGAACTTCATTGAAGCTAAGAGAAGCAGAATCGTGCCTTGAGTTGTCCTGAATTGTTCTATCCAAGTCAAGTTTCGATCTTTAAAAACGTACTTCGTTCAGGTAGAATTATTAACCAAATCAATCTAAATGAATGCCTAACTTGTTCTCCTCATCGTCTGATCCTTGTGATCTTCACCATTTGAATTTTCATTGAGAATTGAATCTATATTTCAAAAAACAAGTGATCGCCATTATTCAAGTTTTTTTTCCAAATTTCCCTTTGTACAATTTAAATAAATTTTTTCGCGAAGGTACCATTGAAACCGTCTTGAAGAGAATGGCACCGATTTGAGCACTCGATTTTACAATTTGCAAAACCTGCAAATCAAGCTTGGACGAAGGTTGAAGACGACCAGTGTGTCATCTTCAACTAATGATGTCGTGCCATCTGTTTTATTCAAACGGATTTTAAAAATATTTTGATTTTGTGGTTTATTCAATAGAGTCCATGATACACAACGTGTCATGTCCCTTGGATGTGCATACTAACGCGTTTTGACATTATCTGATGGTCCACATATTTTATGATTATTTTTTTATTTTTAAACCTGATCCGGTTTGAAAACCATGGAGGTCCATATTTTTTTGGCTTTTATTTTATTTTCTTATTTTTATATTTAATTGTTTTAAACATAAAAAATTCATAATAAATTCATTTCTGACACAAAAATTATGAAAAACTTGACAAAAATATTTTCAAATATTCTCATTCTAATTTTTGATTTTTCATAATTTTATTTTCAGATTTGATATTTTTTATGAATTTTCCCTTTTATTTGAGTTATTAAAATGTTTAAAAATACTTTTTTATATTTTTAAATTGTAAAAAAATTATGGAACGATCCAATGGTCATTTGACAAATATTTGTGACCTCATTTTTATTTTTATTTTTTACTTTACTATTTTTGCCAATTTTTGGTTTATTCTATCATTTTCTTTTATGTTTAAAAATAGTTTTTTTACTTTTAAAAATTCTGAAATTTTTTGTCAACACTTGTTGACCTTTGTTTGAGTTTGGACAATTTTATTGGAATTTTATTTTGATATATGGATACCATTATGTATTTCATCAGTAAAGTTCAATTTAATAATCCATTTTCAAACCATTTTTTAATTTTAATTTTATTATTTTTAATTTTTTAATATTTGTTTCTGATTTGGATTCATTTGGAGTGATAAGTTTCCTCAAAATCAATGGAACTTGGGTGTTGATAGGTCTCATGTTCAAATCCACCAAGATGATTGATTGATTTTGATGAAGTTAGACCGATTGAATTCATCTGACGCATTGATGATTTTGTGACTTATCCCCTCCCTCTTCATCTTATCACATTCTTTTTTTACATGTGTTGGCAAATATTATAGGATAATCTACATATCACTCCTCTTATTTTATTTTTCAACACATAATTATGCTTGAACGACCTCGTTGTAGGGTGACCTCTACATAGGTTACTTGGCGATTGCTTAATATAGTGTTTACGGTGATTTCTGGTAAACAACCACTAGTGCTCCAAATCGAATGTTTTGGTAACTTATAGGATCGATTAGATTGATCCTAGGAAATGTGTCTAAGTGTTTGGTATTAAACTCGTGTTAGAACTTACGTTTATCATCTTTTCAACTATTATACTAATTATATTTGAGAATGTAACTAAAATAACTTCGAATGAAAAGTAACAAAGAAACGGGTCAAAACGTAAAAAACTTGTAAAGGAAATGTAAATGACTTCTAAAGATAAAGGTTTTGATTGGAAAAGTAAATGAATATTGGAATTGATTAAAATGACTTTAAAACTGATAAAATTTGATTAATTCGAAATAACAATGCAAATGGTGTTTCTATACGTACATTTCTCCGAAACTCGTTTCCCTTAACACTTGGTATTTTGAGTATATGTGAGTATTTGTACAGAATGAACACATGGAAATCCTAACACTAAGACCTTATTTATACTAATTCAAACCTAACGGTCCTATCTTTAAAAGACACCACGTTCGAAGATTACATGTCTTCTAAATTCTCTGGCTTCCACACATCTTCCATGAATAATGTCTTGATTTGAATTCGAATCTCTTCTTACTGCAAATATTTGAACCTTCAGCACATTTGAATTCGTATCCTCCAAAGGATATTTTCCAAACCAAAATCTTCTCTTTTTCGAACAGAACACATAACTTTGGTCTTTCTCAATTGTATTCGAATAAAGGCCCAAAATAATGAAAATTTTCATTCGAACCATCTATAGTCGAAATCATCAGCCAACAAATTGCCCCTCAAAAATGTGTATTTCAATACACAGAGAAATATTCATTTTTGAATTAGACGCTTGATTTAGACAATCCTAAGATTGATGATAGCTCTTACTGTGCATGATGTCACAATCATCAGCTACTTTCTCCAAATGTCCCCTTAGACGTGCGATTAGAAACTACTAACAATCATTATTATTCAAAAACCAGTTTCCAAGACTGATTAAAAGTAACCTCTCCATCTTTCAATAACAAAGGTACATGTGTCCCACTATCTTTCAAATGTAAAACTTTTTAAACTACCACCACTTTATAAACACTTCAGCTTCCATTTGTATACTTTTTAGTTCTTCAACCTCTCGACCTTCAACAATCCTCATAAACCCATTTTTCTTTTCTCCTCAAACATCTTTTTGACGCTCGTCCTTTCCAACAATGACAACTTCTTAAAAGCGATCACCATCAAGAAACTAGAAAGAAACCGGCACTTCAAAGGATTCTGTCTCAACAACTGAACTGACCATCCGTCTTATTACATCTAAAAATCAAGAGTTCATCACAATTCCAAAGTTCATCCAAGAGAAATCAATCTATGCTTCTCAGGTACTTATCCCTACTTGTTTGACTGGTTAAACCTTAGTATTATAGGACCTTTGATTTCCACAGAAAAGTTAGAGAAATATGCAGAATTTTTCCATGTCCATCATGAAACCAAACCTCTCACCAATAAGACTAAATCACTTAAGAAAAAGGATGATAATTTTGCGATGAAACTCACTAAGACTTCCAAGGAAAAAACCTCTGAAAAAAGGACTTCTGCAATTCCTGAGGTGAAAAGGAAAGCCTTCTAGCTTGACTACATAACTTAAAATTTAAAACCCTTTCGATCATGCCCTTCATTAGATAGGTCTTATTTAAAATGGTTTTCGAAAATCGAAAAGTAAAAATCCCAGGATTGGAAAGCTCTAGGAATTTTTGACCTTATTCAAATGTCAAAACTAGGCTTTAGCTATAGTCAACCTTTATTACTGATATCCCTATATTTTTGGGATAGCACTTATAGTACATTTCATCTCCCTTGTGGGATGATGACTCCCACCCTTTATGATGTTGTTGTAATTATTGGGATTCCTCCTACCGGAGAAGCGTTTCAACCCTATGTAGATGCAGGAAACACTATTAGTTTTGATTTCCAAATTGCTAGCTTCTCTATATACACAGGCCTTTATCATACTGAAGGAGAAGAAGTATCGGACGTAGAACACATAGCTTTCCTAGCCTTATGGCTATCAAAGTATATTTTCTGTTGTAAATCCCTATAAGTGGCTAAGAGATTTATAACTTTAGCAAACCAGCTGCACAATGGTCGAAAGGTATGTCTGAGGGAGTTATTATTAGTAGGGCTTTATGAGAGTTTAGGGTCCGTTATCTCTAACTTGAAAAATTATAAACCTGTCAACAATCTAATCCTTGATGGCCCATATTGGCTTCTCCAGTTGTGGTTGAATACAACCTTCGAGCCATCACTCCGTACCTTTGAAACGATGAATAAAGAAGACCCTGATATTCTCAATCGAACCATTGAAGGAGCCAGACTTCTACAACTAACTTCGTATGATGACAAAGAAGTCTTCCAAACCTGCTTCACCAACTACATTATGATGTTTTCGAAGAGGCATAAATTCCTACCTTCGGTGGCCCCATTTGCCAATTGAACTCATGGTCCCAACTGGTTTACTCTGTCTATTGGGGAAGCTTTAAAGGACAATAACCTAGAAGTTCAAGACATATGGCGTGCATTTCTATTTCCTCGACTTATAATTTCTAAAATAATGCCAATTAAGAGTCATATTTGTTTGTTGGCTTACCAACCCAATTCTGTGTCACGTCAATTTAGGTTATGTCAACTTCTCCTTGAGCCTCTGTTCAATCGATAGTGAGAAATCTAGGTGATAGGAGTAAATTATGCTCTCGAGGACATTATAACATATCAAGGCTTTCATGCCAACTTTGATGACTTTACTCTCATTTCATTGCATCCTGCTTTCTACATGACAAAATACTTCCACCTTTGGTGGGATGAGTATTATTCGAACAACATGTTTGACACCATTTAACTCAACAAACACATAACAGAAGCGTTTTCACTTGTGCAGGAACACATCAAGAAAGGTAAGATAACATAAACCAAGGAAATCCATGCGTTCCAGAAACAATTTGAAACTATCTATAATCCTATGAATCTCCATCGAACCGTCTTTGACACAACAAAAACTTTGGAGGAAAAATTTAGAAAACAACTTTCAAAAATCAAATTTCGTCCTTCTATAAAACCTGCATATAGGTATAAGTTAGAATTTCGATTTCAACAAATAAGGTTTCCCGTCTTACCTACTTCATAGATGTCTTTAGATATTTTCCCTCCTTACCCAGACTGGTTTGTCTATGGGAATGTTTTTCACAAATATCAAAATGACACTAGAAAGCCTGCTAAAAGGGTGACATGAGCAAAGTGAGATCTGGACAATTTCAAAGGTTTCTTCGCTATGACTTGACATCTATCTCTATTTCATCTCAAATGTGAGAAGGTGTGGAACCAAAGGATTCCTGGATTCTTTCAATTACTTTCCATTTTGCTTTGAATTAATTACTTCAATTGACCAATATCTACCTTTATAGCTATTGAGATAAAAGCAGCCAAGAAAGAGAAGAATGCCATCAAGGCGAGTTCGGCCAATACTTCCAAACAAACAACTACTTCCAACAAAGATCCTTCCTCCACACAAGACAAATCTCCAGAGAAAAAGAAATCGAAAAATGTATTACTTCACATGTTTTTATCAATTTTTTACGTTTGCTAATCATTTTTCCTTATGTTTTAGACTAGTGGTTTACCTCCAAAATCTCAGAAGAAAAGGAAGGCCACAAATGGGGACGAACCAAACAAAAATGAAGAAGCTACTCTCTCTCCCCTTAAATATTAAAAGAAGAAAAAGAAAAGCAAGAAATCTGATGATAGTTATAAACCAACATCTCAACTTGGTATAGAAATAAAAAGTGTACCTCCACCAGAGAAACAATCTCAAACTCTAACTTCAGGGAACCTGATTTTAGAGCACATTGGAAGTAATGTCTCGAATGATGACCCAAAGGTAAACCCAATTCCTTGACTCTCTTTATTGCCTCGAATATTTGATCAATTATACTAATATTTATTTATTTGTAGGACAAACAGACAGTTCCCTTAAGCTCCTCAGCCCAGGATGTAATCCTTCCAACTACTGGTACTTCTTCACCCCAGGCGGACTCCAGTGGTGCTGCCCTGAACAAGGGTTCTTCGACTGCTGCAAACCAACTTGCTGCTGGTGAAAACCCTGATGAGCAAGAGACTTCACCTCCTAATGGAGATCCTTCGAAGAAATCTCAACAAGCTGGAAAAAAAGACGTTGAAGATTAAATCCCAAATGAAGACAGTCCTAGTGACTCTTCACCCAAAAAAGATCGATTTGCTGAGGATTCGTACGAGGAATGTGATTCAAAGACCATCTCCCACAATTTTGAGGATGATGTTGAAGGGGAAGTAGAACAAGAAAAAGGAATAGAAGAAAAAGATGATCATATTCTCATTGAAACTACTGGTGAAATCATCAGATAAAATATCAATAAAGTCGCTATCGAACATTTTTTATCCCACGAGAAGAAAGGAAAACATCGAGTAAACCTGAGAGGGAGAAATCATGGTCTTACAACCAAGAGATCGGGTAAGGGAGCCAGTTACGCAAGGGGAAGGTATTAGCACCCCACATGCCCGTACTACTCTATGGTACATGGATTGTGACATTTTCCATTTATCTCAATTTTTTTTTTTCAAATATAGTTTGTAAAGCATCTTGAGTCTAATAGAAACTATCACAACTCATGGAAATGGCAAGAGTCAATAAAGTCCCAAGTATCAACACAAACTTTCAAAATCACAATGCTATGTCAAGGTTTGGACAAGTTAGCAAACTTCCAATATATCAAAGCAAACGTTAGCAATCAAGTGTGTTTAGTAACTGAAATTCTGGTGACAGGAAAACTCAGGAAGTCGTGACATTTGATCTGACATTATAAAACAGACAAGGCATAGTATATAATTAACAATTCAGGAAACAAAAGAACTCCAGGAATTGTTAACCCAGTTCAGTTCTAACCAACCTACATCTAGGGTTATACCAAGCCAGGAATGAAGGTCACTATCAACAGTATTAATTTAGAGTAAACCTCCATGTTGACACTCCTCACTTAATCAGACTACCCAATGACCATTCTACCTAAGATACCACACTTGGATATGAGAACCTCCGCTCACTTCTAATCACCTCAGTGATGTCTATCAGTCACTATCACACTAGAAACTGCATCAACTTCTTGGCTCCTAACACAATCAGTTTGGAGATACCTCACTTAAAATACAACTAAAACAGTTTGAAGATACCACACTTCAAACACAATACATAATAGTCACACATGTGACACAAACCAAACTTGGAATTGCTTTACAGCTTCTTCCAATGACACAACTACACTCAATGCTTCACATCTTCTGAGTGAGTAAAATAAACCTCTTGCCTACAGGCTTCAAGGCACAAATCAGTGACCATCCCACAATCCAGGTGATTCATTTACATGGGTAACCCTAAACACTACATCTTTCTAAAACCGGTTAGCTTACTAAAACTAGGTTACAACTACTTATTTATAATCTATTACCCAACTGGATTTGGGCCTTCAAAATAATAGCATAAGTTGTAACAAACTTTCTGCATACATAAACAAGCAGATAACTTCTGCTACAATCAAGGTCCTTGTTGATCTTTCTCCTTAGATCTTGGACCTCCACATATGCCTTCAAAGTCATGCCACATAAGATGCATAATATTCCTAGAATATTTTGCTCTAATTAAAACAGAACTATAACAAACTTAACAGTTTCTGTAGCGTGATGTCATGATGTCTGATGTCTCGACATCTCATATGACATGTTGTTCCAGATGTTGAAAGATTTTAACACAACATGTTTATCCATTAAATAGAACTTCAAATTGCTTTCTCCTTACAAGTTATAAATCATATTTAACCTATTGCTGCTAAATTAGTTTTACCAAACATAAATCCAATCCTAAAAATAGAGAATCAACAATCTCCCCTTTGACTTATTTTGGGTAAAACTAATTTACATAACCTTTGTATTACATAAGCATAATAAAATATACAAGGGTTTAAACAATTTATTCCAGCAGAAGCAATTTAGAAGTCTTCAGTAGTCATCGTTTGGGATATTTCAAACTTTATAAGTGATAATCTTCAGTCTTCTTTTATGATGTTGAAACAGCATACTAAGACATCTTTCTAGTAGGTCCAACTCCAATATTCTCTCTCTTTTAAGGATCCCACAGACCATACAAAGTTTCTCTCCCTTAAAAGTTGCTCTTTAGAGATAACATAACATAACCACTTCTCCCCCTTTTTATCCATAATAAGACAAAGGCTTGTTGAAGGAGAACTCACTATAGCACAAGAAACATAACATCATAGGCATCATCTTCACAAAGAAGGAGAAATATTAAGTCCATGATGCACATGATGAAGAAGATACTAAATATCCCCCCCCCCCCTCAAACTGAGAACTATGCTACAACAAAGATTGACACAACATCCTCTTTTAGAGCACAAGAGGAAACTCACTAACAGAAACAAACAGTTGAACTATTGATTTACAAACATAGAGAACCAGACCTCTATATTGGATAACTTAAAACACAAGACACAATTTGTGTTCATAACTCAAAAACAAGACACGGAACAAAAATACTTGCAGAAAATGCAAGAACCAGCAGACTCAGAATAGGACATCCTATTCAACATCTTTGCAAAAAAAAGCTGCAAAGATTGACCTCAGACTTAACAACATCTGAACACTACCCTTTTCCCTATGTTATCCACAAGTTGACAAACATAACCTTCACAGACTCTAAACTTACCCATATCTGAATGAAGGACATGAGAGTAAAACAAACGAAAACACAACAAAAGTGAAGGGAAGAAAAAGAAACAAAAAGACACTCTAAATACCTGAGCAACTCAAATAACGTACCTAGACTGTAACAATTGTCTTGGTCAAGAAACGCTACTTCAATAAGAACCGCATCAGGTGAATTTGTGCACTGGCTGAAGGCAATGAATGCCTTTAATACAACCTATTTATTTTTGAACTAGAAATTTACCACACATGCACTAAGTCAGAACACGTGATACACACCATCAATACACATCTTAGATGAAAAGTTTAAGAATAATCCTTGCTGGTCTTTAAGGATAAAACATGTCTTGAGATATGTCCTGACTTCTTGTTCGACATTGTTCTTCTGGATTGAAAATATTAGTCTTTAAATGAATTTCCATATGATTAGAAGAAGAATTAAATTTTCTTTGCTGATCTCAATACCCCTTACTCCCCCTGAGATACACAAAATAAGGACATATTTGGTGTTGGTCCTCATAATACTTGAAGTGAAGAGTTTAAGATGATGTTTTGACATTTGATACAACATCATTCATTATGGTTCTAAGGGTAACATCCATAATTCCTTATTCATAACACTTGGGGGGGGGGGAGCACAAGAAGCACTACAACTGTCAACTTTACATCCAAACAATTTACATATCAAGGAAAAATATGATCCACATCTCAATAAGCTTTTCTTTAGACTCTCATTCTGATTTTGAGTTGATGCATGTCATAGTCTGTACCTGCAGAGGAGATTCCCTCAAATAGGTTTCTGGAATAGAAATAATCATGGCATAACACAAAAGTATGCAGATTCTTTAAGATAATCTGTCTTCCTTGATTCATCTTGACAACACCCTTCCTGGGAAATATTTAGGGTATTCAATATTCATGACTATAATTCACTTTGGTTGAGACACAATATTCAGCTCCAGACAAAATCTGTTCTATGGTCATGAGCAAGTCTCCGCATATCTGGTTCCTTTGATTAGAAGAATGTACCAGATATAAGCTCATCTTGATTTCACATAAGGGGACTGAAGAAAGTACCTTTATGAGTCTTCTTACTTTCATTGAGCTTTACTTTTATACTCCCATAGGCTTAGGTCAGAAATAAACTGACATCTGGAGTATAACAATTTAGTTGATCGTGTCCTAATCCAATGATAAGAAGATGTCTCCTCTTCCGGATCAAGAGCAGGTTCCAAACATATGTACTCACACTACATTTGTTTAGCACTCATTACATCTATTCTTCAACTAGTAGTTGCATACTAGTAATAATGTCCTAACATCCTATAGAACAACTGTTCCATCTCCTTGGTGTGAAATCAAAATGTAAAATCAAGATTGCCTCCTAAAGTGTTTTGATGAAGACAAATTTAAAATGAAGAATTTGATTGCAAAAAGAAATTTCTCAAATCATCTATATGACCAAGTCTTGAAGAATCATTGTGGAATCAAAATAAAATGTCAAAACTTATATGCATTAAATCTCTCTATATGCATACAAGTTTTCACATAATGATTCATGCATGCCATAAAATTGCTAAAAATATTTTAGATATCAAAATCTAGTTTGAACATCTTTGTAAAACAATTTTTGGAAAAAATGCACTGGAACCGGTTACCCCATATGGGAACCCGGTTACCCAATATCCAGTTTTACACGCCCCTGGTTTTTATATTGGGAACCTGGGTTCTCCTATGAGGGAACCGGTTCCCCTTCTTTAAATTTCAAAAATTTTTAACATTGGGACAGTGGAACTGGGTTCTCCCATGTGGGAACCGGTTACCACTGAACCAGTGTGAAAAATTCCTTTATTTTTCAAGCAGATTTTTGATGGGATACTTAACATGAATCATGGCATATTTTCATATGATTATACATGTTTGTAAAGGTGATTTAGAACATATAAATACTGCAGATTTTTTAGATTTAAATCACCTTCAATCAACAATTATACATACAAAAAAAAACTCTTTATCTTTCAAATATTCTCAAGTGTTTTACATCAGAATTTTTGTGAGGCTTTCCATACTTATCTTTCATTGAAAAATTATTCTAAGTTTCATACTATCATTGTGAACACTTGCATCCATTATTGAGAATTTTTTTGCTTGAAGGAGAATATCAATCCAAGATTGATATATTGTTCTACAACTTCAAACCTCTTGTAAAAATTCAAATATACTTGTCGTATTCTTGTTGTCCAAGATTGTTGGAAACAATTTGTGCATTGAAGAGGATTGTTCTTCTTGCATTTAGTGTTGTTGGACCTTAAAGGAGTTAAGAGCCTTTGGTCTCCCTATAGTTTTGATAGTAAGCATCACCATTGGTGTGAATAGGCTGTACGATAATTCTGACTATAGTGAAATCTCTTGAATATTGTAAGGGGACTGGAGTACTCTTGGACTGTGAGGGGAACCAGGATACATCCTTGTGTTCTTAACTTTTCCGCTTTTATTGCTTTCATCACACCATTACCAAAAGGAAAGAAACACTTATAAAAACTTCATATGCCAAACCAGAAAAATTAGTACAAGTATTCATAAAAATTGATAAGTCTTTTAATCACCTAATTCACCCCCCCTCTTAGGCGCATTTCATACTTACACTTGGAACACATCATCCTTGATAATCTTCAAGGTCTTCAAACAACTTGCAGATGTATATGAGAATCATTGATCAATTGATACTCATCAACTCTATTAATACATGCCTTTATGAGTGGACTTGAGAGAGATCTCAAGTGTCTTTGACACTTTTAATAACATTGTGAAAATCTTCCAAATATTTTGTTGATAAAAATAACCCTAGGATCCTTCTTTCACTATAAGGGTTGCATCAAAGGCTATGCAGTGGAAAATAGCAATACTTCAACAGAATTTACACAATACTTACTCCATAATTTAATTGTAAGCATGACACATAAGGATTGAAGATAAATCAACCCTACAATATGCTTGCTTCTACATCAAGCAATATACTAGACCCAACCAATATCCTGACCATATGGAAACACATAAGCACAAGAGTTACCTTATCAATGTCTTCAATCCCGCATGAAGGTTTTGACAATTCTCATCTATGTGTTGAATATAGGCTGAACAATTCAATCCAAAATCTTCACTCTCGCATGAAGTCTTTGAATTTAACTTTCTTTTTCCAGCATCTTTATCTTCTTTTTTCAAGAAGGTACAAGTTCTGGTTAGGTTGGTCTAGTTTTCTACAAATAGGTTCATCTTCTACTTATAGGGAACATACAATATGAACACTCCTTGTTCAAACAATCTTATAACTTGTACACAACCAGGAAGTATCCCCCATGAATCTCATCTAGACACAGATAGAATGTCTGCTCTAATACCAATTAAAATTCTGGTGATATGAAGACTCAGGATGTCGTGACATCTAATCCGACATTATAAAACAGACAAGGTAGAGTATACAATTATCAATGCAGGAAAGAAAAGAACATCAAGAATTGTTAACCCAGTTCGGTTCTAACCAACCTACATCTGGGGACATCCCAAGCCAAGAATGAAGTTCACTATCAGCAGTTCTAATTCAGAGTAAACCTCCATGTTTACAATCCTCACTTAATTATACTACCCAACAACCCTTCTACCTTATATACCACACTTAGATATGAGAACCTCCGCTCACTTCTAATCACCTCAGTGATGTCTATAAGTCACTATCACACCAGCAATTGTATCAACTGCTTGGCTCCTAACACAGCTAGCTTGGAGATACCTCACTCCAAACACAACTAAAATAGTTTGAAGATACCACACTTCAAACACAATACAAAACAGTCACACATGTGACACAAACAAAACTTGGAATTGCTTCACAGCTTCTTCTAATGACACAACTACACTCATTGCTTCACAGCTTCTGAGTGAGTAAAATAAACCTCTTGCCTACAGGCTTCGAGGAACAAATCAGTGACCATCCCACAATCCGGGTGGTTCACTTACATGGCTAACCCTAAAGACTACATATTTCTAAAACCGGCTATCTTACTAAAACTAGGTTACAACTGCTTATTTATAACCTATTACCCAACTGGATCTGGGCCTTCAAAATAACAGCATAAGTTGTAACAAACTTCTGCTGTAACAAACTTTCTGCAGAGATAAACAAGAAGATAACATCTTCTACAATCAAGGTCCTTGTTGATCTTTCTGCTTAGCTCTTGGACCTCTATATATGCCTTCAAAGTTATGCCACATAAGATGCATAATATTCCTAGAATATTCTGCTCTAATTAAAACAGAATTGTAACAAACTGGACAGTTTCTGTAGCGTGATGTCTTGATGTCTGATGTCTCGACATCTTATATGACATGTTGTTCCAGATGTTGAAACATTTCAACCCAACATGTTTCTCCATTAAATTGAACTTCAACATGCTTTCTCCTTACAAGTTATAAATTCTATTTAACCTATTGTTGCTAAATTAGTTTAACCAAACATAAAGTCAATCCTAAAAATAGAGAATCAACAGTAACTAGCAATCATGTACAAGCATTTTAATAAACACCTAAACTACACATATTTAGACATGGTTTTGTACATGATTGGAAGCTCCAACTTATGGCTAATCACATGTAAACTCAAGGTTTCAAATCACAATTTGATGAACATCGACAAGTATCAACTTGAATAAGCACTTTTCTCATGAAAATCAATTAATCAATAAGTGTTTTTATCAACCAATTCCGGATTTCAACATTATGATCACATCAAATTAAAATTCCACAACCTAATCCATAATCTCAATTCAATTCCTCAACTAAAACCTTGATTAATTTTCAAATCTAGAGAAGTGCTTACTCAAGAATCAATTATGCAAAAGTGCTTAAATCAAGAATTCTTACCGTCGAAAAGAAGAGGAGAACAAGGAGAAGAGATCGTCGATGTAGAATCTAAGACCGAAGGGCTCAATCAAAATTATTCTTCATCACAAATTGTAAAACCAAAACAACTCACTTATTAACACAACATTATTCATACTCTTTTTTTTCTTTTTCCAAAATTTTTCTCTTTTTTCTTTCTTTTTCCAATATTTTTCTTTTTCTCATTTTCTTTTTTTTCTTTTCTTTATCTTAACCTCATACCAACCACAATATAAGTACATAAACACTCCTATCCCTGACTTGAATTCAACCAACATTAATGTGTGAATATTCCCTACTTTCTAAGGCAAGGTAAAAATTCATACAACAACAAATTGTTGAGGGCTCAAGAAACAAAGCAATCAACATCCAAATAAAAAGGTCAATTCAACACTCATAGACAAGCATCAAGTTCAAATAAACATGGATATTGATAAAAGCTCAAAGGGTTAACAAAGGTTCACACACTCATAAGGTGAATTGAATATTTGGCCAAGGTAGTTATGCTCAAAATCAACAAAATGCCTTGATCACTTTCATGCATTCATACAATCAACACAAAACAAAAGATTAAGCATAATAAAGTCTAGTTAAAACAAGAATTATGGCCTCCAGCATATGTGAACAATGGAAAGCTTCCTCACATTTATGGTAAAAAGGGAACTAATGTGATTCAAATCATGAGTAAGTAATGCAAAAAGAATGAATGACATGGTAATTATACAAATGATAAATTTCCTAAACATGTTATGCTATAGAAAGAAATAAACGAGTATCTGACGTGTACCAACTTTGAAACTCTCATTACCATACATCCGCGAGTTAAAACGGTCAAACTCGGAAAATCACAAAATGCAACGTCAAGCTACTAGACCAAAATTTGAGTCCAAACAACAACAAAAGAATTAGAAAAAAAACAAAATTTACAAAATTTACAAGGAACAAAACTCCTCAAGCTAAACATGATAAGCTTGAGAAAACACAATTAGACAAAACAAAACAAACACAAATAACAATACAAAAACTTGGTGACAATGAATTAACAAGTTGAAAAGTGAAGATTTGAAATTAAGAGTAATACCTATTTCAACTTGTTAAAACACAAGCCACCACACACATAAACAAACATAAACAAAACATATTTGTTTTACGTCGTAAGCTCGACGCCTTTATTATGCGAGCTAGTAACATCCTCTCGTCATGCCATTGTGTTACCACACCAAAAGCTAAAGAAAGTGTCCTAACATTCACACAACAAATGTTATGATAACGAGACAATTCACAACAATACATGAAAACTAAGAAAATCACAAATATGCAAAAGTATGGAAAGTAAACACACAACATGTACAAGTAACAATATACAAGTTCATATACAAAGTCTATAAAGCATATACATTAATTACAAAACTCAAAAACAACGGAATTATCGCAATACAGAAACAATAAAACCAATCTTCGGCAACGGCGCCATTTTGTTGCTGCGGTAAAAAGGCAAGCAAAGAGTGAGGTATTTATTTTTACCAGGTGATATATACCGATTATGTTATATCGTATCGTGTCCACAAAGATTGGTTATTGATTCGTCGTACGACAATTCTATCGTGAATGATTTTGGGATTAAATGGTTGTAAAGAAAAGACAAAAAGTAAATGAACAAAAAGTATAAAGGATAGACAACTTGTCCGTAACGAATGTATACTACCCGTCACAAACTTAAATCTACCGTCCATGTCATACTTAGCCTACGATACTCGTCCGTGTCATCACATACCTCTCACAACCTAATCTATTTCTAACCCAAATTAAGAATTCTACCGCATCACCTTGATATCCATGTCTGACATACCTCAACAACACAGAAGTCAACCGCGCCAGTTGTAACAACTATCTCTAGCTCGAAACAACCAACACAGAGGCATTCAGATCATATACTCTAAGTAAATGTCAGCTCTAAACCTATATCTAGCATTCAAAAACTAACAAATAATCATCCTAAGTAAGAATCTAAGCAATCTATGTCTAGCAAAGCTCAAATCCCTAACATAGAGTAAAAACCTAAGACAATTACCAACACAGATTCATAAAGCAAACTTTATACAACACCAATAGTGATAAATATACATGTGCTCAGAGTAACTATACATACATAACCAATGAAAGAGAATTACATAGAGAAGAAAAGAGATAAACCACTCATTTACACCGGTTTGTCAACGCCTATCGAAGAGTAATCCACCTCCAATCATCCGTATGCAAAGCCTATTGTTGTTTTCTAAGCTAATCTATCAAAAAATATAAGGTGATGGAATTTGGGAGCAAGAATCCACCCCAAAACCCATAAAACACAAAAATGAAATGAAATGAAACTATATAATCTATCTCGTAGCCACCTCCGGACGCTAAAAAAAGTACCGCCCGGCACTGCCTCTTTATTACTTGGCCCACAATGCTCCACATCTTCAACTGGGAAAAATATCTCAACACCGCACGACGACCAAACTCACCGCCCAGCGCTACTTCTCTTCTTCGCCCAAGGAGCTGCTGGCGTGCCAAATTCAGGAGCTACTGGATTTTCACAATGTTGCACCACTTCCTTCACCGCCCGGCGAGCTTCTAGCATTGAGAGCGCCATGTCTTCGCCACCTCACCGCCCGATTGTGGACACCAGAAAAGCAACTTTTGTTGCTTTCTCTGCACAACTTGGATTGGCTTCTTCTTTGCCTTATTCTTCCAAAAATTCATCTTGGAGCTTTTATTCCTCTTGCTCCAATCATGCTCAAATACCTACAAAATATACATCAAACTAATCAATCGGTACAATATATACACATAACGCAATAAAACGTATTTACAACAAAAAGCAGGGTTATTCAATAATATTAACAATAAAAGAATAGATAAGTGCCACAAAACATATGTACAAAATAACTACATTTTGGCACTTATCAAATGTACATAATGCTAACTCCATATTTTACTTGTAAGCATGAAATTCAAGGATTGAAAATAAATCAACCCTGCAAAACACTTGCTTCTTCGCCAAGCAACAAACTAGACCTAACCAATATCCTGACCAATATGGAAACACATAAGCACAAAAGTTACCATATCAATATATTCACTCCCGCAGGAAGGTTTTGACAATATTTTCTCTATGCTGATTTTAGGTTGAACAATACAATTCAGCATCCTCACTCCCGCATGAAGTCTTGAATTTAACTTTCTTGTTTCAACTTCTTTATCTTCTTTCTTCAAGAAGGTACAGGTTCTGGTCAGGTTGGTATAGCTTTTCACAAATAGGTCCATCTTCCAGTTCTAGGGAACATACATTATGAGCACTCCTTGTTCAAACAATCTTATACCTTGTGCACAACCAGAAAGTATCCCTCATGGATCTCATCCAGAAACAGACAGGATACCTGCTCTGATACCAATTGAAATTCTGGTTAGGCAGACTCATGATGTCGTGACATCTGATCTGACATTACAAAACAGATAAGGTAGAACATAAAATTAAAGCAGGAAACAAAAGAACACAAGGAATTATTAACCCAGTTCGGTTCTAACTAACCTACTTATGGGGGCATACCAAGCTAGGAATGAAGTTCACTATCTGCAATATTAATTCGGAGGGAAACCACCCTATTTACACTCCTCACTTAATCAAACTACCCAATGACCCTTCTATTTAAGATACCACACTTTGATATGAGAACCTTCGCTCACTTCCAATCACCTTAATGATGTCTATTAGCTACTATCACACCAGCAACTACATCGACTGTTTGGATCCTAACAAAATCAGCTTGGAGATACCTCACTCCAAACACAACTAAAACAGTTTGAAGATACCACACTTCAAACACAATCTAAATATTCACTCAAGTGACACAAACCTAACTTGGAATTGCTTCACAGCTTCTTCCAAGGACACAACTACACTCATTGCTTCACAACTTTTGAGTGAGTAAAACAGTCCTTTTGCCTACAGGCTTTGAAGTAAAAATCAGTGACCATCCCACAATTAGGGTGGTTCACTTACATGGCTAACCCTAAAGACTACATATTTCTAAAACCGGATAGCTTGCTAAAACTAGGTTACAACTTCTTATTTATAACCTATTACCCAACAAGATTTGGGACTTCAAAATAACAACATAAGCTGTAACAAACTTCTGCAGAAACAAATTCATAGATAACTTCTGCTACATTCAACGTCCTCTCTGATTTTTCTCCTTAGCTCTTGGACCTTCACATATGCCTTCAAAGTCATGCCACATTAGATGCATAATATTCCCAGAATATTATGCACTAATTAAAACAGAACTGTAACAACTTAACAGTTTCTGTGGCGTGATGTCCTGATGTCTAATGTCTCGACATCGCATATGACATATTGTTCTAGATGTTGAACTTCTTCAACACAGCATGTTAAGGCATTCTAGATAGGATTATAAGTTGAGAATCCTTCTATACAAAACATTGTTGTTGTTATTATTTGTTTTATTAAATTTTAGCCAATCTATATATTTTGGAACTTACAAATTCCCCCTTTGGCAAATTTTAGCTAAAAATAATAATTACAAATACAAGCAGTTTAAAGTAGCAGCAACAATTTTACAAATAACAATTTACAATTGAAAATTAATAGTTAAAATATTCTTCAGTAGTCTTAAGTTGTGTTCATGTATTGAGCGTAGGGGTGCAAACATTGTTGGTCTGTCAGTTGGAGACAATGTCTCAACATCCAGTTCGACATCTTCTCGTGTTTTTGATCTTCTCCATATAGCCAACTGGTTAAAGGGAAGGAAGGTCCAGTATGTACACAAGGAAGAATATAGCTCTCATTCCCCCTTAGGGAAAGTGACAGATCTTGTCAAAAAAAGTGGAAGAAGAGGACCATGAGAAATAAATTATATCTTGAGTGATATCGTGTTATTTTCCCAGGTAACTCAGAACACAAGTCACAATTGTGGTAAAAAATCAGATTACAAGTCACAACTAATTTGTTGTTTGTGTGACCTAGCTTGTGCATAGACATTGATTATTTTGCTACATCGTATTCTTATGTTGCTCTTTCTGTGAGATATGATTTCTCTCCCCCTTTTTAGATAAAATTTGACAATTTGACTTCTCACTAAACCAGATCCAGACACAGTTTGCCCAAGCTTTGATAAAATGCATGGTTAATATGAGATGGAAGCTCACTTGTTGTTTGAGGATGGCTGAGAAATCCTTTAAATAGGGCACTAGTTCCTTAGGAATTAACGGCAAGTTAAATTCCAGTCAATGGTGCGTTTATTTAGGCCTAAGAACTGTTACATGACTAGATGAACACCGTCCAGGCTATCCTTGAATGCCTTTAAATACCCTTGACTATTTCTTTTGAGATAAACACAGTCCCAATGCATGCATAATTCACATCATTTAACGTATCCATGCAGAAACATGTTCTGAATAATGTCCTGACATTCAGTCAGACATTGTCCACTTACTTCATGTGACTTACTTTTTCAGAACAGTGGATTCTTTACTTTGAGGCGCTTTTCCCTTTTGTCTATATTGTGACTTAACTCCTATCTAGGTGATCATGAAAAAGAATCTGAACCCATCAACATGCTTCAATTTTACTCCAAATTTTCAATGATATTGATGTTTCAACATCATATGCCACATTCACACAGAGTCCATCTACCTTGGCTCAGAGCTTATAATATTACTGCTTCTTCAAGATTTTAAGTACATAGCAGTATAAACTTCCCTTTACATCAGCTAATTAACAATATCCCCCTTGACATTAGGTGGTTATCAACATATATAACAGCAGCGTCTTCTTAAATAACATATCTAATAGCACTAGACAAGACTGCTTTCACAATTGATAATTGACAATTATCAATAGACAATTGTTCTTCAATTATCCAGTTCATCTTCATTTGGATAGTTCCTTCTGAGAATAGACGGTTGCTTTCCTTTTGGATAGTTTCTCTCTAATGATACTTTTGCTCCCCTTAATATCTAAAATCCTCTTTTTAGCTTCTAAGATAAAGCTTACTATGTGTTGTTACTCCCCCTGAATTATACAAAATAAGGTCTTTTGATGTTGATCCTTATAGTTCTAAAATCGGCTAGCTTGCTAAAACTAGGTTACAACTGCTTATTTATAACCTATTACCCAACTGGATTTGGGCCTTCAAAATAACAACATAAGTTGTAACAGACTTCTACATAAACAAACTTCTGCATAAACAAATTTGCAGATAACTTCTGCTACAATCAAGGTCCTCTCTAATTTTTCTCCTTAGTTGTTGGACCTCCTCATATGCCTTCAAAGTCACGCCACATAAGATGCATAATATTCCTAGAATATTCTTCACTAATTAAAACAGAACTGTAACAACTTAATAATTTCTGTAGCATGATGTCCTGATGTCTAATGTCTCGACATCGCATATGACATGTTGTTCCAGAAGTTGAACTTCTTCAACACAGCATGTTAAGACATTCTAGATAGGATTATAAGTTGAGAATCCTACTGTAGAAAAAATTGTTGCTACAATTATTTGTTTTATTAAAATTTAGTCAATCCATATATTTTGGAACTTACAACATCATTCTTGAAATTCATGGAAATGTGCAAAGCCATATTGTGATTCCTTCCTTCAACACTAGTTTCCACAAACTTCTTACCATCATCAACCAACTTTGGAAATATAGGAGCAAACACACGACCTTTTCTGATTATTCCACTAGCATCAGCAATATTTTCTACTTGAGGCAACTGTTGAATTATAATTTTAACATCTCCTTCTAGAATAGTGGCATTGTACTTTTATGGCACAACCTTGTTGGAACTATATAGGAGAGGTCCATGGAAGCTAATAACCAAGGGAGTAACCAGAGACTTGCTTTAGTAGGTTACTTCCACAAGAGTGGGAATATTAAAATGCGGCACAATGACATTTACATCAGCTTCTTCAACAGACTCGTCAGTGGAGAAATACTCATCAGCCGAAGCAAATTCATCATCAAATCTTTCAGACAAACTTACAATCATATTAACACCGTTGTTGAAACCAACTCTGTTAACTACAATTTGAATAATGCCTTCATCTAACAGACGCTGAATATCTCTTTTCACAATATCACAACAATGATGATTCGTGCTACATACTGAGCATTCACTATATTGGTGCACCTCTTTCCCTTCAATGAAATTGAACTCGGCGTGCAAATTCACCAAATCAACATTAGTCTCATTCACATCACGAATTTGGATTTCTGTAGGAGGACCATAACCAGCATTCACTTCAACTTCAGGCTCATCCTTCAATTTAATAACCTGGATGAGGTTCTTGTACATCATATCTTGAAGATAACTCTTTATCTTATCACAACCACGAGTATCTTCGCGGCATACACTACAAGCAACGTGATCATGGGAACAATAACCAACTTTACAGAGAGCAGCATGCATTTTCACAAGATCTCCAATGATCAAATTCACATCATAAACCCTTATTTCTCCTTCAATCATATTCACAACATTACCATGCTTGGGTAATGGATTCTCTTGCACATTAGGACCCATGTCCTTGAAAGACAACAAACCGGATATGACCATCTTTTTCACTTCTGACTTTAACGGGTAGAAATTCTCAATATTGTGCCCTGGAGCTTATTTGTGGTATGCACAAATCTGATCAGCCTTGTAATACCATGGCAAAGGATTTGGAACAGTTGGAGGAGCCCTTGGTTGCACCATGTGCCTCTGAATCAATGCTAGATACAACTCTACATAAGTCATCGGAATCGGAACAAACAGTTCTCTCTTTGGGCCTTGCCCTTGCTGGGATGCTTTATTATAAGGGATAATTGTTGGAGTTATAGCAACAATAAGGGTAACAACAACAACTTGTTGGTTATGAGAATGCTTACTAGGGAACCTAGTTCTCCTCTCTTGCACAACATCATTAACATTTTCCTTCATTTTGGAGAATCCAAAGGATAGTTTCTTAACCCCAATCGATCCTTCTTCTTTCGACAATCCTCCCTCTCGGACAGCCTCTTCTAGACGGACTCCCATGCTTACCATCTCCGCATAATCATTAGGTGCACTGGCCACCATCTTCCTATAATAGAAGGGACCCAAAGTCTTCAGGAAAACTTTGGTCATCTCTTGCTCACTTAAGGGAGGTATAACCTGTGCAGCAAGTTCACGCCATCACTGAGCTTATTCTTTGAAGGATTCCTTATCTTTTTGAACCATTTCCCTTAACTGATCACGATCGGGTGCCATGTACATATTGTAATTGTAATGCTTCACAAAATATTCACCCAAATCATTGAAGGTGTGGATATTACTGCTGTCTAGATTCATGTACCATCTAAAAGTTGCAACAGTCAAACTATCTTGGAAGAAATGAATGAGTTGACGCTGGTCTTCAGTATGAGTGGACATCCTTCTCAAATACATCGTCAACTGGTCACGAGGACAAGAATTTCCCTTGTACTTCTCAAACTCTAGAACTTTAAATTTAGCAGGCACTTTCACATTGGGAACTAAGCACAGATCATTGACATTGTCACCAAATATATCTTTCCCTTTGAGGGCTTTCAGCTCTTTCTGCATCTTGTTAAATTGTTCTTGAAAACCATCCATTCGATCATAGAAGTCTAAACTTTCACTTGAAGGAGGGAATGGATTGTCAAATACTTTGTTGAAAACAGGATTAGCATGCACCACATGAGGTGCAGAAACAACAACCAGTTGGGCCAAGGAGGTCACTTGAGCAGCAGGATTGTAACCTTCAAGCATGAAATTCTCTAGCATTCCCCAAGGATAACTAGGAGGCATACGGTGTTGGATGGAAGAAACCACTAGCACAACAGAAACATGAGCATCTTGAATTTCAGAGATAACAATTGTCGGTTGAGGTAGAATGATACGAGGAGAAGGCGGAGGAGGTAGTGGCTGATTCTGAGCAGCCACCAACTGCTCCACCATATCAGTCAAATTGGCCATACCGGTCCTCTGGGAGATAACCACTTCGCGCAGCTCGCGGTTCTCTTTCTCTAGATTTCCATCTTCTTCTTGGATTTGGCTCTAGTGTTATACCGATGCAACAGTTTGAAGACTGAATGAAGTAGATAAATAGATAAGACACATGGGAAAGTATGAAAATACAAGAAAGTGTGTGTCATGATGCATGACATGCAATGCACATGATTTGTTAATTATTTCTTTTTATTTTTATTATTCAAGGAACTTAATAAAGACAATTCAATTTGCAAATATCAAAGTATAACCCAATTGAAATATTGAAATAAACTTATATCATTAATAAAGTATTTTGAGGATTACAACTCTTCAATACATGTTTCAATGAACCCAAGTACATTAGAGAGCATAATATAAAAACTAAAAGTCCTAAGGAACCAAATCTGCAGCAGACCCTAATCTCTTCCTTCCATTGCTCGTTCTCCAACACGTACCTATCAACATAACCTTTCCAAGCGCCAGACTCGGGATAATTATGAGAATAAATAGGAGCACTAAGAACTGGGTGAACACTGGAAGAAAGTAAATCCTCTTGCTTCTCCATCATCTCTACAGCACGACTCTCAAGAATCTCAATCAAGTCATCCTTTTCCTCTAACTCTACTGCATGAGACATTTTCAAGGTATGATACTTGTTCTTCCAAGCTTCCTTCTCTTGTTGCATCCTAACCAAAGCAAGTTGAAGATCCTCTATGTCATCTGAACCCTGAGTAGTAGACAAGAATAAATCAGCTAAAGGATCCTCATGAGAATATGGCATATTCAACTCAATAGCTCTTGCTTGAACCCATAAAAGATAAGGCTCCAAAGAAACAACTCCTTTTTTCCCTAGGTTTCCTTTTCCTTTCTTGTGAATATGACGCCAAGCTTTCTCTACGTCCTTCCTAGATGCACTGTGGTCTTCACCCTTTTTAAGAAATAATCCACTCACACGAATACTCTTTGGTTTATCCCTCATCGAATAACCAAGCCGATGACACGCAAGAACAGGATTGTAATTAATACATCCCTTTGTACCAAGAAGAGGCACATTGGGAAAGCTACCATAATTGTTAATAATCTCCACATCATAATAAACCTGGCGATACCATACAATATCAGAATGAGTGAGAGCCATGATCTTCGGCTCCCAACGAGATTCTCTTCTAGGACTCCAAAAAGCATCAGTTGTAGGCAAGTGAGAAGCAAACCAACGATATAACAATGGTGCATAATAGATAATCTATCCTTCTCGACGGAAGTTTTGGAGATGAATAGAGTAATAAGTCTCAGCAAGAAGTGTGGGAACTAGATTCCAAATCATGAAGATCCTGGTCGCATTAACGTCAACAAATTTGTCAACGTTGGGAAACAAGAACAAACCATAGACAAGCAAGGAAAAGATGGCTCCCAAAGCCTCTATACTCTTCATATCAGTAAAATAATGAGCCTTCTTCAAAAGAAATGCAGTCTATAATCCTCTAATACACCCCTTGGTAGTCATATTCTCTTCAATCTCAGACCTCTTCAGATGGGTAATAGCAGCAATCTCATGAGACTTAGACTCCTCCTCCATACCAATGAAAGGAACAACACTAGTAATAGGTCGACCAAACAGATAAGAATGCTCCTCCAAAGTAGGAACTAATTGATAGTTAGGAAAAGTGAAGCAATGGTACAACGAATCATAAAACTGAACCAAAGTGTAAAGAAGTTCATCCTTCATATTCGTCTTCATCAAAGATAAAATAGTCCCATACTTCTTCCGAAAATGCTTTGGGCTCTCAATCTCATAAATCAAGATCATAAATCCCTCAATCTTAGGTTCCTTGAAACTGTATTTCTGAGTCCTCCTCTGTCCATAATCCATGGTCAAAAGTATATCTGAGATATTTGCAAATGTCGATTTTAAGTTCCTTGAACAACTGTCTGAAAAAATATGTGTGGGTGCATGAATGCATGATGTAGAAATCACTCATAAAGATCACAAACATGGGGTCCATATGTTCATCCTCATGAGCATGGATTCATAAGGTACTACCCACAACGTATTCTAAGCTTTGTCACCTGTAAATTAAGGTTCCAAAGGAATCCCCAGAGTTTTCATTCCTCCATCCAATACTACCAACTTCCCGATGTACTTGGTAATTAACAATACCTTCAGTTGAAACTCGTCTGAGTGTAGTATCATGTAGCAACTACTTTCGGATAACTCTGTAGTAGTCCCCGCACTACCCCAAAAAAGGTCAGGATGGGTTAAGGGTTCTACGGCTGCTCAGCTTCACGGATTCTCAGGTCGAAAGTAGTCATGTCTTCCCGATCACTCGGTAAACAAAATACCAAAGTCAAGGAGGTCTCCACTGAGTGGGGTATCTCATGTCTCCTTCTTTGGGATTACTCCCTAAAAGTTAACATGACTATATCTCCCGTCCTACCTTAAGGTTTCCCGAGTCCGGGTATAGGACTCAAAAAGAAGATCACCAAGCACCCCTGAAAACCAGAAAAACATCAAGACAAACAAGTACACAATATATTCAAAAATATAGCACATATATACAAATAAACAAAAATAGGGTCAACCCACTTAGAAATGGTCCAACAATAGGTCAAACATCTCCAGCAGAGTAGCCACTTTTCTATAGCGGCAAAAACTACGAGTATAACCCATTGAATTGACTTAACTCAAAAAATAAAAAAAGAGTTGCCATCGCGCTTTTATTTTATCCAAATGACTAGGAAAAAGAGCGACTAAAATCCTAACAAACAAAGATCAAAGATCTGGAACTGGGGGTTAGTTATGCAAAGGGAAGCTGTTAGGCCCCCAAAGCATCTACGGTACTCCGCACGAACCTTTTTGAAAATTTGTATATGTGTGCTAAAAAAGCTAAAAAAGTGTATATGTACAAAATGGATGGTGGGGGAGAAAAGAAGTATTTTTTATAATTTTTTGTTTGATATAACTTCCAATGAGTCCCAGGCCTTCATACCAACAATGTGCAATATTGAAATCAAAACCAAGTAGTTTGGCTAAAAAAGACAAAAGTTGTGTGTTGGTTGATTTTAAGAAAATGTTAGTTAGAAAAGCCACAAAGAGCTCATAAAAAGTTTGAATGAGGTCAGGTGTTTTTTAGTCTTGTGAAAAGAAAAGTCAAAGTATTATTAAATGGATTGGAGGTTTATTAAAAAAAAGAAGTTTAAAAATGCATGGACCTAAGTCCAAGTTTTTTATGAAAGAGGTTCAAGTTTTCAAAACAAAAATCCCTTGAAAAAGAGGGAAGATTTTGAAAATTAAAGAATGGGGAGGAGATGAAGAGGCTAACCTAAGTGCATAAAGTAAAAGGTAAGGGTAAGAAAAGATCTAACCGGGTTAGGAAACTAGTACTTGACATCAAGATCCAATTCCATGTCCCATTCTTTGGATTACCACATAAGCAACAAATAACCGGACAAAAAACACAAGCTTCAGATAAATCAATGCTTTTAGAGTAACGGTTGTATTTGGAGGAAATCCACTCTTAATCGAGTATAAGCCATTGAATTGACTTAACTCAAAAAATAACAAAAGAGTCGCCATCGCGCTTTTATTTTATCCAAATGACTAGGAAAAAGAGCGAATAAAATTCTAACAAACAAAGATCAGAGATATAGAACCGGGGGTTAGTTATGCAAAGGGAAGGTGTTAAGCCCCCAAAGCATCTATGGTACTCCGCATAAACCTTTTTGAAAATTTGTATATGTGTGCTAAAAAAGAGTATATGTACAAAATGGATGGTGGGGGAGAAAAGAAGTATTTTTTATAATTTTTTGTTTGATATAACTTCCAATGAGTTTCAGGCCTACATACCAACAATGTGCAATGTTGAAATCAAAACCAAGTAGTTTGACTAAAAAAGACAAAAGTTGTGTGTTGGTTGATTTTAAGAAAATGTTAGTTAGAAAAGCCACAAAGAGCTCATAAAAAGTTTGAATGAGGTTAGGTGTTTTTTAGTCTTGTTAAAAGAAAAGTCAAAATATTATTAAATGGATTGGAGGTTTATTAAAAAAAAGAAGTTTAAAAATGCATGGACTTAAGTCCAAGTTTTTTACGAAAGAGGTTCAAGTTTTGAAAACAAAAATCCCTTGAAAAAGAGGGAAGATTTTGAAAATTAAAGAATAGGGAGGAGATGAAGAGGCTAACCTAAGTGCATAATATAAAAGGTAAGGGTAAATAAAGATCTAACCGGGTTAGGAAACTAGTACTTGACATTAAGAGCCAATTCCATATCCCATTCTTTGGATTACCACATGTGCAACAAATAACCGGACAAAAAACACAAGCTTTAGATAAATCAATGCTTTTAGAGTAACGACTGTATTTGGAGGAAATCCACTCTTAATCGAGTATAACCGAATAACCTGAATGATGTTAACTTTCAAAGCACTAAAACTGGAGTTGGATAGCACGATTCAAGAAACTTCAAGGCACGATTCTTGTTTTGTTAGCTTCAGTGAGGTTCAAGGAAGAAGAATGAATGGTTAATTTCAAACTTGAATGGCTTTGAGAGTGAAAACGAAGTTGCAGAAAATTTGGTTCGAGAGAGAGTTTAGTAGGGGTTTTTTGGCTATCAAAGCTTGAGCAAATGAGTGGAATGACTTGATTATTTATAGGAGAAGTTAATGGGTTCAAAAGGGAGGGTGAGTGATGCAATTTAGAGCAAAATCATGCACACTCGTGGTCATGAAGAAAGTGTGACTTCATGTGCATCAAAAATCAATCATTCATTGCGTTTTGATGTGATAATTAATCCTAGGAAGTTTCTAATCATAATTAGTCATGAAATAGAGGCTTAATTTGACTTAAAAACAAGTTACACGTGCAAATTCACAAACTGATGGTGAGCTTAGAACATAATTTTTGCACAAACTTTGAATTGAGGCCAAATCTAATTTCCTCGTGTGTTTTCTGATTTTCTTTGAGCCTGATGAAGTATTAAAAGAGTAGAACACAATGCAAAAAGAATCAAATCCAATGGATGCTTGAATTGAGAGATGTAGCCTTTAGGATTCTTGAAAAAACACTGATTTTCTGGCCAGGCCTTGGTCAAGCATGCCACTTTCTAAAAAGGACCTATAATCTTTCCTTTTCAAAAATGATCTTCCATTAAAAATTTACTCTTGATTTTCAAATATGACATGAAGTAGACCTTTTAAGAAACATTTTTCAAAAAGAATCATTCAAAAATTCCAAAAATTGAGAAAGTTTATGGCCTTGTGAAGTTGATGAAATTTCATGAAATGACCTATAATCCTTTGATTTCTTCAATCAACTTCCAAACACTTTCAATATTTAAAATTTATATGAAGATAAAGTTCAAATCCTCAAGATTGTTGTGCAAAAAGAATTACCTCAATGTGATAAATGATGATCAAGATATGATTTTTTGAAGTTTATTGACCAACAATTGAGAAATTCATCAAAATTTCCAAGCATATTCTCTTCTTACCAATTGAACTAATTTATATTAGACATCCTTAGGTTCATTGTGAAAGAATAATTAGTTCAAGGAGACAAGGAATGACCAAGTTATGATCCTTTGAAGTCATACAAGATAAATGAAGCATCAATATAGAGAGTGGGCAATCATAGACTTCTAAAACCATCTTCTCACCAATCAAAATCCTTGGATCCAAGCATATTCATATTATAAGTCCTCTTAGAATCAAATAACTTTTAAATCATCCACAAACTTCACACAAACACCAAGATATGGTCCTTAGAAGTCTAAAACCCTAATTCAAGATAGATGGCCATAGAATGGTGAATTCTTTGAATTTGATGATCTCTTTCAAACATGAAGAATATACTCAAGATGAGAGACCATATATGATGACAAGATAAATCTTCAATGGGAGATAATACTTTCAAAAATCTTGGAGATTGAGGAGAGAAGGCATGTAAATAAACACATGAACTCTAAGGAGGCTTTCTAGAAATTTCTTCTTGAATGAAGATGTGCTATACAAAAGAAACTTCGACATGGTCCTGCTCAGATGCGTGGATAGACACGAAGCAGACATGATAATTCACGAAGTGCATGAAGGGTCCTTTGGAACCCATTCAAATGGGCATGCAATGTCCAGAAAAATCTTGAGAGCAGGATACTATTGGATAACAATGGAATCCGATTGCTGTAAACACGTCAAGAGATGTCACAAGTGCCAGATCTACGCAGATAAGATCCATGTGCCACCGACTCTACTCAACGTTCTCTCCTCTCCGTGGCCTTTCTCCATGTGGGGCATCGACATGATTGGGATGATTGAACCAAAAGCGCCCAACGGACATCGCTTCATTTTAGTGGCTATTGATTACTTCACTAAATGGGTCGAAGCAGCATCTTATGCCAACGTTACAAGACAAGTGGTTGTGAGGTTCATCAAGAACAACCTCATTTGTCGATATGGAGTTCCAAGTAAGATCATTACAGACAATGGATCGAACTTGAACAACAAAATGATGAAAGAACTGTGTGAGGAATTCAAGATTGAGCGTCATAACTCATCTCCTTACCGACCAAAGATGAACGACATCGTGGAAGTTGCCAACAAGAACATCAAAAAGATCGTCCAAAAGATGGTCATCACCTATAAAGACTGGCATGAAATGCTCCCATTTGCTCTACATGGGTATCGTACTTCAGTACGTACTTCAACAGGGGCAACTCCTTTTTCTCTAGTATACGGCATGGAAGTAGTGCTCCCCGTAGAAGTTGAAATTCCATCAATGAGAGTTCTCATGGAAGCTAAGTAATCTGAGGCCGAATGGTGTCAAAGAAGATACGATCAACTGAACTTAATCGAAGAAAAACGTCTGACCGCTCTGTGTCATGGACAATTATATCAAAGAAGGATGAAGAAAGCCTTCGACAAAAAGGTTCGACCTCGTGAATTCCAAGAAGGCGACCTCGTGCTTAAAAAGATTTTGTCTTTTCAACCAGATTCTAGGGGCAAATGGAGTCCTAATTAAGAAGGCCCATACATCGTCAAAAGAAGCTTTTCTGGCGGTGCTATGACTCTCACAACCATGGACAGTGATGAACTCCCGCATCCTGTGAATGCTGATGCAGTCAAGAAATAATTTGTCTAAAAAGACAAAAAAAAACAGCTCGGTAAGTCAAAAACCCGAAAAGGGCGGCTTAGGTAAAAATGAGCGTCTCGGTGGACTGAAAACCTGAAAAAGGCGGTCCAAGCAAAAATTAGAGACAATAAACAGAAATTTATCCTAATAGATTGAAAACCTGAAAAGGCAATCTAGGCAAAATTTAAGGATCAAAATGACAAAGTAACTGCATCAGTCCGTACTTCGTCAATCTGAAGAATCTGCCATCAATGGATCTTCAATCAAATCTTCTAAAGCAACAAGCACAGTTGGAATTCAAAGTTTTTAGGGATAATAGTGTTATTGCTTTCAATGTATCCTTTTCCCAGTAAATTATCATTTCCAACTTTTGTAAATAGCCCATGGAATCACGCCTTTGGCTGATTACCATTCTATCAATAAAATTTGAGCCTTGTGCCCATTTGTTTGTAATTCCTGCTTTATTCTGTTTTGCAAAATAATGCTTTTCCTTGTGAAAATCACTTTTTGAAACTAAAAAAAAAGTTTTAAATGAATTTTTACTTCAAAATTTTGAAATAAAAGCGAAATCTTCCTTTGAACTATGAACACGGAAAGAATTAACAGTTCTCCATGAGTGTTTTGACCTCTGAAAGGTAAACAACTGCTGAGAAGTTTTCTTTTCCTTAAAAGAGATCATCAAAGGACGGTATTCTTATCCAAAAAAGAATCCCCAACAAGGTTGCCAGTAAAATGCCTTTTTCAGGAAAGTTTAAAGCATGCAACTCAGATTCATCATCAGTAACATCTATGCCATTGCTGCAGATTTTGCTGAGTATTTGCTCAAACTGTGACGTAGTCCTTTTCTCAAATACCTTTTGTTGTCTTGTCAAGTATTGTCAGCATACATATGACATTCATGACATTCATCATTCATACATATTAGCATCATTAATGCATTCCTGCATTTCTCAATGTTTGTTTCAATATCACTTGTTCAGGTTGCATTTATTCCCAAGAAAAAGTGTGGGTGTGTCATCTCTCCAATAGATTATCCCCAAGCAGAGAAATACATTTTTTCTCCCGTCCCCCAATTGAGATCATTCCTCATTTGAGTACGAAGTCTTGATTGACCGTTTCTTTCCAGTTCATTCCTGGATAGAACCTCGTCTCTAACCAATTTAGGTCTAGATTTCACACAAAAATCTACCTGCAAACAATAAGCAATAGCCTCGTCATCCGAGCTGCTTATTTTCTTTTCATCTTGAAACGTGTCATAAAAAGATTGTTCTTCTCAGCAAGTTCAATCATGAAAGTTCAAGAAATCCCCACAGTTGTCTTTCCGTCTAAAGAAAAACCTGTATCTTTACAATCAAAATGCCCGCATCTTCTCAGAAAGATCCCTGACAAGATTGTAGCTGTAAAAATAGAAACTCATTCGAGATCTGTTTCCATCATTGTTTGTTATTCACAAGGCTGAATACTCAGTAAAATTCTCAAGAACTACCTTTCCAAAGTTATCACTTTGCTGATAATTGGTAATATCTTCAGAACTCATTACCAAAATTATCATGAGGCTGATAATTGGTAATATCATCTTTAATTACCTTAAACATTGTCACAAGGCTAACAGAAGGTAATCTCCTCGTATCCCAAAGCGAAACAGATTTTCACTTGTGTTGTGAATCTATTTTCCCAGTGAAACATATGCTTGTTTCCCAACAAATAGGATTCTCCTTTCTTAGAAAGATTGAGACATCCTCACAATCTTTCCCCAGCATATCATTCTTTGATACCTCCTGGGTGAACTTTCTGCAATCATTTTGCATCATTCACATTTTTTGGTATCTTAGGTCCAAAATCTGCGTATTCTGATATTTAAGTCTCTTCACGCCTATCGAGACGAAGATTTCCATCTTCATATCTCAGGTTAAAGAAAGTTAAATAGGGGCATCTGTCATACCCCAATTTTTGACCTAAGATACCACCTTACATTATTCACATATGAATCACTGAATCACTAACAGTTTTAGAACAGGATAGATCGTGCGTATGCTCCTAAAGTCAAATTTAGGGTTTTTATCAAAATTTCATCTGTTCAAGATATGATCAATTAGGGTGTGAGTCTCCACTCACCTCAATTGATCTATCTTAATCAATCATCAACATTTGATCTCCAAATTCCCAACTTTTTCTCATGATCTACCTTGAATCGACCAATTAGGGTTTTGATCAAAGATAGTGAATCATTGACTTTCTGCTCAATGGATGACTTATTTGCTTGAAGATTGATCTTAACATCTTCAATGCAACATCTTGACCTAATTTCTTGGTTCTAAACATTGCAAAATCCATGTTTCTTCATCAGACAAATTCTGAATCATCTGATGAAAATTTCATCTACTCAAAAAAGTCAAACTTTGACTTTTGGTCAACTTTTTCAAGACTAAACTTTTTCAATCATAAAATCATTTCAAATAATCCATCATGATCATAAAAAATCAAGAAATGTGAAAAAGTCAACAAAAAGTCAAAGTTGGAATTTTTTCTAACACTTGGAAAAAATTTCAAGTGTTAAGAAACATGGTTTTTCCTCACTTTCATGGCCATTTTTCACCTAGATCCATTTTGATTCAAGAAACACTCAAAACATGAAAGTTGTAGGTCTTGTTACAAGCTTTCTAAAATGTCCAAGAACTTGCAAAAACACTTAGTGTAGCTAGGGTTTTGGTTTTGAGACATAGAGCTCCAAAACCATGGATTTCCAAAATCATGCACCAAAATTACAAGTTATTTTTGCAACTTCTCCTTCTAGAAGCCTTGTCACTATTGAGAGATAAGTTATAACTGATAAATATCAGTTAGAAATGATTGAGAGGAGGATTGGATCAAGAAGAAATTTTAACCATGGTTAAAAAGTTAACCATTTGCATTAAATGCAAAAGATTCCTTCTTACCTCTTAAGCCAAGTTGCAAGCTCTCTCAATTATAACCTTGCCTTGTGATTCAAAACTTTTGGCCTATAAATAGAGGTCATTTTTTCATTCAAAACTACCCCAAAGCAATCATAATCCAAGCTTTCCTTCTTTCTTTCTTGATTTCTAAGTTTCAAAGTTCTAAGAAGGAGAATTTTGCAAGTTCCAAGTTTTGCAATTTCTAAGCAAACTTAGGCTTCAAATACTTTCTAAACATCATTAGAAAGTTGTTAGAATCCTCAAGCTAGCACAAAAACTAGCCAAACTCAGAAATCATTTTCAAACTTCATGTATGCACATATTGAGCCATACTCTCAATCCACTTGTGCATCTTCCAAACTTTCACTTCAAACACCTTCTATACATCATATAGAAGTAATCCAAATCATCATTCCATCACTGTAAACACAAAATCACCAGATTTGATTCTCACTTCAAGTGACTGTAACTGGACTTGGTCAGAACAATCCAGACCATTTTAAACCAAGGTAAGCATGCCAACACCTTCCATAAACATCACTGAAGCTGTAGCAATCATCAAAAAACCTCTGGAACACCTCCAGCAAGAAACACGAATTCAGTTTAAAGAGGTATAAACTTGAACTTTGAACTCTATGATTTCTAACTTTCAGTCCAAAAAAGGCTTGGCCATTTTGTTTCTGCACTATCACTGAGTAATAACCCTCAATCAATTGCTTAAAATTATGCTCATACATGATTTCATAATCAAAACTTAGAATTAGGGTTCTTCGTGTTCATACAAAAATTAATGATTCTAAGCTTAAAATAAATGAAAATTAAATGTCATAATCATGTTCCTGGTAAAAATCCGAGCAAGTTTTATTTTTGGATCATACAATTTCATTGAGAAATGAAGAATCCATGGAGAAAACAATCTGGAGGAAGAAGATGAATCCCTACGTGCGTTTTTCTAACTTCTGAAAATTCAAATTCTTGGTTTATTTTAAATTTATTGGTTGTTGTTATATGACCGGATGTAACAGCCACCCCAGTGGCAAGCCAGCATGCATTTAGTCTTTTCCTTCGCCTCAAGGTCAAGGGTTCGAATCCCCCTGGGACCTTTTTTTAATAAAAGGCACATCAAGCTTCTGATGCTTGTTTCTCCAGAAGCACTTCTGAGGTTCCACCCTCCAGAAGTACTTCTGAAGCTTCTGCTTTTAGAAGCTTTCCACTTCTACACTCTTTAGAAGCGTTTCTAATGCTTCTATCCCCTGAACCATCAAGCTTCTACATCCAGAAGCATCAAGCTTTTCACCCTCTAGAAGCATCAAGCTTCTAACATCCAGAAGTGACCAGCTTCTAATGCATCCAGAAGCAGCATGCTTCCACACGCCTCCAGAAGCAGCAAGCCTCCATAGCCTTCCAGAAGTATCCAGCTTCTAAGCCCTCTTCCTCCAGAAGCAAGCCAATTTCTGACCCCATCAGAAGCATACAACTTCTGATCTTTTTCCAAACTTCATTTTTTAACTCCTTCTAAACAAGGTGATTAAATGGCAAGTCAAGAACATGGCTCAGTGGAAAAACTCTTCACTTCTAAGCCAAAAGTCCAAGGTTCAAACCTCCTTAGGACCAAAAACTCTTTTTTATCACTAATTTCTTAAGTTTCTAGCAAACTTCAACATTTTCAAAAACTATTCAAAACTTCTCATTTTGAGATGATTTTTTGCACACTTGTCATTTAATATACCTATTTTATGATTATGTCAAAAAAATCCAAAAATATTTTCTTTTTGATTATATTTTTATTAAGTTAAAAATGAGGCATTTTAAGTATTTTAATACTTTCCAAAAATGTTTTCTTTTCAATTTTTAAACTTAAATCTTTTTCAAAAAAAACTTCTTGTGAATATCCTTCACTTTTTCAAAATCATTTTCAAAACCTTTTCAAAAACTTTTCAATAAACTTACACACCTTTTTCCATGATCGATTAGATTTAAAGATAAACCAAACCAGGTTTCTCCTTGAATTTCTTTCAAATTGATCATGGGCCTCCCTCACGGTGTAAGTCCCAACCCTCCTATGTACATATTCATTTCCTGGTACATAAACAACCCTTTCTGTGCACATACTCATTTCCTTGTACACATTCAATCATCTTTGTAAATATTCAAGCATAAACAAACTTCGTTCGTTTGTTTTCATCTGCTTGTTTTTACACCAATTCCATTGGTATTAAGAGAAGCATTATTCCCGGTGAAACTGCTCTTAAAACCAATGGGCCTCTCTTAAGGTGTAAGTCCCAAACCTTTTGTATATATTCAAGTTACACTTTCTTTAAGTGCTTGTTTTATACACTTGTTAATATATTTCCTTCATAAACTCCTGTGAATACACATCACACACTTGTTTATATAACTGTTCAGTTATAACATAACAACTAGCCTAACAACTAGGTTCCCCTTTAGCCTCCTCTTAGGTTTCGTATAAGAAAACTCATTTATTGAGTTAGCCTCCTCTTAGGATTCGTATAAGAAAACTCATTTATTGAGTTAGCCTCCTCTTAGGCTTCGTATAAGATAACTCACCCGTTGAGTTTAGCCTCCGCTAAGGCTTCATATAAGACAACTCCCCTGCTGAGTTAGCCTCCTCTTGGGCTTCGTTCAAAAGAACTCCCTCATTTAGTTTAGCCTTCTCTTGGGCATCAAACAAAAAAGAGACCTGAAAATCTCTTAACAGCCTCCTATTGGGCTTCCAATACAAAGAATCACCCGCGCTAGGATAGAACCCTGAGAGTATGATTTCCCAGTGAAATCACTCTTGAAATCCTAAGAGGATGGTTTCCCGGTGAAACCACTCTTAAAGCAAAAGTCAGTCATACCCTATAGCTTCCTCTTGAACTTCATACAAGGACCCTCGATGACCTTCGAAATGCCTTCTCTTGGGCTCACAATACAAGGACCCTCGATGACCCTCGGAATGCCTCCACTTGGGCTTGCATACAAGGACCCATGAGCTTCTTAAAAGCATCCCCCTAATCCATAATCAATTTCTCCTCGAGATTTAGACATTTATCATCTCTATGGAAGAAGTATCTCATCTATCACATCACATACTATCAAACTCTTTTCAAATCACACTTTTTTCAAACAAAAACACTTTTAATTGTAAGTGGTAACGCTTGTACACTCGAGCAAAACACCTAATACTTACAATTAAAGATTCAATCACCTTTCAAACATCTTTCTTAACTCGTAAGTGGTAACGCTTGTACACTCAAGCAAAACACCTAATACTTACGATGAAAGATTCAATCAATTAACCATTCAAAATGTATGTGATGAAATAGATTAGATACATTTTTTCATTAAGATGACATTTGTCTTTGTCTCTTAATAAAACCCGTTACTTCCACTAGCATAAGTGGGAACTACGATTGCTCTGACTTTCTCAACCTCCCTTTGAGAATACGTAGGCACAAGGTCTCATCCTTGGCGAACATACTTCTTTCTCCCTCAAACCAAACAAAACCATAGCTCCCTTAAATCCGAACTACAGATGCTCTGATTCCCATTAAGGGATATGTATGCAGAAGATCCCAATGATCTTTGCGAGCACAATAATAACAAAACCTAGGATGCCACATAATCTACCCTTCTTAAAATCTAAAGGAGAAACTTTCCCAAGAATAGAATAGCAAATTAAAACACACAAACATATCAAAATATTCATATATAAGGCTATAGATAACTATATATATTTAGGGTGCCACATCTATTCCCTTTATATAACAAACCCCCTTGCCCAGATCTCTCCCCAATGCGTTGCGTCTAGTTCACGCTAGTCGTACTGCATATCATATTTATTGAGGGTATTGCAGTTTTCCCCTTTTTCATCTCATTTTTTTTGTTTTCGAAACAATAAAGCTTGATGCTTGCGGCATCTTTAAAAACAAATTAAAAGAGTAAATCGTTTTGAGCCAGAGATTCGAATTCCGATTCGATTCCCTAGCCCATCACTTTTTAACGCAAACAAATGGCTTACAAATTTCAGTTGGTTCCGTATTCTTATTAATCTTTTTTAAAAATTTAAATTTTTAAAATTTTTTTTTTAAGAAATTGGAGAAAGGAGAACGAATATGATACTATTGATCTTGATTATCAATTTTGGAATTTAAAAGGCAAGTTTGGTTGGTTTGGAAAGTTTCAACCATAATAATTATGGTATAGATATTTTAGGTAGAATGTTTCAAATGAACAATAAATAAAATTAATTAATTAATTAGGATGAAAAATATAATTAAAATATGAAAACAATTGCTTAATTACTTCTTTAAACAACATAGAGTAGTACCGCATATTACAAACATATTATTTAGTTAATTAAACTTGCAAAACTTGTAACACCCTTCTAAATTCCCAAAATATAATAAAAATAATTCAGCGTTAACATGTCATCAAGGGCATCACAATTGATTTAAAAACAAAATTCCAATACAATGTCATGCTTTCATGGGAAACATAATTTCATTTAAAAAGAAATACATGTTTAACACAGCGGAATTTATTCAAACTTGGATAATTCAAGATACCAAATAAATATCATAAGGTCAATGCCTTAGTTCATAAACAATCATCCAAAGCAACATCAATTAAAACAACAGAGTTTAATGATGACTCTAAAACAAGTGTTCCCCAGTGTTACAAGACCAGAGCATGACACCGACACGTGACAAAATAAATAACATAGCTCTACGAGCCATCCTCACCAACGCCTAAGCCGCTATAGCTTCAATATGAAATCATCAAAGTAAGGGTGAGACTACGTCATAATTAACATGCATTATAAATTCATAAAATAAATAGAACTTCATAAGCTATTACTTCACCCTATTTAGCATAGATATATTCAATCATTCATCCCACACAAAGCACAATTCATGAACATGCATCAAAACACAACAACCATATTATAACACTGGAAACCATCCTATCATGTTATAATTCATACAAATGCAATACAAGACTCTATGCATGTGGTACCAAAAGTGAACTAAGTCACACACTGATCCATAATCACCTGGATTATAATTCATACAAATGCAATGCAAGACTCTATGCATGTGGTACCAAAAGTGAACTAAGTCACACACTGATCCATAATCACCCGGATACATTTACATCGATTCATCCATAATCACTCGGACATGAATTCATCCTCATCACCCATAATCACACGAGAACAGTTAATTGCAATACTCACTAAATTCACACTATGGGAATTAGCGAACACCGGAATGTATATGCATGTACATCATAAAAGCATGCAACATTCAACATAGGTTATGATAACATCATACATCATAAACCATCATCAATCCAAAATATGATAACCATCATTTATCATGAACATCATCAAACAGCATAAACATGCACAAGCAATTATTGCAACATCATCACAAAAACATGATAGTCATCATTTATCATGAACATCATCCAATCGCATAAACATGCACATCATCAAGCATGCAACATCATCAACCAAATCATGATACAATCGTTTATCATGAACGTCATACAATCGCATAAACAAGCACATCATCAAGCATGCAACGTCATCAACCAAAACATGATACAATCATTTATCATAAACGTCATCCAATCGCATAAACATGCACAAGAAATTACATATTCAATCTTAATTCTATCACCAACATATGAATACAGCCATCAATATGCACTCATACATCATCGCAGAACATCAACATACCATTGCATATACATCAAGTATGCAAATAAGAATAAACCTCATGATCGTAAAATCAATGTTTTTCAAAATAAAATCAAGTTACTATTATTTTATTCATTTTATAAAATAGAGTATTTAATTTAACAAACAACGTCCAAAACAGCGACTAAAATGGACTTACGGTTTGAAAGTTATGAATTTTTAAAGTTTAGTATTTTTCAAAAAGTATCAATGGTAACCGGTTCCTCCAGGAGAGTAACCGGTTCCCACAATCATGTGAAAACATGTTGCTGGAAAATGTATGGAGAACCTGGTTCCTCCCAGGGAATAACTGGTTCCCCCCACAGGGTAATCGGTTCCCACGACTCAGAAAACCACTTTGCTAGAAATTATATGAGGATCCCGGTTCCTCCCAGAGGGTAACCGGTTCCTGCGACTCCTGTAGCAGAAAATCCTTATTTTACAACATTCCTTCTTTCCAATTCATTCCAATTGTTCCAATTACAAACACATACACAAATAACACCAAAACATATCCCAATACATGATTCCAATATCATAACAACATACCATAGCATCATACAACAACTCTATAACACCAATTGCATCAAGAATGTCAAAATCATGCATTTAGGGTCAAAACTCATAAATCTAAAAATCCTAAATTGGGATTCCTAATCTCTTACTCTATTCTACCATTCTCAAAATCTATAATACAATATAATTAGAGTAATCACCTATTCCTCCTTTGCTCGTCTTCTCTTCTCACGTAGATTCTCTTTTCTCCAAATTTTGGTTTTCAATTCCTCTTTCTTTCTTATTATTCTATTATAATAGTAATAAAACAAAATAATTACAGGCTTTTATTCCATACACCCCTCTCCTCTACTAATCACCACATAAGCCCAATTCTTTTTCTTTATTCATTTTCCAATAATTCTAATATTCCAATAATTCCCAAAAATCAAATTTTAACTAATTAAAGAATTAAAATTCAAATTTAGTAATAATTGAAAATATGGGGTGTTACAACTCTCCCCCACTTAGAATATTTTCGTCCTCGAAAATTCACTTGATACTAATAACTGCTGATACGACTCTTGCATCCTTCCTTCCAACTCTCACGTCATGTTTGGCATCATTTCAAATACCACTAACCAATATCCTTCCTAGTCAACTACCATAATCCCACACGATTCATTGCTAGCGGGTTAAGAATGCACCGGTTCATCTAATTCTTTCCCCATAACTCTAGGATACATAATCTATCACTTCATTACACCGCAACACAGTTATAAGAACCCCCACATAACCGCCATATCAACAATATTTATACATAACGCTAGTACCACAAGGCTACGTTTCAACAATCGAGCTTGCAATTAATGCATCTATTGAAATGGTTGTAACACCAATAATACATATAACCCTTCACCTAATAATTCCATTTGGAATTTCTAATAGTTGCATAAACTCCACAACTTCTAGCGTTTAATTTGTGACTTCAAAAATCATACTCGCATAACAAAGTGCGTCACATTACGCTTCCGCTACGCGACTCTGATCGTCTACTTTAAGTCACTATCTTCATTTGATTCCCATCAACTACCAGCTCTACAAGTTTCACATCTATCTTCAGACTCTCTTTAATATCCACCAGAAAATCATTGTTCCCCTTTTTACATTCTAAACATTCCACTCTGCGGCTTCAACTCACATACACACTCTAGTCTCTGACCTACTAAAATAATTTCCAAGTCTTTTTCATAGCCACTTTCCTCTTAGGTTCACGCAAACTGATGAGCTATTATCCTCTCGATAGAACGTCAATCACTTCACACATTATCAAGCTATCACGACAAGTATATCCCATCCAATATGATTTTGTCTACTATCAACAAGAGATTAAGGGTGATCAGTTCCTCAATTTGTCAATAAATAGTCGACAACCACAACGGAGTATAAACCATCATTACCAAACTATAATAGAGTTCCTTTAGAACTCGTGCTCGAAGTCACCCAAGCACCATGGTCCAATAATCTTCTTTGAAGGTTTACAACTTCTTCCACAATTCTTTCTTATTTGATCTCGACGATGAGATACCACCGATTGAACAAATTATATAATCTTCTTCACACTCACTTAGCATCACACAATGTTAAGTATTTTCCATCTCATGAAATGCTAACATACCAAATACACCATAATTCATTTTGTTTCAACTGAAGTTCTTATCCATGTAAAGAACTTTAACAACATTCACAAATTCTTAGTCTTCCTTTAAATCTCATAACATCGAGGATCCATATATTTTCAATTTGAATCTTACTCCAAATGCAATCTCAATAATACATCTCATCATATGATTGGTAAAAGAAACTCTCAAAATTTTCTTGACGCATGTCAATATTTTGACGTCTTAAACATTATTCCATTTCCTCTCGAATTTATTTTTCCTCTAGCATTACTTATCTTTTCCTCAAAAGCTAATGTCACTCTGTTCATTCTTAATCAATATAAGTTGCATCTCTAATCCTTTCACATTCTTACTAATACCAACATCTCATTCATTAACAATATATCATTCTTGACCTCGTCTCAAATAAACTGCGACTATTAGTAGTTATATCCGAAACAATCTTCTAATACCCGTAACTAATTTTTGATTTTCCACTACAACACTACATCAATCTTAGATGGGTCTACCGCAATACCGTCACTTGAAATAACATGATAAGGAAAACTCATATACCGAGTTCACATTGCAAAATTCTACTCCCTTTCGAAGCTGAAATTCACATTGCAACATTCAACATGCCTATACCGAGTTCTAGAAGCTTCTCTCTAACTATCTTCATCCTTAACCTGACTACGAAGGTAAGTTAACCTCAATTCGACTTTCCTGAAGACATACTCTCCTACCAATTGATCCATCAAATCATCAATCATTTAAAATGGATATTTAATCTCAATCACCCTTTCACTAAGTTATCAGAAATCCACACGCAATTCGTACTACTTTCTTTCTCCTTGACTATTGAAATTAGACCTCCCAAAATAATGCACTTGGTTTTACAATTTATTTCTCTGTGCATCTTCCAATAGTTTCTTCAATTTTCCTAACTCTGAAGTTGACGTCTTGTATGGTGTCATAGAAACAAGTTTGGTACCAAGAACGACATCCACAACAACTCTGATTCTCATCCAACATCACTACATGATAAATAAATTACTTCCAGGTGCTGGAACCATTTTAAAACAAAGTTCATCATATTAGCTTTCCAACGCTTCAAACGGAACTCAAATCAGACATCTAGAACTCAAGTTATGAATTTTACAAGTTTTCGAAAAATACTGTTAGCTTCAGGAAATCAATTTCCCGTAATAGGTAATCAATTTCCACCTTGTGAGAGTGAAAAATATGTTGTTTTAAGTACGAAAATCACTTTTTTAACCCATCCAAACAACCCCGAACATCATAGAATACACAATTTGAGATCCTAACTTCAACATACCACAATATATATTATTCACCATTATTAATTGCTTCAAGTTACAATTCCAATTACCAATTCACACAATTGCATGTTTTATAGCAACCATTGACACTGACACAATCAATCTTTTCAAGAACACAAAGAGGTAACTCAACACCGACAACTTCACGATTAAACGGAAGTGTTGCAACATTCCAACCACCCGAGCTTCATCTTCTAAGAGTTATCCTTCTTACTTACCAAATATCTTCTAGCACAAGAATATGCATCGACTCATCAAAACAATTCATAATCACTTGGTTTAAGTTCAAACATTTGACCAAATGATAACTTCAAGCTAATCCAACATCTTTTTCTAACAATGAGTCGCTATTATTCCCAGGGAAACATCAGAACTCACACCCAACTGGAACATCATAATCCATAACATCGTCCTCCACTCCCAGTGATGCAAACAACACAAGTACCTAATTGTTACCCCTGAAGAGCACTCTATTTGACCGTTAGACTGAATTCTTGAATTCGTACTTCCTCCGAATTCGGGAAACCACACAGTCTAGACAACATTTGCACTCATGTAATCAATAGCACATTGATCCAACACTTCACACCAGAACATCTCGGAGAAGTAAAGCTTCTCCCCCACTTTCTTCTAAACCACTCCTACAACCAAGTAGATAGAAAAACAAGCAAGTACCAACATTGTTTCACACACATGTCGCATACAAAAGGAATAATGACATTAAGACACTGGTCACAACGACCCACTATGCTCTGATACCAATATTGTAATACCCTTCTAAATTCCCCAAATATAATACAAATAACTCAGAGTTAACATGTCATCAAGGGCATCACAATTGATTTAAAATTAAAATTCCAATACAATGTCATGCTTTCATGGGAAACATAATTACATTTAAAAAGAAATACATGTTTAACACAACGGAATTTATTCAAACTTGGATAATTCAAGATACCAAATAAATATTATAAGGTCAATGCCTTAGTTCATAAACAATTATCCAAAGCAACATCAATTAAAACAACAGATTTTAATGATGACTCTAAAAAAAGCGTTCCCCAGTGTTACAAGACCAGAGCATGACACCGACACGTGACAAAATAAATAGCATAGCTCTACGAGCCATCCTCACTAACGCCTAAGCCTCTATAGCTTCAATCTGAAATCATCAAAGTAAGGGAGACACTACATCATAATTAACATGCATTATAAATTCATAAAATAAATAGAACTTCATAAGTTATTACTTCACCCTATTTAGCATAGATAGATTCAATCATTCATCCCACACAAAACACAAGTCAAGAACATGCATCAAAACACAACAACCAAATTATAACACTGGAAACCATCCTATCATGTTATAATTCATACAAATACAATGCAAGACTCTATGTATGTGGTACCAAAAGTGAACTAAGTCACACACTGATCCATAATTACCCGGATACAGTTACATCGATTCATCCATAATCACTCAGACATGAATTCAACCTCACCACCCATAATCACCCAGGAACAATTATTGGCAATACTCACTAATTCCACACAATGGGAATTAGCTACCACCAGAATGTATATGCATGCACATCATAAAAGCATGCAAAATTCAACACAGGTTATGATAACATCATACATCATAAACCAACATCAATCCAAAACATGATAACCATCATTTATCATGAACATCATCAAACAGCATAAACATGCAAAACAATTACTACAACATCATCACCAAAACATGATAACCATCATTTATCATGAACATCATCCAATCGCATAAATATGCACATCATCAAGAATGCAACATCATCAGCCAAAACATGATACAATCATTTATCATGAACGTCATCTAATCGCACGAACATGCACATCATCAAGCATGCAACATCATCAACTAAAACATGATACAATCATTTATCATGAACGTCATCCAACCGCATAAACATGCACAAGCAATTACATATTCAATCGTAATGCTATCACCAACATATGAATACAACCATCAATATGCACTCATACATCATCACACAACATCAACATACCATTGCATCTACATCAAGTATGCAAATAAGAATAAACCACATGATCGTAAAATCAATGCTTTTCAAAATAAAATCAAGTTACTGTTATTTTCTTCATTTTATAAAATAGAGTATTTAATTTAAGAAACAACATCCAAAACGGCGACTAAAACGAACTTACGGTTTGAAAGTTATGATTGTTTAAAGTTTAGTATTTTCAAAAGGTATCAGTGGTAACCAGTTCTTCCAGGAGAGTAAACGGTTCCCACAATCATGTGAAAAAGCGTTGCTGGAAAATGTATGGAGAACTCGGTTCCTCTCAGGAAATAATCAATTCCCACGTTTTTTGGAAATCAACATTCTGGAAAATGTACTGGGAACCCAGTTCGTCCTACAGGGTAATCGGTTCCCACGACTCAGAAAACCACTTTGCTGGAAATTATATGAGGAATCCGGTTCCTCCCAGAGGGTAACCGATTCCTACGACTCCGGTAGCAGAAAATCCTTATTTGACAGCATTCCTTCTTTCCAATTTATTCTAATTGTTCCAATTATGAACACATACACAAATAACACCAAAACATATCCCAATGCATGATTCCAATACCATAACAATATACCACAACATCATACAACAACTCTATAACACCAATTGCATCAAGAATGTCAAAATCATGCATTTAGGGTCAAAACTCATAAACCTAAAAATCCTAAATTGGGATTCCTAATCTCTTACTCTATTCTACCATTCTCAAAATCTATAATACAATATAATTAGAGTAATCACCCCTTACCTTAGCCAATTGCTTGAATCTCTCTTGAGCTTTAGATCCGTCTTCCTCCTTCGCTCTTCTTCTCTTCTCACGTAGATTCTTTTTTCTCCAAATTTTAGTTTCCAATTCCTTTTTCTTTCTTATTATTCTATTATAATAATAACAAAATAATTATAGGCTTTTACTCCATACACCCCTCTCCTCTACTAGTCACCACATAAGCCCAATTATTTTTCTTTATTTATTTTCCAATAATTCTAATATTCCAAAAAATCAAATTTTAAATAATTAAAGAATTAAAATTCCAATTAAGTAATAATTGAAAATATGGGGTGTTATAGAACTCATTAATCAAAATAATTTTAGATAGGCCGATCAATTAAAATATTATTAAAGATAATTAATTATTACTCTTAATGCAATATTAACTAAGAAAAATATATAATTTTTAATTAAAAAAACCATTAATAATAAAAACATAAACTTTTGATAATATATTTGTAATTTCAAAAGTTAATTGATGTTTTCATTATTTCAAATGATTTACAAAATTATTATATTTTGATTCATAATTATTCGTTTTTCTAATATAAGATAAATAAAAAATAATTTAATATCAAGCATCAATAATTTAATTTAAACAAAGTAGTACAACATAATTTTTTTATAGATAAGTATTGGTGAAAAAAATTGGGTGATTGGAACAAACTTTTAAACTTTTGAAGAGATATTATGCCAACGCTCCTTTTTAAATTATTGTAGTAATTATACACTTTTGACAAATAAAATAAATAACACAAAATGAAAAATGATGCATATATATTCTCCAATTTATCTACTCTAATCTTTATACATGGTTTCTCTGCAGCAAATCAAACTGTGAATTATTACACTATATAGCTTCAGAATTCTAAGAATAACATAAAGACAAAAATGGTTAGTCTGCCATACATAAATATAAGATGGTTTCACTTGTTGTTTCTGCTTTTGATTTTGCAACATTACCCAAACTTGACTTGTTTGTTTCAATACTTTTTTAAAAGCTTCTTTCACTTTTTCCCTTGCTCCATTACTATCTATCATCACTGCTTAACCTCATCTCCTCTTTTGAAATATAAAAAACAAAACACACACACACACACACACACACACACACACATATATATATATATATATATATATATATATATATATATATATATATATATATATATATATATTGATTAATTCAATTCACAATCATTTGTATCTTCTAGAGTGTGTTTGGATCGATAATATATTTGATATCACCACAAAATATTCCACTACTTTGTCTTTTCTTATATATATATATATATATATATATATATATATATATATATATATATATATATATATATATATATATATATATATATATATATATATAAAAAAAGACAAAGTAGTGGAATATGATATCAAATACCGATTAAACAAATGATTGTGAATTGAATTCATCAAAATGAACCTCTACATAATCAATGCTCCTGTCATCATCTAAGTCTCTTCCCGCCCCCATCTGTTGATGAGAATTCAAAGAACTATTTTATCAAACATGTGATGTGCATATATGAATCAAATAATGTAGCAATATAAAGTTCAAAGACCTGAGTAAATTCAACACAACAAAAAAATCAAACAAACAAACAAAAACAAATATGTGAGGAAAAAGAGAGCAGTAATTTCAAATTTAATGTGAATAAATTATTCTTCCAAAATCAAACACCTTAAATTGGTTTCAACAAATTATTCCACACTAAACTAATTCAATGCATAGCTGAAAATACCATCATAGATTAAACAATTACCAAAATACAAGTAATATTATATCATTAATTAACCTATATCAATTTAACAAAAACAATTGTTACTAAAAATCTCGACCACTAACAGTGGCATAACGTAAAAATTAGAACAAAATACTAAGGGTGAATCAAAAACATAGCAATATTAATTTCTTCCAATAACAATGAATATGAATAAAATTTCAAATCTTAAGGAAACCTTTACAACGTTGAGAACCTTCTATGCAACCAAAAAGTAAGTCTAATCCTTAACACCAATCTTGATAACTTTTTCCTCCAAATCAGGTAGACCCATCTGCATAAAATTTGTTTGAAGATGATAAGTTTTAATCGGTCTAAAGCATGCATATACTGTTAGACGGTGTGGCAAGTGATCGAGAGAGGGGGTGAATAGATCACCTCTTTAATATCACGAATTAAAAATTATTTATCAGAGTTAATGATAAAACTTGCAGAAAGTGACAAACGGTCCTGAATTGACTTCTGTCTATTCTGAACCGGCTACTAGAAAACCGGACATGCAATAGTTTGCTGAATTTTAATTGAGATGAGAAAGATGAATTAACACAGAACTTATGTTGAATTAATGCACTTATCACTATAACACTATTTCCAATGAATGAAATCAAGCTAGCACTTTTGTCAAACAGTTGGAGTATGCTTGTTCAATGATCAATGGCACTGGAGTTTTGATAAAGAGTTTCGTCCAACCTTGTATTAAAGAACAGAAAATTGCACACCAATTGAATCACAAACATATTGTAAAATTAAAGAGAAAGAGATAAAGAATACGATACACAAAGAGATTTGGTAAGGAAGTTCCCCACGTTCGTCCCCGCGTGTGGGTACGTCTTCCTCTCAATTTCCAAATTGGAATTGAGAACTTTCTTCATCAATATGCTGAAAATTGTTTACAAGGTTGCAATACAAAGACAGAAAAAACAAATCACACTAATCTTCTTCTTCTTGTATCAACCTCCTCTTGATCTGAGCTGATCAAGAACACATCTGCAAGATACACAAACAATTCACCGGTTCCACGACCTGTTTGCGAGATCACCCCGATCTCCAAACCCTACGTTGCGGCTGAATCTGCTCCATGTAATCGTGACTAACAAACCCACAAGAACACCTTCGTTCTTGCTGGACAAACCTTCTAGTTTTTCCTCAAAACCCCCTTCTAATCTTCAACTCAGCTAGATCACCGATCGTACCACTGAACGTTATCTCTTTGATCCCTTGATACAACGAGCAATGATGATTATGTGTCAATGTTCTTGAACCAAGGTGATTGAGAAGATGATGAAGATGAAGTCTCTTTCAAGTTTCTATGTGCTCAGAATTTGTATGCTTACTAACTATATTAGTGACTCTTGGTAACTAACTTCCAAAACTGTCTTTTATATGGAAACAAAAGTTGTTAGGAGAAAAACAAAATTATGAGTCGACACAAGAGCTCTATGAGTTGATACAAGTGAATTTGTATCGATGCATACTGTATTGAAATTTCTTCTAGAAAGCAAAGTTATGTATGAGTCGATACAAAGATCGTATGCGTCGACACAAAGTAACTTATGTATTGATACAAGTGATTTTGTATCAATGCATACTGTATTAAGATGATTTCCAGAGAGTTGAGTTAACTATGTGTCGATACAAGCAGTTATGTATCGATGCATACTGTTTGTTAAAATAAATTCTAGAAAACTAAATACAGTATGAGTCGATGTATATCACGTATGGGTCGATGCAAGAGACTTATGTATTAATACAAGTATTTATGCATTGATGCAAAGTCTAAGACATGCAAGAATCCAGAGCCTCAAATTTTGCATGTGTCGATAGAAAAACGTATGACTCGATGCATACTGTATGGAGTTTGTTTTTCAAAAAGGAATAATTGGTTTGTATTAATACAAAGGATTTTGTATTGATGTAAACACCAAACAGAACTCAATTCCAGATTCTTGATGTGTGTATGTATCGATGCAAAATGGTATGTGTCGATGCAGGGCTTAAACTCTTGAGCTATCAAACTGTTTTGTATTGATACAAAACACGTATGAGTCGACTCATACTGAAGTGAAATTGCTTTTATAAAATCAAAAAAGATATGTATCGATGCATGGTTATTTGTATTGACACAAGAGGTTATGTATTGACTCATGCATTTTTGTATTGACACAAGAGGTTTGTACATGACTAACATTATTCTTTGACCACTTTTATGCACATATGTATATTGACTCAATTAGACAATCAAACATATATTTGCTATCATTCAAAACTATTAACCATTATTGTAAAGGGTTGCTCACATATACCTGAAAAGTAAAAAGCAGAGGAAGAAGAATGAATGCTACATATCATAATAGAATAAAGATCTAACAAATTTAAAAATGAAGAATTTAGATCAGAAAAAAACTCAGCCAATACCCTTTATTGAACAACACCGACATTTCGAATCATTGATGTCTTTAACAGCTTCGATAGGGCGAGACATGGATGATTTGCTCCTGTTTAAAATTAAAACAAACAAAATCAAGACACAGAACAGAGTAGTCAGATTATAAATATATATACACGAGCAAACAAATACTCTATCAAATTCAATTTCAATTGATAAGTAAGATAATATTCAAGTAACAGAAAATCAAACTTCATTATGATTTACAAACAAGCAAATACTTTAACAAATTCAATTTTGATTCATAAAATCAAACATTAAAACCCTAGCAATCTCAATGATTAAAAAATTAAAATCGAATCAAACCCTAAAATCAAGAAATAAATCACTACCAGTTTATACTTCTTCAGCAACATCCATCAGCAGTCTCAATTTTAGTGTTGTCAAAGCTAGAAATAGAGAAAAGAGCGAATTGGAGAAGGATTAGAAAAAGAGGAAAATTAGGAACTAAGAAACGATGACGAATAGAAGGAGATAATGGTTTCAGACGAAAGGGAAATGGAGAATTATGAAACAGCAAAGAAGCGATGGGTTTTTGTGGTTTAGGGTTAGGCATGGTGAAAGACTTTAGATTATTGGAAATACAAGATAAACGAAGCATTGAAGGAAGGAGAGTGTTTCGTTTCCCCATAGCCAATTTAAAATTCAAAATCAGAGACGGTTGAGTGTAGGTATGGGGAAGTGGAGGGATTAGGTAAATTATAAACCTAAAACGTGATTAGCTTCTATTAGGTTTTTCTTAAATGGCTTAGTTTGTTTGAATTAAAAAAAAATAAAAAAAGTGACAAAAAAATCCTAGTGTGACATATAAGCAATAATTAATGTCAAATTAATATGGTGCAAGTAGTGTCAAAAAAATACGTAATTACCCTTAATTTAAGACTAAATTAGAGTTTACTAATTAAATTATTAGTGTAAATTTATATACTTTGATTTTTATAAATTTATAATAGATAATTTTATTACCCGATACTATAGCCTAAGTAAAAAAATGCAATACAATGTATACGTGCGATATAATATATTTTAACTACTAATTTATTAGATTCGAATTTTCTCCAAATGTGTATTTTTATCAATACTTTTTAATTTTTTTTTACTATGTCCAACTCTTGAACAAAACATTATGTAAAAAATGACAAGAGTTAAAATAAAATAAAGTACAAACGGATGATTAACATTTCGTAGAGATTTTATCATCATATAATTAGAATATCATTTATTAATTATATTAAATTACCAAATACAAGCAAACCTTATTATATATGTTTCCTCAACAATTTAATGAGAAAAATGGCAAAGGAAAAATATTAGTCCAAACCATATACCTAAAACAATATACAAGATAACAAATTAAACACTTATTTACATGCCAATTAATCCCTAAAAGAAGATATTTCCTCAAATATGGGAAGTCTTCTTGATCTAATTGGACTCCATGCGTTAAGCAATCCATCAATTCCCTTGAGAAGATCATCATCAAGACCTAAATCATCCATAAACTTAGGTTGTGGCAAATTTGCATTCAATTCTACAAGCAATTCCTGAGCTCTATTTTGAGACTTGATTTCATCAGAACCATGAAGCTTTCTTTGCAAAACTTGTTCAAGAACTAAATAGGCTTCTTCATAACGAGATTGTCTCATTAAGCGTAAGACCAAGTTTAGAGCCCTTTTGGCATCAGCATCTATCATTTGGGCTTTTTTGAAAACTACCTCAGCCATCATGTAATTTTTCTTTTGCATGTAGGCCCAACTCAAGTTTCCCTATATCATCAATATAATCTATTAATTTAAGTAGCAATAATATAAGCAAACATAAAATAATGGAAAGTTAGATTAAAAAAAGTGAATGATTTAAGTACCAATAATCTTGCAGTTTCTTGCTTGATTGAAACTTGGAAATTTTTGCCACGAAAACGAGCGGTCTTAGTAGTCCTTCCATTAAAGGCCTCCCCTTTATAGATAAGTCCAAGCCTTCTTTTCAATAAATCAATTTGATCTTCTACTCTTCCACATTTCTGTTTAATTCCCACGAAAAACTATATTAGATTCATTCATACTTGTTGAATTAATTAAATTAATCTTTACTAATAATTGACACATCATGTTAAACACGTATATTAGTCGTAGAAACTAACTCGAATCTATCATGTATTAATTAAGTTATTACTTAGGTCATATCATCAGTGTTTTGTGATGTGTTTGTGCTTTGGTAAATCACACTGACATGTATTAACTAAAATTATTATTTGGGGCAACCATTAATATCATGTTATGTGGATGGATTCTCGTAAATCACTTTGAAACATATTAACTAAAGTTATCACTTGAGATAAATCATCAGTGTCTTATTTTGTGTCTGTGCGCTGTTAAATCAATTTGACATATATTAATTTTAGTTGTTACTTATGTCAGACCATCTGTGTATTGTTATTTTCTATGTAAGGGTGGTATAATAGATCCGGCCTATTTAGCGTTTACATAATAATTTACATTTTTAGGTGTAAAAGGCGCAAAGTCGCTTCCCTATCCTCTGTTTTTTTTGTGCAGGGTAAGCCAATGTTTCTGACCCGCACCCTAAATGATGCACACCTTGTGTCGCCCCGTTTTTTTACGGGATTTGTGGCGGTGACCTAAATGGGACATGTATGCGCGTTTGCCACCCCTAGTTTTGTGTTTGTTGTTTTCTATTAAATCACTCTAACACTCATGGGTATTCAAAATTAAACTAACCCAAGAGAAAACCGCAAACCGAACCACCAAATTAAAAATCGCAAAAAACTGCATTTAGTTCGGATGTGTTATATATATATAAAATAGTATGGTTCGACTTAGTTTGCGATTTGTATTTTGTCAATCAAACCAAACCGAATCAAACCAAATTATGTTACAACTCAAATTTCACTCAACTCACATATAACCTAAACCTAAACCTATTATGTCTTAAGTTTACGATTACAAACAATTTTCTCTTCCTTACACTTAGGGTTTCAATTTCAACCTTCTTAAAGCTCTCCTAGTAGTATGTCACCTTCTTCTACAAATATATATTGCTTCTTCTTCTCTAATAAGTTATCTCTTATATATTTTTTTTTACCTTCTCATTTTTATGCTATTGTTCCCTCTTTCCATTTTGTTTTTATCACACTTCTTCTTCTCTAATATCTCTCTTTTTTGTATTTTCTTTTTGATCTTCACTAATCTCTTACCTCCTCTGTTTTTTTTTTTTTTGTTTCATTACAATATTTTTGATACTGTTTTATGTTTTTTATTCCACCTTTTTCTAATATTATTTTTACTTATTAAATGGGAAGTTGCAGTCCAAATATGCTGAGTTTATTACTATTTTGTAGTGTATGAATGACTAAATACAAAATTATGTTGTTGCCTATATGTGTATGTATATGGCTCAATAAATTTTTTGAAAAAATATAACCAACCGAACTGAACTACAATAATTTTGTTTGGTTTGGTTTTATTTCTAAAAGTCAACCGACCCAAACCACGCACATCATTCATTTTTTCTCTTACGGTTCCAATGATTTTTTCGCAAAAATCACTCAAACCTTACCGCGAACACCATAACATTATAAATTAATTAAAATTATTATTTGAGTCGGACTATTAGTGTCTTGTTTTGTGTCTCTGTATGTGCTTTGTTAAAGTTATTATTTGTATCAGACCATCACTGTCTTATTATTTTATGTTTATGTCTGTTTGATTAGAGTGTCTTATTATTTTATGTTTCTGTCTGTTTGATTAGAGTTTGTGTTGTACTAGTCGATCAAGTGATTCACATACATAATTCTACATATGAAACATTATATGAAAATACCTTGTAAAGATTAATAAGAATATTATCAAGTGACTCTTGAGAATGTTTAGAGCAAAGACCTCTAAAAGATTTGATGGCCTCAATAGCCTCTTCAGTTCTACCTAATTGTTTCATCACAACAACCATATCCTTCAAAGCACTATCCACTTTATCTCCAACATTAATGGCCTTCCAAAAGTACACTATAGCTACTTCTTGATCTTTATCTACCAACTGAATTCATATACATTCATATCATTGTTCAATATTTAACCTTAAATCTACATAGAAAAACACTCCAAACTTTTATCATGCATGTAATAAACCAAAGAATATAAAGCAAAAAAAATCTTCAAGAAAAAAGATTCCTTGAATCTGTATGATTCTTTGAATCTTAAAAAAAGTTACTCAACCAAAATATGGTAAAAGTAAATCGGATAAATTGAAAATGTCTTACACTTAAAATAAAGTGAACAATACAAATAATCACTAAAATACAACATAAAATTATGGGTAAATGGTTCAATTTCTCAGAGAGAATGATGCAGATAATTTCAATTATGCAAAGAACAAATCACTGGCCTAAGTGAAATTGAGAAAAAGGTACAGAAACTACACCTGAGCATGTTTGGCTTTAACATAAGGAGTATCACCAAAAGGAATCATATGGATAACATGATAAAGATCATTTTTCTTTGCTTTAGAACTTTTCTTCAAGAAACTATTTCCTTCCATTTTCTCTCACAAAAGATAGATACCCTTTGTTTTGAAGGTACATGCACCTTATAATGTAGCAGATGGGAGAAATTAGTGTAGTAAATGAGGGGTCTACTCTCATAAAGAAAAACTTAGGACATACCGACATAGGAAGATAATAAAGACAGGTAACATCTATCACTATGAATGTGGAAGGAATGGAGGCCAGATTCTATATGACATCATATTTTTTATGGTAATTGTTTTTGACACGTGCATGTTTTTTTATTTTTCTTTTCTATTGTTTGAGTTCTTTTAAGAGAATTTCTTCACCTATTTTAATAGATTTCTTTCCTGGTTCCGGTGAAAAAACTAAAAATATCCTTAGATTTTATAAGTGCACTTACGAAATAATTTAAGATTTTTAAAAAATAAGTTGAATTCGTAGGTGAACTTACAAATTCACCTTAATGGGTAAATTCGTAAGTTCACTTACGAATTGATGTCTGGGCAGAAATCATAAACATTTATCACAATTCATACCATTCATTCAAAAAATTACATAGTGGATGCAGAAAATTAAATTAAATATTATTATAAACGGAAAGCTGTGGACGTTGCAACATCTTGATAACATCTTCTGCCGATCTACGAAGCGACGCATCCATCTCCATCGAACCCTTTATCGAGTACTGATGAAAGGTCTCTCACATAACCTCTAAGTCGTCATTGTTCTTCAGCTAAAACTGGGTGAGCTTGACTATTCCTTCAGCATCAAGTGAAGGTGAACGGTACTCAAGCTTGACCACCTTGCTATTATCTGGATACTGCAACAGAGAATGCAGTGTCGTAATGAGTTCGTCGTACGGGGTGTCCTGCGAGAGCCTGAATTGAATTGGTGCACACGCATTAGTGAAGTAGTCAAATGCAAGATGTGGATATGTTTGTGTCATTTTTCTGGTTTTGGTATGTGATGGAGAAATGAATGAGTTGTAGACCCAATTTATAGCAAAGTTTGAGTAATATGGACCAAAAATTTTTATCAGGTCACATTTTGCAAGTACACTTACGAGTTGCACTAAATTAGGTCAACTCGTAAGTGCACTTATGAAATGTTCCCTGTGTTGTTTTTTTTAAAAACCAGGCAGAATTCGCAAGTTAACTTGCAAATTCTACAGGAACAGACCAAAACTCAGTTTTTGTTGAAACAAAATGTTGTGTTATGGTGTTTTTGACATTCAAAACGTAATAGATATAGATAAAACTTATATATATATATATATATATGTATGTATATATATATATATATATATATGTGTTTGTGTGTGTGTGTGTGTGTGTGTGTGTGTATTGAAACGTTAGGATTTTACAATGTTTCGATAATATATACAAAAAATGGTTCAGTTACATTCTAAAACGAAATGAAAAAATTATCTCCGCGTAAATCTAAAACCAGTTCATTCTTTGATTTCTCCCTATTGGATATATATATATATATATATATATATGTGTGTGTGTGTGTGTGTGTGTGTGTGTGTGTATTGAAACGTTAGATTTTACAATGTTTCAATAATACATAAAAAAAATGGTTCGGTTACATTCTAAAACGAACTTAAAAAATTGTCTCCGCGTAAATCTAAAACCAGTTCATTCTTTGATTTCTCCCTATTGGATTCTCTCTCAAGATCCATCAAATGGGTGAACTTCGTCATTCTCTACAAAAAATGATTCGGCCAGGTTTCCGCCTCTTTTTTTGTGATGTTCCATCCATTCCACGAATGTGGCCGGAATAGGACAACCCGACTTCAAATATACTTGAACAAATGACATGACCGTGGATATCCAACACGCACAATGCGTCCGGATGGATCAATAGGCATTGGAGCTTGTAGAGGAAAAAAAGTTTCCGACAAACCATATATTGTCAAGTCGACGCAAACCACGTTATAAGCACTTGCTATTAGATGTCCCATTTCAGAGAAGCACATCCATTTTTCAACCGGTGCGTGGACGGTAACACTTGGAGCTAGAGTATGGTAAATTTTATTAAACTTTTCCTTTGTCATGTATAGATGCATATAAAGTTCACGATGCGAGGTCAATTCCGAGATAAGTTTTTTCCGAACAAGAATGTGTTTCCTCTCCTTGGCCAAGCAAACTGGATACGACACGATACCCGCAATTACCATCGTTTCCCACATCCACGATTTTTTCAATGTGTTTGTCCATAAATAAAGGCATCTCATTAATGTATATTATCGGTGGTGGTGGTGGTGGTGGCGGTGTTGGTGTCCAAGGTGGTTTTGAAATCTGGGCTCCTTTTTTAGCACTTGTCTTAGATTTTGGGGTTGGAGAATTCGAGAATAATTCTCCGACGACTTCGTGATAAGAAGGATTACGTTTGGTTGTGCTTTCGGCTTATGAGATTTTCATCTTTTTTGGGGAATTTTTAGTTTTCACCGGTTGGATCAGAGGCTTCAAATCGGTTGTTTCCAGAAATGCGATTTTTCTCAATTGTTCTTTAATGTGCAACTTCCCAGAAAGTTTGTTTCTAGGCGCAACTTTGATCAACGATAATTTGGAAACATATTTCTTCTCTTCCGTCTTAAGTCCACAAACAATAGGATGCCCATGTAAATTGGTCTTTAACTCATGATTATGCATTCTGGACATAATAGTCAACCGCCATAAATTATTCACCATACAATAACCGTGCAACTTGAACAGACACCCACATTTCCTCGAACCCGTGTCTTCATGTTTTAATTTGCGGATTTTTGGAACGTATGCTCCACTTCTCTCACATGTCAAAATAACAAATGGTTTCCGATTACTACTCCCATTGTCGGACCTCACAATCACAATGCCAAAACCAAGTTTGCTAGCTTTCATTCTAACATAATCAACCATTTTTTGACGAGTAATAAAAGTTTTTCCATTTGGAAATTAATTTTCATTATCGATCACAACATCAACTACTTCGTTGACCATAATCGACTTATCTTATATGCTGACTTTGGGCATCAGGGAACATTTCACAAGTATACTTACGAATTGTTTCTGCTGAACTTCACAAGTGAACTTGGGAAGCGACTCTGATTTCTGCAGTATAATGTAACAGTTCAGTTCATGCTATTGAAACCAGTTCAGGTGAAAGATTTAATGATATAGCTTAAAGTCAATATTACATAACTCCTGAGGTATTGGAAAGAAATTATGGCCCGAAAGTAGATATCTGCATTTGCAACTTCTGCATTTGCTCAATTGTTGTGGGAATGGTGGTCGAGATTGTTGTCATGTATTTGATTCACCAGAATGGATTCAATAGCATGAATGGATTCAACACCTCAGGCATTGGAGAGAATGAAGCTGCTTCTGTACCTGATTTGTCGCTGTTTCCAATTAATCATTTTATGGCTACTCTTACTCCTATTTATGCTTTCTTCTGTTTTAAAATTTCATGTTTGGTTTCACTATATGTCTAATGTGTTGTTACATTAAGGTTTTCTTTTTGACTAAATTAATTTTGTTTATCTACAAATTTGGCTCCACTTATTTCACATATTTACATAATTAGTCACACCTTAGTTTTGAAGTCTTCTCTTGAGCCCCATCTTTTCAGATTTCTTCCCAGAAAAGGATCTTGAAATTCTTATCTTTATATGCGGGATTATAAATAGATTTGAGATTTTTAAATGATAAATGATTATGTAAAAAAATAGAAATGGTGTGAGTATGTATGAATATTTGTGAATCTTATATGTGACTTAGGATCTGGTTGGTTCTAGAGGGGAGGCGAGAAAATTTAATAGAGGGGAGGGGAATCGAGGAGAGAGAATTTTATTTAATATATTTTTGATTCAAAGAAGAGGAGGGGAAGGGAGGAAATGGATTTTTAACAATATGTATGTTTAGTTCACAAGAGGAGGGGAGGGGTTTTAAAATCAAATTACCATTTTATCTTTATAAATATTATCATAAACCACACAAATTGAATATTTTTAATAATTTATATATTCAATTGATTTTTTTCTATTAAAAAATCAACATTTTTCATTATTCCACATATAATATGTAAGTAGCATATGTAAATTATTAATTTGCTCTATAACTATATTATTAAGTATTTGAATTTAACTTTAGGTTATATGTTGTATTATCCATGTTTATTGTCCACATGCATGATAAATTAGGCCCGTCCCTGCTAGTTAACAGTAGTTACAATGAAAATAAATATAACAATATTCATAATGCTCGCTACGTATAACATCGTTCGGTTTAAAAAGCAAAAACAAGTTATATATGCCTTAATAATAAGGACGGTGACACAACCATAAATTAAACTATAATAAAACTAAATAAATTCCACACAAAAAAAAAACTCACCATAGAGTAAGAATGAGAAAATAGCAATCGCAAATGAAACATGAAATACCAGAGAAAAAACTAGTTTTAATAACTCAATAAGAATATTTTTTGAATTAAAAAAATAATTGAGGATAAATTAGAGGATATAATTAAGTTCTAAAAAATAAATCTTCTCTCCCCTTCAAATTCTCCCAAATTGAAGAGGAGCAAAAAAATTAATTTATGAAGGATTTTGCTCCTCTCCTCTCTCTTTTCTTTATAAATAATGAACCAAACAAATATGTTTAGCAATATCACCTCCCCTTCCCGCCCCTCCATCTACCTCAATAATCAAATAATTGATTAACATAATAAAAATTAAAATTAAATTAATTTTAATTTCAATTCTTAATATATTTAAATGAATTGTATTGATTTTTTTTCCTAAAATAAAATCTGTCTTAAAAGTGCAACTTTAAATAATTGAACAATTTTTTTTAAAAAATGACATTTTAATCTGTCAGATATACGTTGATGATATTATATTTGGAACTTCTAATTCTTGGAAGAGAATTTGCTAAGTTTATGCAGGCAGAATTCGAAATGAGGATGATGGGGGAGTTGAAATTCTTTCTGGGAATTCAAATCAATCAATGCTCAGAAGGTACCTACATACATCAAACGAAGTATGTGAAAGAACTTCTAAAGAAATTCCAGTTATCAGAAAGTAAAGAAGCCAAGACTCCAATGCATCCCACATGCATCTTGGGAAAAGATGAGGTAAGTAAGAAGGTATATCAGAAGCTCTACAGAGGTATGATTGACTCTCTTTTATATCTAACTGCATCTAGGCCAAATATTCTGTTCAGTGTATGTTTATGTGCTAGATTCCAATCAGATCCCAGAGAATCTCACCTAACTGCTGTTAAGCGAATTCTGAGGTATCTGAAAGGTACTACTAATGTTGGATTATGTTACAGAAAATCCAAAGATTTCAATTTAGTAGGATTTTGCGATACTGACTTTGCTGGAGATAGAGTGGAGCATAAAAGTACTTCTGGAAGTTGTCAATTTTTGGGCAACAACTTGATATCATGGTACAGCAAGAAGCAAGTCACTATAACACTCTCAACAACAGAAGCAAAATATGTTGTTGCTGCTAGCTGTAGTACCCAGATGCTCTGGATGAAGAGTCAATTAGAAGATTATCATCTGTATGAGAGTAAGATCCTTATCTTCTGTGATAATACTTCTGTTATTTGCCTTTTTAAAAATCCTATTTTACACTCAAAGACAAAACATCTTGAAATTAAACATCATTTCATTAGGGACTATATTCTGAAAGAAATGTTGAATTTAAACTTTGTTGATACAAACCATCAATGAGCAGACATTTTCACAAAACCACTTTCTGAAGTTAGGTTTAAATTTATTTTGAAAAATTCAAGTATGGAAAATTGCCCTGAACGAAATTCTGTTCAATATCATTTTAGTCAGAAGTTCTGTGTTAAATGAACCTCTAATTAATTAACTCTTCATAAGTGAGAAGAGAAGTTAAGTTAGAAACCATATCTAGAAGTTTTAAAACCTTCAAACGTTTCAAGTTCTTATTATGGTCAGAAGTTCATTAAAGTAAAACAGTTGTGACGCTGTAACCCAAAAGTTTAACACGTGTTCAGAAACTTCTGATAACTGTTGATATATTTTTTTAAATCTCAAGAAATCCCTCCAATGTCAGAAGCTACTTATGTGTGATGACTGCTTTGATCTTAATTTTTTTTAGTGTTTTGGCTTGTGACAAACCTTCAGTAACTATATTTTTAAATTCGTCAGAACTTCGTTTCACTTTACATTTTTCTAAAAAAATGAATTTTTGATTATGACAAAAAGGGGGAGAAAACTAAGATTTTGAACTGATTCACTATAACATGTTACTGGAACAAAATGTCAAACATATTTAACAAAATATACAAGTGTACATTTTTTGCTTCTAAGTGATATAGAAAAATAAACTTTGGATGAAAAGAATTAAGCAGAAGCTCAAAAGACCAAGTGCTGAAAGAAAACTCTGAAAAAGTAAACTCTGGAAGCTCAAAAGACCAAGTGCTGAAAGCAAACTCTGAAAAGTAAACTCTGGAAGAAAAGAAAAACTCAGGGAAGTTCTACCTTACAATTTTTTCTTTTCAATATTTAGTTCAGGGGGAGGCTATTAATTTCAGGGGGAGATTATAAATCTCAGGGGGAGAAATTTTTTTTTACATATATAAAATTTCTTAAATCAAAATCTAAATAGTTTTGTCATCATCAAAAAGGGAGATATTGTTAGAACAAAGTTTGTTTCTAAATATATATTAAAGTTTTGACGATAACAAGCATAATAAATTTTGTATGAATGAATATGATACTCTGACGTGTACATGTTTCTTTTCAGAAGATGTTCTGACTTTAGCGCAAAATGTAGAATATATCAAGCTAAGCAGAAGATGATGTTAGAAGTTCTAATGAGAGCAGAACTTTTGGACAAAGCACGCTCAAAGAAACTGCTGATAGAAACACGCTTTAGAAGTTCTGAGCGAGAACTTCTAGAGGACACGTTGAAAAGAAAGCTACTGAAGTAAAGAATAAAATACAACTTCTGATGGAAGCTAGCAAAGTGCAATGTATGATAACACGCTCCAAAGAAAGCTTCTGAAGTAAAGAATAAAATACAACTTCTAATGGAAGCAAGCAAAACGCAACCTTTGATAAGAAGCACCAAAAGTAGGTTCTAAAAGAAATATGTTAACAAGGCTTACAGAAGATCATGAAGTATTTGAAGTTCTAACGAATATAGAACTTCTGGTCACACAAGCTAGGAAGCAACTTCTTATAGAAGCAAGTACAACGCAAATTCTGATAGAAGCAACAAGAACCGATAGAAGCAACCGATAGAAAGGCAAGAGTAAACTTCTGATAGAAGCACCAACAGAAGTTCTGATGAGAAGATATTCTAACAAGGCTTACAGAAGATCAATATCAATATATACATTATCTTCTAAAAGACAAAACCTGTCAACAGTAACGTAAACCCACTGAGCGAAGAAAAGAAATACTTGAGTAGTTCAACTTCCAAGAAATATTTAGCAAGTAAATCACCTAAAGTCAAGCAAGTCACGTGAAGCTAAGCAAAGTCATAATTACATTTTTTCATTATCCAAGACACGCTACTAGCAACAGATAAATTCTGGAAGCACTATTTAAGGGATTCAAATTCAAAGAAGAATACAACACTGTATGAACAACTCACAACGATACATTACAAAAACACAGTACAACATCTTCTAACAAGTCACAAAAAAAATATTTTCAAGTAAACTCACGCTGCTAGTACAAAGAATTATTTTTGTAAATTAGTTTACTATTCATTGAGCTTCAATTTTGTGTAAACTTCACTTTGTGAAGAATAGCTTTTCTAGAAGCATTATTGTACACAATCAGTCATAATTAACTTTTTGATAGTTGTTCCATGAGAAGACCAGTTGGGTCAATATTCTTGAGATTGCTAGGACAAGTTGAGTCTTAGAGGTGTTAGTCACAACGGTTGGTTGTGCAGTTTGTTCCTTGAGAAAGACCAGTTAGGTCAGTGTTCTTGAGAGGGCTAGGACTAGTGAGTCTTAGAGGAAGCTAGTCACACCAGTTGGGTAGTGCACTATGTAGTCGTTGATTATAGTGGATTAAGTCCTCGTTGACAGATGCGAAATCACCTTGATGGGTGGACTGGAGTAGTTTGAGTTTCAAACGAACCAGGATAAAAATACTTGAGTATTTTATTTGTTGTTTGGGTAAAAGATCTAAAAGGTAAGAAAAACTTATTCAACCCCCCCTTCTAAGTGTTTTTCCAAGCCTTCAATTGACATCAGAGCTCTTGGTTCTGGGTGCACAACACTTAACCATGTTAGAAAAGATCCAGAAGGGAAGAACACAATGGCAACAGATCAAAGTAACAACAACGCTAAAGCTCCAATGTTTGATGGAGAATATTTTGCATATTGGAAGGATAGATTGGAAATTTTTATTTCAAGTTATGATCCTGATCTATGGGATATGGTGTTGGATGGTTATAAACATCCAGTAGATGCAAAAGGAAACAAGATAGATAGAAAGTCAATGGAGAAACAACAGAAGATTGATTACAAAAATCATCACAAGGCCAGAAGCATTCTGTTAAGTGCTATATCAAAAGTAGAATATGAAAAAATCACAAACAAATACACAACACATGACATTGTTGAGTCACTCAGAATGTCACATAAATGGAACACTCAAGTTAAGGAGACTAAAGCTCTGGCGCTGATCTAGAAGTACGAGGCATTTAAGATGGAAGAAGGAGAATCAATTGAGGCTATGTTCTCAAGGTTCCAAACTCTAACTGCTGGTCTAAGAGTGTTGGACAAAGGCTACACAAATGCTTACCACGTAAAGAAGACCATCAGAAGCTTACCTAGAAGATGGGGGCCTATGGTGACTGCCTTCAAAGTGTCAAAGGATCTAAATGCAATCTCCCTAGAAGAACTCATTAGCGCTCTGAGGAGTCATGAGATTGAGATGGATGAATTTGAACCCCAGAAGAAAGGTAAGTCAATTGCATTAAAAGTCACAAAAATTCTAACGTTAATACTTTTCAAGTAGAAGATGGAAGTTCTGAAGATTCGTAATGCTCATATCTAGTTCGAAAAGCGGTTTTTTAATATCTTCATCTTTCACCCTTATTTGATGGTAACCCGATCTCAAATCGATCTTACTAAACATCCGAGCACCAACCAATCGGTCCATCAAATCATCGATCCTTGGAAGCGGATATCTATTCTTGATTGTCACATTGTTGAATTGACGGTAATCGATGCAAAGTCTCATTCTACCATCCTTTTTCTTTACTAACAAACCCGAAGCTCCCCAAGGTGACACACTAGGTCTCACAAAATTTTTCTCGAGCAGGTCTTCTAATTGGCTCTTCAATTCTGACAAATCGGACGTGGACATCTTGTTTGGTTCCATAGAGATAGGTCTGGTACCAGATACAAGATCCACGGAAAATTCAACTTCTCTTTCTGGCGGTGCACTAGGAATCTCATCATGGACTACTTCGGGAAAGTCGCACACCACCGAAAAGTTTGCAATCATAGCCTAACTTTCAACAGATAGAGTCGCCATCAACAAAAACACCAACGCCTCTTCCTTCATGAATTCATTCAACTGTTTTGTAGATACCAAAATGGCTCGTTCTTCTTCTTCGAAAGAAGAAAATCTCACAGTGTTGTCGTAGAAATTGAGATGAACATAATTGGCTTTCAACCAGTCCATACCTAAGACTACGTCCAACCCGACAAGCGGCAAACAAATAAGATCCACAAAAAAATCTCTATCAAAGATTGATAAAGGGCAACTTGCACATATAAAAGAAGTAGTAATCGTCCCCTTAGCCGGAACTTCTACAATCATGTCTCTATTCAAGGAAGATAATGTAAGACCCAATCTCTTAACACAATCGGCGGCTATAAAGCAATGAGTAGCACCAGTATCAATAATAGTAATAAGAGGAATGTTATTAATGAAACTGGTACCTCGAACAAGACCATCTTCGTTTGCCGTCTGATTTCCCGACAAGGCAAACACTTTACTCCCACCTTGCACCTTCTTTGGTTTCTGACATTGAGTGTTAATGTGTCCGCCCTCACCATAATTGAAGCAAATAACATCCTTGTGAGTGCAATCATTAAGGGTATGTCCCATTTCTCAACATCAGAAACACCTTCTCTCACCAGCCCCACAAGCATTACTTTTGTGACCAGGTTTTCCACACTTGAAGCAAACAATACTAGCAAGAGTATCCACCCACTAGTTCTTCGCCCTTGAACTACTTTTTGCTTCCCTTTTCCAACCGGAACATCATATGGTTTCCCACGGCTTTGTTGACCTTTGTTCCTCCTATCATAAATGATTTTGTAGTGGGCATTGCTATCCTCCTCAAAGATCATACAACTATCAATCAAATCCGCAAAGACACGAATTTTCTAATAACCAACAACCTTCTTGATTTTAGGATGTAAGCCATTTTCAAACTTTATGCATTTAGTGAACTCAGCAGTCGCTCCACCATAGTGCGGATATAACTTAGCCAACTCAGTGAACTTGGTTGCATAATCAGTGATAGATATATTACCTTGCTTTAACTCAAGGAACTCGATTTCTTTCTTTCCCCTCACGTCTTCAAGGTAATACTTTCTCAATAATTCCCTTCGGAACACTTCCCATGTCACCTCTCCACCAGCAAGTTCTAATCTTTGACGGGTTTCATCCCACCAGTCATCAGCTTCAGCAGTTAACTTATATGTGCCATAGCGGATCTTTTGCACAAGAGTGCAATCCATCACCCTAAATATTCTTTCAATCTCCTTCAGCCACGCTAGATCTCCCTCAAGATCATACTTCCCTTGGATGGTAGGAGGGTTCTCCCTCTAGAAGGTTTCCAAACTACGAGACCCCGTGTTATCGTTAGCGTTTGGCGGATTTTGAAACGCCTGAGCCATTGCATGCATAGCGGCAACAAGGGCATCATCGTTCCTACCAGCATTCCTTCCAGCCATCACAACTTCAGCTCGCAACAAAACAAGGATTAGAATCAACAAATAACAAAACTTGATTGTTAAACAATCGAGGACTCAACAACTTGGCCTGACAGATCGATCTGCTCTGATACCACTAATGTAACAGCCCAATTCTACCCGTCGGAATTAATGATAAAAATTAGAGTAATAAAATTTCATAAATAAAGTGAGGCATCACATATCCATGGTTTCCACTTTGGAATAAAATGCATCGTCAAAATAATCAAAAGTCGGATATACCGATCATGTCATCATACATCAAATAAGCATATAAGTATGCACGCGGCAGCGAATACATCACCATCTATGCCATATAAAAGCATATACATAAAAAAATAATCATAGTATGGTATAAACATAATCTACATAGTTATCAAGATATACAAGTATATTATCCTAATCAAAACAACAAAAGCGCCCATCCCGAGTGTTACGCTAGCAGAGCAAGGCGACTCAAACTAATCTACCTCTTCAACGCGGATCACCTGCACGTTACCAATATAAAGGTAACGGCGAAAAAAGTAAAGAGTGAGATAATTCAAAATCATATAAATAAAGAGATGATAAATAATATATAGTTTCAGAATTATAAAGACATACCGATAATAAATTATATTCAACATATATTCCAATTTCACACACTTTTATCACCACTTTAATTCATATATATCAACACTTTGTCAACACCGCACAATCATCATAAAACATCATGAAATCAACAACAATTAATGCATCACCAAACAACTCAACAACTTGAACAACATTAACCACAACGACGAGACAAACAACAAAATGCGTCTCGACAATGTTTATGCATGTGGTACCCGAGGCTACAACCCCCATCAATATTGCCCATAATTAGAGGCCATCATCATTGTCATTATGGCTATCAACAAGTTGTCATTAAGGCCGAGGCTACAACCCCCACCGCTTATGCTGATAAATGTGACTCAATGAACACGACTCACATACACAACAACAACAACAACAATCAATAACAACATCAACTCATCATTTAGGCATAAGCCCTCAACATTTTGTTTACCAAACTCCAAGGTAAAACGATCAATAACAACATATTTCATATTATGCAAATCATCAACAACATATTTTGCATTCACAAATTGGAAGCATTAATCAACAATATTCACAATTCAATTAATTCTGGTTACGGATTAATATTCACCAAAGTATACTCGTCATTTTATTTACTAAACATCAGAGGTAAAACTATGAAAGCAAAGGTGAAAGTACAGTGTTTTAATGCTTATCCAAACCCTATATGTACAAACATATCATGCTTCAAACCGGTGAAAGTTAGGAACATCCAAAAATAGACAAATTTCTCAAAACAGCCTGCATGAGCTGACTCATGGGTCCTTAGGTCGGCTCATGAGTGGAAAATTATGGTCTGGCAGCGCCCGAGAAGGCGCACGCCTTCTCCATGCATCGACTCATAGTTTTGGGAAAACATGAGTCGACTCATAAAAGCTATGCGTCAGTTCAAACCCTGTTTTTAACAAGAAATGAGTCGGCTCATCAGTTCATGCGTCGGCTCATGCCTGAAGAAATTCTCCGCTCACACGCTCGGGTAGGCGCACGCCTTTTGGCCTTCATGCATGAGCCGGCTTATCACAGCTTTTTCTCATTTTTCTGCTACTTTCTAAGTGCTAGGAACAACACCCATGAAAGAGATGCACAACAAAGGGTTTCACAATACCAACTAATATTATATCATTATCACAATTCAAACACCAAATTAAACCAAGAAATTTCAAGAACCACTCAAATCCTCATAACCCTAACTCAAATAAAATCTATCATTAATCTATTTATAGGATAGAAAATTACCAAACCCCTTACCTCTAGTTCTTGATTCCGTAGTAATCTTTTTGTAACAATGGGTTCTTCCTATTTTCCTCTTCAAGACCACAAACTCTAGTTTTCTTCCTCTTGCTCTTGTTTTTCTCTCTAGCTCCAAGACTTCTCTTTTCTTTCTCTCTAACGTTATGTTTCTATTTTTCTAACTTATAAGACAACAACTAATACCACTACTAGACTTGGTCTTGTTTAAGGCATAAATATTTAGTAACACATCTTAATTTTAGTCTTGTAACTTAATAATTCAATAATCTAAATAAACTAAAAGCCCGAATAAATAATTACCGGTCTGAATAAATTAATAAATATACGATTAAAAATATAATTTATCGCACAATTAATATTAATCGATAATTTTGAAAATAATAATGTAAATATAATATTTAATAAATCGGGGCGTTACAACTCTCCCCCACTTATAAAAATTTCATCCTCGAAATTTACTTGATTCGAAAAGCTTGGGATAGGAATCCCGCATCTTGCTCTCCAACTCCCATGTCGTGCTCTCACCGATCGCTCCTATCCAAAAAACTTTGACCAATGCAATTTCCCTACCACGAAGAGACTTTATCTCACGATCTTCGATCCTCAAAGTCATCGTCTCCACCATAAGGTTATCACGAACTTGAACATCATCCATTTCGATCACATTGGACGGATCCGGGACAAACTTCCGAAGTTGCGACACATGGAACACATCATGCGAATTTGAAAGATTTGGCGGTAACGCCATTTTATATGCCTCCTTTCCAACTCTACTGGTAATCTGATAAGGACCAATAAATCGGGGAGTCAACTTCTTCGATTTCAAGCTCGTCCCACACTGGTTGTAGGATTAACTCGTAAAAACACATGATCACCCAATTGAAACTCCAAATCTTTCCTTCGTTTATCATGGTAACTCTTTTTTCGACTTTGAGAAATTCTCATCTTTTCTCTAATTATCTTCACTATTTCGGTAGTCTCTCTAACCATTTCCGGTCCAAGTACTACACTTTCTCCCGATTCATGCCAACACAATGGAGTTCTACACCTCCGACCAAACAATGCTTCGAACGGTCCCATTCCAATACTTGCATGAAAACTATTGTTATAAGTAAACTCGATCAACAGAAGGTAAGTATTCCATGAACCACCTTGTTCGAGAATACAAGCTCGTAACAAATCTTCCAATGATTAAATCGTCCTCTCCGTCTGACCATCAGTTTGAGGATGATAAGCCGAACTCAACCTTAACTTAGAACCTAAAGCTTCTTGCAAGCTTTTCCAAAAATCTAAAGTGAACCTCGGATCTCGATCCGAAACGATATAAAGAGGAATACCATGTAATCTCACAATCACACGCATATAGATTTCCGCCAACTTTGATACGGGGTAACGAATGTTAATAGGAATAAAGTGAGTCAACTTTGTGAGCCTATCAACAATCACCCATATCGCATCATGTCCTCTTCGCGTATTCGGTAACCCCATCACAAAATCCATGGAAATGCTATCCCATTTCCATTCTGGAATCTCTAACAGTTGCATCAACCTTGCAGGTTTCTGATGCTCCACCTTTGACTTCTGGCATGTCAAACAAGCAAACTAAGCCACCTCTCGTTTCATACCCGACCACCAAAATAATTTCCTCAAGTCTTTGTACATTTTGGTCACTCCGAGATGAATACTCAAAGTGCTTCGGTGAATTTCTTCTAAGATTATTCTTTTCAAGTCCACATCATCAGGAATACAAATCCTACCTTGGAACCTCAACACACCTTGAGCATCCAATTTGAAATCTTCATTCTCATTTTGTCCAATACCAACCAACAAGTCAACAAGCTTCACATCAAGCTTCTGAGCTTCTCTAATGCTATCAAGGAAAACATTATTGATCTTTAATATTCCCAAGATAACACTCTTCGGCGTCACCTCGATCACAAGACTCATATCTCTAAATTGTTCAATCAGTTCCAACTCTTTCACCATCAAAAGTGACATATGCAAGGTCTTTCGACTTAAGGCATCGACTACCACATTAGCTTTACCCGGATAGTAATTCAATACAAAATCATAGTCCTTTAACAACTCTAGCCACAGTCTTTGTCTTATGTTAAGTTCTTTTTGATCAAACAAGTACTTTAAAATTTTATGATCCCTAAACACCTCGAATCTAGAACCATAAAAATAGTGCCTCCAAATCTTAACCACAAAAACAACCGCCGCAAGTTCCAAGTCGTGTGTAGGATAGTTCTTCTCATGAATCTTCAATTGCCGAGAAGCATAAGCAACCACTTTTCCATTTTTCATAAGTACTCCACCTAGACCCATCTTAGAAGCATCATAATAAACCACAAACGGTTCCTTCGGATTAGGCAAAATCAAAATCGGACCTAATCAAAATCAAAACAACAAAACCGCCCATCCCGAGTGTTACGCTAGCAGAGCAAGGCGACTCAAACTAATATACCTCTTCAACGCGGATCACCTACACGTTACCAATATAAAGGTAACGGCGAAACAAGTAAAGGGTGAGATAATTCAAAATCATATAAACAAAGAGATGATAAATAATATATATTTTCGGAATTAGAAAGACATACCGATAATAAACTATATCCAACATATATTCCAATTTCACCCATTTTATCACCAATTTAATTCATATATACGAACACTTTGTCAACACCGCACAATCATCATAAAACATCACAAAATCAACAACAATTAATGCATCACCAAACAACTCAACAACTTGAACAACATTAACCACAATGACGACACAAACAACAAAATGCGACTCGACAATGTTTACGCATGTGGTACCCGAGGCTACAGCCCCCATCACTATTGCCCATAATTAGAGGCCATCATCATTGCCATTATGGCTATCAACAAGTTGCCATTAAGGACGAGGCTACAGCCCCCATCGCTTATGCTGGCAAATGTGACTCAATGAACACGACTCACATACACCACAACAACAATCAATAACAACATCAACTCATCATTTAGGCATAAGCCCTCAACATTTAGTTTACCAAACTCCAAGGTAAAACAATCAACAACAACATATTTTGCATTATACAAATCATCAACAACATATTTTGCATTCACAAATCGGAAGCATTAATCAACAATATTCACAATTCAATTAATTCCATTTACGAATTAATATTCACCAAAATATACTCGTCATTTTATTTTCTAAACATCAAAGGTAAAACTGTGAACGCAAAGGTGAAAGTACAATGTTTTATTGCTTATCCAAACCCTATCTGTACAAACATATCATGCTTCAAACCGGTGAAAGTGAGGAACATCCAAAAATAGATAAATTTCTCAAAACAGCCTGCATGAGCCGACTCATGGGTCCTTAGGTCGACTCACGAGTGGAAAATTATGGTCTGGCAGCGCCCGGGAAGGCGCACGCCCTCTCCATGCGTCGACTCATAGTTTTGGGAAAACATGAGTCGACTCATAAAAGCTATGTTTTTAACAAGACATGAGTCGGCTCATCAGTTCATGCCTTGGCTCATGCCTGAAGAAATTCTCCCCTCACACGCTCGGGAAGGTGCACGCCTTCTTGCCTTCCTGCATGAGCCTTCTCATCACAGATTTTTCTCATTTTTCTGCTACTTTCTAAGTGCTAGGAACAACACCCATGAAAAAGATGCACAACAAAGGGTTTCTCAATACCGACTAATATACTATCATTATCACAACCCAAACACCAAATCAAACGAAGAAATTTCAAGAACCACTCAAATCCTCATAACCCTAGCTCAAATAAAATCTATCATTAATCTATTTATAGGATAGAAAATTACCAAACCCCTTACCTCTAGTTCGTGATTCCTTAGCAAGCTTTGTATAACAATGGGTTTTTCCTATTTTCCTCTTCAAGACTACAAACCCTAGTTTTCTTCCTCTTGCTCTTGTTTTTCTCTCTAGCTCCAAGACTTCACTTTTCTTTATCTCTAATGTTATGTTTCTATTTTTCTAACTTATAAGACAACAACTAATACCATAACTAGCCTTTGTCTTGTTTAAGTCATAAATAATTGGTAACACATCTTAATTTTAGTCTTGTAACTTAATAATTCAACAATCTAAATAAACTAAATAAGCCCGAATAAATAATTACCGGTCCGAATAAATTAATAAATATACCGATTAAAAATATAATTTATCGCACAATCAATATTAATCGATAATTTTGAAAATAATAATGTACATGTAATATTTAATAAATCGAGGCATTACATATTCTGCTTGGATACTCTAAACACTCAAAAGGCTATAGAGTGTACATCACATAAACGCTGATTATGGAGGAATCAATCAAAGTAAGATTTGATGATAAGCTTGGCCAGCAAATGCCAAAGCAAGTTGAAAATATATTTCCAAAATAACATCACAGAAGGAAAACTCAAAAGTTTACATGTCAACTTCTGAAGACTCAGAATAGAAGCGCCACCCAAATGTTCTGGCTACTGAAGAAAATCTGAACAACGTTAGAACCTCTGAAGAAACGTTCCACAGAAAATATCCAAGAATTACCTTAGCTCATCCAAAAGATTTCATTATAGGAAAGAAAGATGACCCTAGCAGAACTAGGTCCACCCTTAAAATAAATGAAGAATCGCTGTTTGGACTAGTCTCCATGATTGAACCAACTTATGTATATGAACCTCTGAAAGATAATGATTGGATTATAGATATGGAAGAAGAACTCAACCAATTCTCTAGAAATGACGTATGGGATTTAGTTCCAAAACCAAAAGGATTTAACATCATTGGAACAAAGTGGGTGTTCAGAAACAAGCTAAATGAGCAAGGAGAAGTTATCATAAATAAGGCACGACTGGTTTTACAAGGGTATAGTCAGCAAGAAGGTATTGATTATAATGAAACCTTTGCTCCAGTTTCCAGGTTAGAATCCATTAGATTGTTAATTTCTTTTGCTGTACAAAACAATATTACTTTATATCAAATGGATGTTAAAAGTGCATTTTTAAATGGATGTTAAAAGTGCATTTTTAAATGGATATATAGAAGTAGAAGTTTATGTCCGTCAACCTCCAGGTTTTGAAGATTCAAAATTTCCAGAACATGTGTTTAAATTGAAAAAATCTCTTTATGTTTTAAAGCAAGCTCCCAGAGCTTGGTATGAGCGCCTTAGTAATTTTCTTTTAGAAAAAGACTTTACCATAGGGAAAGTGGACACAACCTTATTCAGAAAATCTTTTAAAAATGACATTTTAATTTGTCAGATATACGTTGATGATATTATATTTGGAACTTCTAATGTTTGTCTCTCTTGGAAGAGAATTTGCTAAGTCTATGCAGGCAGAATTCGAAACGAGCATGATGGGGGAGCTGAAATTCTTTATGGGAATTCAAATCAATCAATGTTCAGAAGGTACCTACATACATCACACGAAGTATGATGTATGTAGGTAAAGAAGCCAAGACTCCAATGCATCCCACTTGCATCTTGGGAAAATATGAGGTAAGTAAGAAGGTAGATCAGAAGCTCTACAGAGGTATGATTAGCTCTCTTCTATATCTAACGGCATCTAGGCCAAATATTATGTTCAGTGTATGTTTATGTACAAGATTCCAATCAGATCCCAAAGAATCTCACTTAACTACTGTTAAGCGAATTCTGAGGTATCTGAAAGGTACTACTAATGTTGGATTATGTTATAGAAAATCCAAAGATTTCAATTTAGTAGGATTTTGCGATGCTGACTTTGCTAGAGATAGAGTGGAGTGTAAAAGTACTTCTGGAAGTTGTCAATTTCTGGGCAACAACTTGATATCATGGTATAGCAACAAGAAATCCATTATAACACTCTCATAAATAGAAGCATAATACGTTGTTGTTGTCGGCTGTAGTACCCAGATGCTCTGGATGAAAAGTCAATTAGAAGATTATCATCTGTATGAGAGTAAGATCCCTATCTTCTATGGCAGTACTTCTGCTATTTTCCTTTCTAAAAATCCTATTTTACACTCAAAGGCAAAACATATTGAAATTAAACATCATTTCATTAGGGAATATATTCAGAAAGGAATTTTGAATTTAAACTTTGTTGATACAGACCATCAATGGGCTGACATTTTCACAAAACCACTTTCTGAAGATAGGTTTAAACTTATTTTGAAAAATTTAAGTATGAAAAATTGCCCTGAATGAAATTCTGTTCAATATCATTTTAGTCAGAAGTTCTGTGTTAAATGAACCTCTAATTAATTAACTCTTCATAAGTGAGAATAGAAGTTAAGTTAGAAACCATATCTAGAAGTTCTGAAACCTTCAAACGTTTCAAGTTCTTATTATGGTCAGAAGTTCATTAAAGTAAAACATCTGTAACGCTGTAACCCAAAAGTTGAACACATGTTTAGAAACTTCTGATAGGTTACTAAACAGGCGTGTTAGCTATTGACAAGAAATTTCTTAGTAACTGTTGATATTTGTTTTAAATCTCAAGAAATACCTCCAGTGTCAGAAGCTACTTATGTGTGATGACTGCTTTGATCTTAATTTTTTTTAATATTTTGGTTTGTGACAAACATTAAGTAACTATATTTTTAAAGTCATCAGAACTTCGTTTCACTTTACATTTTTTTTTAAAAATGAATTTTTAATTATGACAAAAAGGGGGAGAAAACTGAGATTTTGAACTGATTCACTATAACATGTTGCTGGAACAAAATGTCAAACATTTCTAACAAAATTTACAAGTGTACATTTTTTGCTTCTATGTGATATAGAAAAATAAACTCTGGATGAAAAGAATTAAGCAGAAGCTCAAAAGACCAAGTGCTGAAAGAAAACTCTGAAAAAGTAAACTCTGGAAGCTCAAAAGATCAAGTGCTAAAAGCAAACTCTGAAAAGTAAACTCTGGAAGAAAAGAAAAACTCATGGAAATTCTACCTTGCAATTTTTTCTTTTCAATATTTAATTCAGGGGGAGACTATTAATTTCAGGGGGAGATTATTAATCTAAGGGGGAGATATTTTTTTTTACATATACAAAATTTCTTAAATCAAAATCTAGATAGTTTTGTCATCATCAAAAAGGGGGAGATTGTTAGAACAAAGTTTGTTTCTAAATATATATGAAAGTTTTGATGATAACAAGCATAATAAATTTTGTATGAATGAATATGATACTCTGACGTGTACATGTTTCTTTTTAGAAGATGTTCTAACTCTAGCGCAAAATGGAGAATATATCATGTTGAGCAGAAGATGATGTCAGAAGTTCTAATGAGAGCATAACTTCTGGACAAAGCACGCTCGAAGCAACTGCTGATAGAAACACGATTTACAAGTTCTGAGCGAGAACTTCTTGAAGACACGCTGAAAAGAAAGCTTCTAAAGTAAAGAATAAAATACAACTTCTGATGGAAGCTAGCAAAGCGCAACTTTTGATAACACGCTCCAAAGGAAGCTTATGAATTAAAGAATAAAATACAACTTCTGATGCAAGCAAGCAAAGCGCAACCTCTAATAAGAAGCACCAAAAGTAGGTTCTGAAAGCAAGATGCTAACAAGGCTTACAGAAGATCACGAAGTATTTGAAGTTCTAACAAAGACAAAACTTCTGGTCACGCAATCTAGGAAGCAACTTCTGATAAAAGCAAGTAGAACACAACTTCTGATAGAAGCAGGCAAGAGTAAACTTCTGATAGAAGCACCAATAGAAGTTCTGATGAGAAGATATTCTAACAAGGCTTACAGAATATCAGTATCAATATGTACGTTATCTTCTAAAAGACAAAACCTGTCAACAGTAACATAAACCCACTGAACGAAGAAAAGAAATACTTAAGTGGTTCAACTTCCAAGAAATATTTAGCAAGCAAATCACATAAATCTAAGCAAGTCACGTGAAGCTAAGCAAAGTCATAATTACATTTTTCATTATCCAAGACATGCTACTAGCAATGGACAAATTCTGGAAGCACTATTTAAGGGATTCAAATTCAAAGAAGAATACTACACTGTACGAATAACTCACAATGATAAATTACAATAACACAGTACAACATGTTCTAACAAGTCACAAATAAATTATTTTCAAGTAAACTCACGCTGCAAGTACAAAGAATTATTTTTGTAAATTAGTTTACTATTCATTGAGTTTCAATTTTGTGTAAACTTCACTTTGTGAAGATATCTTTTCTAGAAGCATTATTGTACACAGTCAGTCCGAATTAACTTTCTGATAGTTGTTCCTTGAGAAGACCAGTTGGGTCAATATTCTTGAGAGGGCTAAGACTAGTTGAGTCTTAGAGATGTTAGTCACAACGGTTTGTTGTGCAGTTTGTTCCTTGAGAAAGACCAGTTGGGTCAGTGTTCTTGAGAGGGCTAGGACTATTGAGTCTTAGAGGAAGTTAGTAACACCAGTTGGGTAGTACACTCTGTAATCATTGATTATAGTGTATTAAGTCCTCGTTGAGAGAGGCGAAATCACCTTGACGGGTTGACTGGAGTAGTTTGAGTTTCAAACGAACCAGGATAAAAATACTTGAGTATTTTATTTGTTATTTGGGTAAAAGATCTAAAAATTAAGAAAAACTTATTCAACCCCCATTCTAAGTGTTTTTCCAAGCCTTCAGTTCCGATTGTGTTTCGTTGCTTAATATTGAAGTTGTTTGAATTTGTGTGGCATGGACACCATGTTAAGGTGTTATGTTGTTTTGATTGAATTTGTGCTAAGGATTATATTGTAGTTTCGATGAAGGTGATGTTATTGTCGCGTTTATTCGCGTAGAAACTAACCTAGAAACCGTTGAGATATCATGTTAATATGTTATTCTCATTCTAATTTCAATTAAAGTTGTAATTGAATGATATTCGGGTTTAGATTCGATGATGGTTTTATGATTGGCCACGTTTAATCGCGTGTAAATCTAACTGAGAAACTTTGGGGCAGCCGCTTTGTTTTATCGTTTCATCGAATTTGAATTGAAGAATACACCCCATTCTCGCTTGTGTTGATTTTTGATTAAGTTTAGAATCTTTTGATATTTTCGTGCGAAGCTTTTGTTCATGATTGGAAGAATTTTCTTGTGCAATAACAATTCATGTAGTTGTTGTCCGATTTTAAAATTTGAACGATTATGGTTCAATTCCATTCTTGTTTTACATGTTTTGAGTATGTCTTGAGTTGAAATTTGAGTACATACTTTGATTTTTTATTTCTAATGAATGAAAATTTGCTTGAAGTTGGTTTTGAGGCTACAAACTTTCATGAACCCTTATTTGCTCATTATCGTACTACTCATTAATTCAAGTTGATTCAATTGATGTTTTGATTTTTGTTATCACTTGTTTATGCATGTATAGTGATTTTAATTGTGAATCTTGCTTACTAACCATGTTCTAATTTATTGCAATTTCATTTCATTTTATTTTTTATCTCACACTTATGCTACTAACAAGTTTTTTATTTGTGAAGACATCAAGGATTGTTCAAAGCATTCACTTTCAATTAACGCATCCACGCTTGCTCATAGCATTTTAATGTTGAATTACTATTTACTATTTAGTAATGTATATATAAAATACTGTTATACTCCAAGATTTTCCCTCCTATTTCTCAAGACAATACACACATCTCCATATTCAAGAATTTCTCAAGGGGTTGACCAAATAAACCCTCTCATAAGCAATCAGCCCGCAACTAGGGTTTTGCTTCTATCAAGATAAAATCAAGTTCTAGTGCTTCAAGTGGTCAATATACCTCCTCATATGTATCAAGGGATCACTATGTCAAGTTTTAAGCCTTACATCTTGAAATTCCAAGCAGCAGATACGTGATGTCACAGAGAATGTTATGACACAGTATCTGACACTAAGTTAACAATTCACACAGTAAATACAGAAAGCAGTAAAGAACACAATAAATTGTTCACCCAGTTCGGTTCAACAAACCTACATCTGAGGGCTACCAAGTCAGGGAGGAAATTCACTATTAGTATAATTGATTCAGGAATAAACCACCAGTTTATCTCCTTCACTTAAAACCTACCCAATGCAACTTCAACCTAAGTCCTACTTAGATCTGAGTACCTACTCACTCCCCCTCAATCACAGCAGTGATATCAGCCTATTGACTAATTGAATTGTGAAGACACACTTCAATAAAATATCTTGATCTCGCTTCAAAGCTTCAACCAAGAGACAAACACTCGTGCTTTAAAGCTTTGAGTGATAAACTACCCTTACACCAAATCCTAGTCCAATGCACTTATCAATTGATAGTTGCTTGGCTCACAAGAGAAACTAGAATTACACAATACCAACTGTTACAAATCCTAACAGTACACAAACACAAGCTGATATCTCTTCAATCCATTCAAAGGGCGAACAGTTGTAAGGGTTGAATTCCTTTTATAGAAGCGAAACTTCTTTTGGCTTCCATAAAGATAGCTAGGGTTCACTTAATTTAATCCTAAAAACATGGTCTTTTCAACAACCAATTTAGGTTTAATTAAGATTAACCTAGCAGCCACGTGAGCATGCTTTCTAATAAGGAAAAACAATATTTAGCACTCAACAAACTTCGAAAATCAGAACAAAAGTTCTCAGAATGTCACATCGAATGTCATAACATCTGTTATGACATCAAACTTCTGCAGAATTTGCAACATGCCTTTAGCTTCCGTTCTAAGTCGCTTTTAACATCCTTAGCGGTAGGATTTATCTTCATCTCGAATGTCATGACATCTATCATGACATTGCTAAAGCCTAGTTTTACGAAAATTAATGCCAACTTAAAAACACTAACAAACTCCCCCTTTGGCACATTTTTGGCTAAAACTACTTAACCTATCAGAGTACATATGCAGCAGAAGACAAACTAGTTCTAAGCTTAACTAAACTAGAACCTAGAGATAAGATAAATTCTACCCATACAAAAATCCCACAATTCCCACAGTTGCCCACATACAAAATTTTAAAAACAAGCCACACCCTTAAAGTCCCATACCATCACAACACAGTTCTTCTTTTAGCCATAAAGGGCCAAAGGAAACCATACAATTGCCCCAAGCATTTCAAGCAAATAATTAAAGGAGGTACCAACAATTGTCAAGAGTACAATAATGTCAACAATAAGTTACAATCATCCAAACAAAATTGGGAAAAGGAAATAAAATTGGGAAAAAAAATAACAAGAAATTTGACAAAACAGCAGCAACAGGGGCAAGGAGCAACATCTCAAGTGCTTTCTTCTCCAGAAGAAGCACTGTGGAAGGAAGCATCTTAACCTTCAAGATCACCATCCGAATATCATCATCTTGAGATCACCAACAACATCACTATCAGCTTTCCCTTCATCCTCAACCTCTGTGTCCTGCTCTAGTTGAGAGATTAGCTCTTCCAGACTTTGCTTTCTTGCTTCAAGCTCCTTGCAAGTTGCTCTTAGCACAGCAATGATATTTTCCTTCTGAGAATTTTCTTTGACAGTTGATGTCTCAGCAGATGTCATGACAATGTCTGGGACATGCTTCCCTTGAAACAGTTTGTAGTGGAATCCAAGAGCAGAGGCTCTCTTGCAGACCGAATCTCTGTCACCAAGAATGTTTGGATACTGATCAATTATAATTCCACACAGCAGGGAGGGAAAGGCTATTGGTCCTTTGATAGCATAGTCACAAGATGCTTGAGGGTCTCGATCAAAAATGTAGGATCCATAGTCAAATGCAGCACAGTACCTGATATATGAATCTTCCCAATCCATTTGAAATGGTGGATTTGTTATTGGTTGGGACCCAGTTTGCAGCACCAATCTTATGCAGTATGGCAAATTTGACACTCAACTTGCTTGCTGAGAGTTTTCCCTTTAGAGGCCATTGTCTTACTTGATTGGCGTGATGGTTTGACAAATCTTGTTGTCGGTTCCTCCACTGGTGAGTATTATCGATCTACCTAGGAATCACTGATCACATTTGGAGAAAACTCGACTTTCCTCCCTCTCACATACATCGGTAGTCATCGAATTCCTATCCCCACGTCATTTGAGAGATTGACAATAAACTCTCTCACCAAAGCTTCATAACTTTGAGAGCTTCTCCACTGCTTTCATCCGCCTCCTTAATCGGTCAACAATCTCCTTGCACTCTAAAGCACTCTTGTTCAACTCTCTTCTAGTGCAACCTCTTTAAAAACATACTTCCATCGTCCGGCACTTTCGGGATGATGGAATGAGATGTTATCAATTGCCACTTGGCACCTTGGGAGTTTTCCAAGAGTTGGCTTCTTTCTTGAATGTATGTCGTGACATTCTCCTCAACATCAAACTCGTAGTCATGATCGACTCCACGTTCGAGTTCCTTCCTCTTTTCACAATAGGTGTTCTCTTTGGTCTAGAGTCACCGAGCTTTTACTCTACATTTCTCTGTAGAGGTTCCAGCCTTGGGATACTTTTCAGTCTTATGCACATCTTCCACACCCTTTTCTTTGACAGGGCTCTATGAGACTGCCAGTTTTCCCTTCCTTTTCATCATTCTTTTTGCAATGCTTGGATTGACATTGGCAATAAGATCATTGTCTGAGAATATCTCATCTAAATCAATGACTGGAGGTTCAGTTGAATGATTAGATTCTTGAACTGGTGACTCTTCCAAAATGCTGTCAGGAATGTAGTCATCAGGGATTTTACCAGAGGCACACTTTGCTGGTGATTCTTCAAGAATACTATCAGAAATATAGTTAGTAGAGGCTTTATCAGAGCAACATTTTGCTGGGGACTCCTCAAGAATACTGTCAGATATCTCATCTTCCTTATCAGCAGAGATTTTATTACAAGCATCATCAACACCGCCTGGACTCTTTAATGAAGGTCTTCATTATTCTTGGGGAAGTATCATGATCACCAGATGTCTTGACATTCTCAGTGACATCCGGATCAACTGCTAAACTAGGGCTAGCAGACTGACAGTTTAGGGGAATTGAAACCCCAGGAACAGATTGGTCTTCATTGAGGATCCTGGTTACCAATCTAGCAATGGCTATATGCACAGCCCTAGACTCCTCTATGTTTACCATTTCTGAGGGAACAGAAGAGGATGGGTAAGTCTTACCCATGGGAGATGCTTGAGTTCTTCTTGCATTCCTTGTGCGCAATTTCTTGACCTTTTCTGGGTCAGTAGCTATTGCACGCAATGGTGTAACCCTCAGAGCTTCAGCTTGCATGGCTTCATTGTTTGCTCTAACTTCAGCCATGGGGAGAGATGGAGATCCTGATTCTTGAGATGATGAGGATGATGAAGACATTTTTCGCTGATGGTTGTTGAGAGGATGAAAGCGAAAACAGCAAAGGGTTTTAAAGTTTCTTTTGAGAGAAGAAAGGATGGTACTACTTTCAAAAGAAGAAACTATTATATGAGGATGTCTCTTCCTATTCTTGGACTTCTTAAAATAAGGAAGGAAATACCTAAATAACTCTCTACACAAAAGTTGAAATAAAAAGTTCCTTTCATCCCTTGTTATAGGCACAACTAATTGCTACAACTCCACATATTGACAAGTACCCAACTTGCCCCTTGACATTTCAAACTGACTAGCCTCAAGAGCTTTAGTAACAATGTCACAGTACAATGTCATGACATCCTGTATGACATTGTGGTCAGTCAGCATCTGCTTCATCCAGATCATCTGAGAACAATTTTTACAAGCTGCTACGTATTCATTCTCAACATTGTATAGGAACACACAATTTTGCTTCTTGCTGATCCAAGAAGCAAGATTGTTTCTTAATAAGAAACATCCATCAAGAGAGCCTTTACACAAGCTTTGACCAAACCTTGTTTTCTTGGACAACTTCAAATGTGTAGGAGCAGGAGTCCTATTATGACAACCATTCTTTATTCCAAATTTCTTGACACAATTCCTTGCAAACTTGCTTTCAGATTCAACTTGCATTTGGTTGCCATACTGTCTCACCATTGTGTCTGTCATTTCTCCAAATATTATGTCATTAACATAAATGTGAGTCACCATGATCTTTTCTCCTTTGACAAAGAGAGTTTCATCCAAGACTCCTCTCCTGTATCCTTTGACAGCAAGATACTTGGTTATCCTTTCATGCCAGATCCTAGTACTTTGCTTCAGTACTTTAGGAGTACTCAGATGTCTAGACATTGAGCGTGACATTCGATTCCTGTCAAATTTTATGCTTACCATAGATCCTTCCTTTGACTATGAGAGATCTTGGTATCCTTCGACCCTCTATGGAACCGATCCTTTTCATTCCTCCGAGGTGTGGATGACCGATTCTTGTTGCCACAACTTTACTTCCTCTTCATCTTTGAGTAGAACACACAAGACAGTGGTGTTCTCGATTCCACATGTAGCGTTGTCCTTTGATCGACTCCTCTCATAATCACTACTGCTCATCGTTGATTACAAGACATTCAACCTTAGTGAAGTTGATGTGAATCCCATATCACATAGCTGACTTATGCTAATGAGATTTGCATTCAGACCTTTTACTAGCAGCACTCCATTTAGGTTTGGAACTCCAGCCCAATTTGAGTTTCCAACACCTTTGATTTCTCCTTTAGCTCCATCTCCAAAAGTAACAAAGCTGGTAGAATGATGCTTAACATCATTGAGAAGATTCCTGTCTCCAGTCATGTGCTTGGAACACCCACTATCAAAGTACCAATCTTTCTTGGTAGACACACTAAGAGAAGTGTTAGCTACCAGAGCAACAATCTTCTTCTTCCACTGTTGAGAGTATGATACCCTGTTGGTTTTAGGCTTCACATAAGACCCTTGATTAGGATATCCATGTAGTCTGTAGCAGAAAGATTTTATGTGACCAAACCTTCCACAATAATGACATCTCCATCTTTGAAACTTTTTGTTCATGTTTCTATGATTTTGATGTTGCACCCAATGTTGTGACATCTGTTTTGACATTGGTCTATTAGGTCTGTTCTTCCTTTTGTTATTGACAAACTTCTTAGTCTCCACATACCCTGAGGCAGACCTATTCCCTGACTTGTGGTATGACATCTTCTTTGTCATTGACTTCCAAGGTTTGTTTCATTCCTGCTTATTTGCAAATCTCTTTGCATTCACATGCCCTGAGCCAGACACATTTCCTATTTTGGATTGTGACACCTGTTTTGACATTGTTTTCCTATGTCTCTTCTTTTTAATGTCACCAACAGGTTGCTTTTCAGCCACATATCCTAGACCATGCTTATTTCCTGCATTTTGTCCAAGCTGAAGAATTTCTTCCAACTTATCGATTGGATGTCAACATTTTGACAGATTTAGACATCTGATCAAGTTTGGAATTCAACATACTAATATCACTATTGAGGTGATTTATAGTAGCTGTGTTTTCCTCTTTCTCAGCCTCCAACTTCACATTCTCAACTTTCAACTTCTCAATCAGCTTTTTCTGTTCCTCATTTTGCTGACATGCTTCTCCATTTTTTATACACAGCTTCCTGTAGTTTTCAGCAAGCTCTTCAAATGTCACTTCCTCATCACTAGAATCCATATCAGAGTTGAACACTCCAGAGAGAGCAATGACAAGTTTGGCACCTTCTTGCTCAGATTCACTTCCGAATCACCATCGGACAAGTGATGACCATTCCTTTCTTTTGCTTTAGAAAGGTGGGACATTCAGCTCTAATATGTCCAAATCCTTCACATTCATGACATTGGATTTTACTACCTTGAGTTCCTTTTTCTTCTGACTTGGATCTTCTGCTGGAGTCATAAGATCTGCTAATGTCAGATGGAATGTCCTTGACATTTGACCTTGACTTTGGATCAATTCTCCTGATCAGTTTGTTGAACTGTCTTCCAAGCATGGCTATAGCTTCAGATATCTTCTCTTCATCTTCCACCTTGCATCCCTCTTCAGTATTGGATACAAGTGTTATGCTCTTGTTTTTCCTGTCAATAGGTTCACTGATTCCCATCTCAAAAGTCATAAGAGATCCAATAAGTTCTTCAACCTTCAAGGTGTGATGTCTTGAGCCTCTATTGCGTTGACTTTCATTGCAAATCTCTTAGGCAAGGATCGAGAATCTTTCTCACCACTTCTCTTGACATCTTTTCACCAAGTGCTCCCGAGGCATTGGCAATTTCCAAAATATTCATGTGAAATTCATGAATAGTCTCATCTTCCTTCATCTTCAAATTCTCAAATTTGGTAGTGAGCATCCAAGTCTTGACATCTTCACCTTGGATGTCCCTCATGAGTAGTTCGAGTGTCCCAAACATCCTTGGCCAGCTCACATTGATGAACCAATCAAGATGTTCTGTCAATACCATTGAAGAGCATTCAATGCTTTAGAGTTCCCTAGAGCTAGCTCTTCTTCCTCTTTGCTCCATTCCTCCTCGTGTTTCAAGACAGAGTCCCATCTTTCTCAAGCTTGGTGGGATGTTTCCATCCTTTATCGCCAGCTCTCCAAGCTTTGATGTCCACTGATCTTAAGAAGGCAACCATACGAGGCTTCCAGTAATCATAATTAGACCCATCCAGAATAGGTGGTCTTCCTCCAAATCCTCCTTCTTTATCCATTACACCAGAAACTATTATCCCTAGATCTCACCGAAATAACAAAGTGGTGCTGCTGTGATGCCAATTGAAATTTCAGCAGATACGTGATGTCACAGAATGTTATGACACGATTCGACACTAAGTTAACAATTCACAAAGAATACAGAAGCAAGAAGAACACAATAAATTGTTCACCCAGTTCGGTTCGACAAACCTACATCTGGGGGTTACCAAGCTAGGGAGGAAATTCACTATTAGTAGAATTAATTCAGGAATAAACCACCAGTTTATCTCCTTCACTTAAAACCTACCCAATGCAACTTCAACCTAAGTCCTACTTAGATCTGAGTACCTACTCACTCCCCCTCAATCACAGCAGTGATATCAACCTATTGACTAATTGAATTGTGAAGACACACTTCAATAAAATATCTTGATCTCGCTTCAAAGCTTCAACCAAGAGACAAACACTCGTGCTTTAAAGCTTTGAGTGATAAACTACCCTTACACCAAATCCTAGTCCAATGCACTTATCAATTGATAGTTGCTTGGCTCACAAGAGAAACTAGAATTACACAATACCAATCTGTACAAATCCTAACAAGACACAAACACAAGTGCTATCTCTTCAATCCATTCAAAGGGCGCAACACGTTGTAAGGGTTGAATTTTATAGAAGCATCCCGAAACTTCAGCTTTGGGCTTCCATAAAGATAGCTAGGTTCACTTAATTTAATCCTAAAAACATGGTCTTTTCAACAACCAATTTAGGTTTAATTAAGATTAACCTAGCAGCCACGTGAGCATGCTTTCTAATAACGTAAAAACAATATTTAGCATTAACAAACTTCGAAAAATCTCAGAACAAAGATTCTGCAGCAGAATGTCACATGAATGTCATAACATATGACATCGATTTTCTGAATTTCCAACACGCCTTTAGCTTCCAGCTCGTGCTTTTAACATCCTTAGCAGGTAGGATTTATCTTCAATCTCTGAATGTCATGACATCTATCATGACATTGCTAAAGCCTAGTTTTACCAAAATTAATGCCAACTTAAAAACACTAACACATCTCAAGTTTGCTCATTCAATTGCTTAGATGATTGAAAATTAGGTGTATTGGACAAAAAGTCAACTGTGGTCAACATATAGTCAAACTTCATCATTTTTGGTCAACATCAATATTTTGAGGTCAAATTCATCATTTGATCAAGGGTTGATCATGATTCATCACGAAAACTCAAGATTTGATCAAAAAGTCAAAGTTTCCAAATTGGGGTTTTTGGAGAAAAAGTCAACAGAACTTTGACCAGGCATAACTTTCACATACTTTATCAATTTTTTTCCATCAAAGCTCCTTTTGAAGGGAACTCAATTATCTAAAAGTTCATGTCTCACAAGTTTTGACCAAAAATGCTTCATTTGAGAGTTATGGATCAAGACATTATAGGTCCTTCTAATGGTCAACAAAAAGTCATCTTTTTGCAAAGAAGTCTACATGAACATGGAAACTTAAATGGAGATGAAACCAAAAGGAGTGTTTAGAGGATATCTTGAGATTTCTAAAAATTCCAAGAACACTTAAAAATGTTGAAAATTAAGCAAGATACAAATTGTGCAAGTTTGACATTTTTGAAGAAGTGCATGGAGAGAAATAGTTAGAAAATTCAAACTTTTTCTAAATGGGCCTAAGGTTTTATGATCCAAACTTGATCTTGATATTATTCATAACCTGCAAACCCAATTACACGCCCCCTCTCATTTATTTAATTTATTTTTGAATTAAATCATTTAAATTCAATTTTTAAAAAATAAAATTCAAGGAGTGAGGTCATGACAAGTTGAGCTTATTTTCCAAGTATCTTGAGGACCAAGGAAGCCCAAGCAAGCTACCAAATTCGTGCAAGACTTAATAGGCAAGATTAGAGGCCAAAAAAGGAAATATTTGGTTTTTATTTTCAAGGAAATATATCTTAATCAATGTAAGATTTTTCCTTATTTTGTTGACCTAATCCTACTCTCCTATAAGTACCTCACAAGATCAAACCACAAGAAACACGCATGCTGCCTCCAAGAACAAACCCTAAGCTCTCAAAAAAATTCAAAGTTTTAGGGCAAGTTCGTATTCAAACTTCCAGCAATTCTCAAGCCATTCCAAGGATCGATTCATCCTCCTGAGCCTTCCAGTAGTTGATTCATGTCCTTAGGAAAGCAAAATCGTGCCCAAAACTATCCTCACAAGGTTGCACCGGTTGGTAAGGTTCTTGAAATTCAAACCTTCATTTTATGCAATATAGATGATTTCTATTTACATATTCATGCTCATATTGATGTTTTTGATTGTTTAGAACCATCGTTTGCAAGGTTTGAGGCTAGATCCATGTTTCACCATTGTTAGGGCACGAAACTTTTGCTTCGTCAAAACCCTAATTCTAGCCTGTTTTAAGACAAACTAATCATGCCATTGGATTCGTAGCATCATAATTAGTGGATCTGGGTTGTTTTGGTTTGTGTTTTCATTGACTTTTGTAGGTTTGATGTTTACAGCAATCGAAGAAGGTGACCGGAGTTGAGTCCCGACGCTTTCTGACTTTGAGGCTGACCGGTGAGGGCAAGTGTGGCATAGTCTGATTGGTTTGTTCAAAGCTCTGGGTCCCAATGCGCGTTTTTTTATTTCAGTTGATTGATTTTATGAATAAAATAGCACATATACATTATTTGTTTCAGTTTGATACACGGAAGTATCACCACCCCAGTGGTTCAACACGCGCGCGCTATACCTCTTCCTCTCTAAGGGTGCGGGTTCGAATCCCACCGTTTGCAATTTTTTCACAAACTTCTGATTTTTGCAGGTTATTACATATATACAATTGGAGGCGTTCCAATATCACCACAGGCCAGTGGCCTAGTGGTCCAATTTTGGCTCAATAACCCCAGGGTCACGAGTTCAACACCCTGGGGGACCGAATCTTTTTTTTACCACTTTTCCTCTTCAAGCTTTTCTAACTTTTTTCTTTTTCTTTATTTTATTTAATTTCCTTTCGAAAATTAAGTAAACCATTTTCAAAAATCACAAAACATATTTTAATTTTAGATTTAGGTTAATTAAATATTTAATTAATTTTTGACATAAAAATAATTTATTTTTCTCACCATTTAAATTATTTTTCATAATTAACTTAAAATTAGGTTTTTTTGCATTAAAATCAATCCAAAAAATATCAAAATTATTTTTCCTTTATAATTAGGGTTTAAATATTCTCTCTTATTCATCAGACATTTTTCTTTCAATTTATTTCTTTTATTTCGCATTTAAATATTATAAATCGATGTACCCCAAAGCCATGTAATAACGTAGGATTTACATTTCCTGCTTTTACTTGCCGCACCTTTACTTTATTGTATATATTTAACTGCTAGCTAAATAGGATTGTATGGCTAAGACTAAAATCAATCCTAGATCACTTCTAATCTCAAGATAAATATTTGAATCAAACACACTCATCACAATTGCACCCCCTTAGGGTATCCTCTCTTGTTGCCTTTCGGAATACAGTGGTCATGTCCCTCGAACGTAGGGATACCATTAGCAAAAACGCCTACAAATAACATCATCATAGTCCCTTCGATACAAAGATCATAGTCCCTCGATGTTGCCTATGAATATACGATCTCGTCCCTCGATTGTTGCCTATAAAAAGTGATGATCGTCCCTACGAAAATTATAAGGTATCCTTACATGTTGCCTTCTATGGCCATACGATGACCCTTCGATTGTCCCTTCACATCCAACGAATAAAGTTACCTACCAACTAATGGTATGGATAACCTTATTCTAAAGGAGAAGGAAAATAACATGGAAATAACCATTCTGAGTAGGTAATAGAGTCCTAGTTGCTTGCTCAATCAAAATACTTTTCACACCTCACGCTTTTCAAAAAAATTTCAAACACTTTGTATATATTCCAACGAGAATCATTACAAAGTTAACATTTTCCAAACAAACATTTTCGAACACTTCGTATACATTCCAGCGAGAATCATTACGAAGTCAAAGCGAAATGTCTTTCAAAATACTTTTCAAATCACAAACACAGAAAGCAATTTTTCAAAAGTGAGCTAAGAAACTAAGAGCTCGTAGATAACTACGGATGGAAATGATGCTAATACCTTCCCTTTTCATAATTCCCTCCCGTACTCAGAATCTAACGAAGGTCTTTTCCTGTTCTTTTCACCTTCCCTTTATTGGATATAAGAAAAGTCGATGGCGACTCTTGCTATCCGCAACATTTGCGATAAAACGCAAAACAAGCAAGTCAGTTCTCCCACCGTGTTACAAATACTTAGCATTTTTATTCTTATATTTAGTATTGTAAATATATAATTATACTTATTACTCTCAATTTTATACTTTACTCAGTTCATTTGTAAATAAAATTATATTGTAATTATCATCATTGTGTTGTTATTTCGAACTTTGAATTCAATTTGATGTTTGAACGCATGTGAACACAAAAAATGTTGTTTGTCTCCTAGAATTGATTTCTACATAAATCTATTCTAATTAATCTAATAAAATACAATGGCCGATACTTGAGCTTTGTAAGTTTCTCCGCATTGGTTTTGTTTTTTTATGTCATGTGATGTAGGGATCTTTATCTGATATTCATCTGATGTGCCAAGCTTTATTCGACCTTGAATTTTACTTGAAGCTCTTTTCTCGCACCACGCGATGGAGTTTACTTGATTATTCAATTTAATTTGATTTGGTTGTATTGCTTGTTTATTTAGGCTTTTTACCGTACTTTTCACTTGATGCATCCCCGTTCGTAAACTGGTATCCCCATCCCCATATGGTTTGTAATAGCTTAGAACTTTATCTCTTTGTGTGTTTTAATTATAGCTTAATTAAGCGTTTGTCATCATATTAGAACACATACCCTCCTATTGGGCTCTTCATCAATGAACAAGTATACATACAAGTGCACACTCGCACACATTCATAGTTTGGTCCTGGGATTTTCTACAGTGACAACTATCCGATCTATTATTCCAATCGATCGTTTAGAATACTAGCGCCACGCTAGTCCCACTTTCTAGGAGCATACATAGGGCCACCTTGTATGGGCTCGCTTGTTTTCTTACCTCCTTATTTCTTCAATCGGATTCTTATATCATCTTGGTCCATACCAAGCCTTTCCAAAAGAGTTTCATAGTTGGGAATGCGCATGGCCATTCTCACAAGGTTAGTCAAAGCCCTAGTTTGCTTTGATTAACCATAACCCGAATAAATATTGGTCCATATACCAATTATCCATGCACAAGGGTTTCATAGTTGGGGGTAGGAGCACCTATCTTCACGAGATTAATTAAGTCTATATCCGTGATTAATCCTGACCCGATTCAAATTCTCTTGGTCCATATACCAAACATCTTCACAACTTTCATAATCAAAAGTTACAAACCTCGATTCAACGTCGAGTGACTTTTCAAAAATTCTTTCTCACATTAAAACCCAAGTATTTAAATCGTTGGTTGCTAGACTAATTGTTTAAAAAACTTGTGCCAAATGAACTCCAAGTCTTTAGATCGTTGGATGCTAGACCAATTGTTTAAAGATTCTTAATAACGTAAATTTTGTTTCACCTCACTTCTTTTTATAAGAAAACTTTTTTGGATGATAGATGACTCGTTGAGCATTGAGCTCCTCTAGTTTCTAGTATTTGAATCGTAGGATGCTAGTCCTATTGTTTGGTACTTTTCACTCACTTAAAATCAATTCAACTCATCAAACCTTGCCCACGTGCAAGTCCTTTTTTCAAATTCACATCGCTCTCACGCGAATTGCACTAGTGATGTCTTATCGTCCACGTACGATTAAGCTCCTATTTTAATAAATAAAATCAACCAACCAACAAATATTCTCGCAACCGAGAACTACGTAAGTTCTGACTTTCCCATTGCACTTGGGGAATACGTAGGCACAAGATTCTAACATATTGGCGAGCACACTTTCAAAAAATTAAAACATTTTTCTCTTTTCATTTATATTTTCGCACATAATAATGAGAAGATTGAAAATTTACTTTTTAAACACATAAAAACACTTAGAACTAAACGGGTCCCATCGAGTACGATGGATGTGAGGGATGTTAATACCTTCCCCTTACACAACCGACTCCCAAACCTACATCTTTTGGTCTCGAAGATTTACTCAATGCAACACCATTCGCACGGGTCTCTGACTAGTTTTGCATTTAAAATAACATTTGTAATTTATTTCCATTTATAAAAATAATTATATCAACAATTATTAGCTTGTTTATAAAAATAGTTTTAACCTATTTCTGTTTATTGTACTAAAAAAAACTTATTTTCATTTATAAAATATTTTTAATTTATTCTCATTTATGGTACTCGCTCATCTACCTATATGATGGAAGTATTCTCTCATACTTGGGTTTATTTCTCTTTTCCTAGATACAAAATTTATGAATTTTTCATCTCTCATTCCTTCTCTAAAGGTTAGTTGGACTACACACATCTCGTTATTCTATTTATTGCAACTATTTACTGCAACTATTTATTAATTTGAAATATTTAATAAACTATTCAATCTATTAATATTAATTATTTAATAATATTATTTAATAAACTATTGAATTAGTTTAATATTAGTCATTTAATATTAATTATTTTATAATAATGTTTATTAAACTGTTTAATTTATTTTATATTATTAATTATTTAATAAAAACGTTAAGTAAACTATTCACTAATTATTTAATAATGGATAAACTATTAATAAAAATATTTATTAATTAGTTGTTGAAATATTTTTAGCTAATTTATTAAAAAAATATGTTGGACATGAGAGGATGTAGAATCAATAGGAGTTGCTTTTGAAAAAATGTTGATGGCTAGTTTCATTCAGAGGTGAAAAACATAAATTAATTTGAAAAGCAAGTTAAAAGATTAAGAACGTGCTAAACATTGTTTAATTTCTACCAACTGAAATTATTCTCAGAAGATTATTTCTCTTTGCCTTCATGGGTAGCAGGAGCATTGTGAATTCTGTTGAAACTGAACCTGCTTATCTTATTTGCTTTAAGTTTCTTCTATTATTATCTTTATGCGGTGTATAATTAAATGCACAACTCTTGCAAACAAAATTGTATATATGTGACTTTAGTTATTGTCGTCTTTGGTTATTGATGAAGGTTTGATATAAATTTCAGATAAGCCATTTGGTTGGTCATGTCTTGCAGGTATTAGACTTTCATGTTAACCATCAAACATAGTTTTAATATTGATTTTAAGCTTGGCTATGCATATTTGTAAGTCTTTCAATCTTATGGATAAAATTTCGATATTATCTTTGTTAAGACAAAGTCTACAGCCATAACCTTCCATCTATTCACCCGTGTATGAAAGTGAATGTGTTTGAATCATTACTGGTATCCAATATTCCAACAACTTTGTTGAACCCAACTTGGACCCTTGAAATTTTAACATCGTTTGTAGTTTATTTTTTCTTGTTTGTTGGTTGTACTATTTTCAAGTGAGACGTGGCAATTATTCAAAGTCTCCATACGAAACATGCTATGGATAAACAACTTAATTCTCTTCAAAGCCTCCATACAAAACATGGCTGATGTCTGCAACAGAACAAAGAATAAACTTCATAAATTCATTGAATTGTACATGTTTATTTCCATTTATCCAGCTAAGGCAAACAGGGTACAGAGTCAAGACTTGCTTTGCAGACTGGACTAAATCTTCCCAAAAATCACAGAGTAATCTTGCACATACAAAAAGAAACAAATCTCAAAAGGATGCACCTGTAGGGGCTTCATCTAAAGAAACTAAGTGGATAGATATTCCACCATACCAACTACCCAACATATGTGGTATTTTCCAGTTATTTGGGGGTTCTCTCCAAGAATTAACTTAGATGATGAATCATGTGGCAAGATCTTTGACATTCTAGAAGATGAAACACATTATATACTCACAGAAGCTTCAACTCCCACCAAGTCCGTGAAAGCATATTCTCCACTCCTTGTGATGATTCGAAGGTCCTTTGCAAGGAAGATTCAAGTAACAACGTAGAGAAAATGACATAATCAGAGAGCTATATTGACAAATTTCTTTATTTTTTAGTTTGGTGTAAAATGTTTTAGAATCTTAACATTTTTTTAACACGTTCCTAGGTGACTCATTTTGTGAATCAATGTAAAGTTGAGATTACAACTGAATCTCATTCCAATGTGTAGTATTCCTTTATATTTTTACTCATTGGATGGAAGTCTCGTTTATAAGTTGTTAGAACAGGTTTTGTATAGTTTATATTTTCTTGTTCCCAAAAAAAAATCTATTTATCATCCATGATTTAGTGAACTCCAATTAAAAAATCAGTGTAATATTTTAACAGATCCATAAAAACAAAAACATTAAAAGCTCATGACTTGTAAAACGAAATTATATGAATTAAACAAAATTAAACAAAATCAAAATAAGCTTACAAAACCATAAGCATGGAATACAACAACAAATAAACACCATAAGTCAAATCAAAGAGACGTTAACCAAATATGAAATCAAAGATTACTCGATCGAAATCATCAACCGCATAAAAGGAGCTCCTTTACCACTGGAGACAATTTGTTTGGTTATTTTTCCATGGAATATTGTATCTGTTAAAGTGACTTTTAAATTAATTTTAAGATTAATTTTAAAAATAGGGGTCCAATTAAATATTGTATCTATCAAAGTGATTTTTAAATTACTTTTTACTTTAATTTGAAAAATGGGAAGTTGTGCAAATAAATTGTGCACCTAAAAATCAATATGGAATAGAATAAAAAAAAATTTCATCCTTAAAATATATAGGATTGACACATCAACAACATTAAATGCCAAATAAATAATATTGAAGTAATGGTTCAAAAAGTCACATTTTCTCCCTAAAATAAAAAAAGTTATAACGTGAACTCAGAAGCGTACTAATGGATTTTCCATGTACTTTACATTTTATATATTTATAATAGATTATAATTGTTTGTTATAGATGTGGCAGACTAATAATGTTCCCATTTTTTAACTTTATATTTTTTTAATTTTATTGTCAATGTCTCCCATTTTTAATTTTAGATTTTTTAATTTATATTAAAATATTGATTAAAATAATAATGAATTGAAATTAATTTTAAACTTAGATAACATTATATAAGAGAATAATATTAGTCAAAGTTATCTTTAAAATAATAAAAATTTAATTAAAAAAAAATTAAAAAATGTAACATTTTAGTTGTTTTTATAAAAAAAAAATCTTATAATTAGTATTAAAATTTTGTGATTTTATATTAATAAGAGTATGAATTATTTAATTTTTATGATAAATAAAAAATATAATTATTTAAGATAATAATATTAATAAAAAATAGTAATTATTATAAAAAATTAATAAAATAGTTTAATAATAAATATCAATATTATAATTTTCAATTCTGAAAAATCTATGCATCGCACAAGCCTATAATCTAATTTTGTCAAAGACGAAGATCATCAATTACGATATATATTTCATTTCTATATGTCGATCATAGTGCATAATCAATGGCTACAAATACATATGTCTAATCGCAAGGGCTAGTAATTATAAGTTTGCCATGTCCATTTTCTTCATGCTCTATTCTTTTTTGTGATTTCATTCCCCATAAAAAAATTTCATTCAAACAATTGGATCACATTTTGAAAATCCAACAAGTGTAGAATTTAGTACTTGAAAATGGTATTAAAACTAAACATAAACTTTGATATGCAAAGATTAACGTGACATCAAGTTTTGTTAAATACTAGTAAGAAATTCGTGCTATCGCACGGGTCCTGTCTGTATTCATACTACACGTCTATCAAACTATTATTTGTAAAGTATGAATTAATCTTTTAATTGGTTGACATTCACAGTTACACATATATCCTAATAATATGTACTAAACTCTTAAAGATTGATTCGTACTTATAATAAACTATACAATCGATTCTCTAACTTCAATTATATATTAAATGAACAGTCTAAGCTGACAACTCATAGATACATTCACATCTACCGCTTTGTCATACACATTATATGTTATCTATTGTAGACTTTTTGCATTTAAAATAACATTTGTAATTTATTTCCATTTATAAAAATATTTACATCAACAATTATTAGCTTGTTTATAAAAATATTTTTAACTTATTTCCGTTTATTGTACTAAAAAAACTTGTTTTTCGTTTATAAAATATTTTTAACTTATTCTCGTTTATGGTACTCGCTCATCTACCTATATGATGGAAGCATTCTCTCATTCTTGTGACTAACAGATAAATGATTATCGGTATTGTCAAACAATTTAATGCACCATGGATTTCAACTAACATCAAGTTGAACATTTCTTTTGACCTCAAAACCACACCAACTTATAGGTTTATGTTCTCTTTTCCTAGATACAAAATTCATGATTTTTTCATCTCTCATTCCTTCTTTAAAGGTTATTTGGACTATACACATTTTCTTCTTCTATTTATTGAAACTACTTACTGCAACTATTTATTAATTTGAAATATTTAATAATGTAACATCCTTATTTTCATATTATGAGAATATATGAGTGTATTTATACACTAAAAATTATTAAGAAAGAATTAGTGGATTAGTTGGAAATGAGAGGAGTTAGTTAAGAATGAACTATATGGCATAGTGGTTATTAACACTTAGGTGAGGGGCATTTTGGACAATATTAATAAATTGCATGGAATATTAGACATGGTTGGTAGAAAGTATAGAACAAATTCAAAATTTGTGGAAAGGAAGAGCTTAGAAGCATGTAAGAGAAAGAAGAGACCATTTTCATCTTTTCCATTTTCGTATTTCTTGGACAGCTCTCACAAAACCGGCCATAACTCCTAGCTCACAACTCCGATTGAGGTAGTTCTGGACTTTTTGAAAAGCTTACAAAATTTCCTTTAATTTGGTATATTAATTCGTCCTCATAGATTTTGTATTGAAGGAGAAAAACGCATTTGAAGATTGGAGAATCTTGCTGGAATTTGGAGAAAAGTGGCTACTAGATTCATGGTGATGGAAGCCAAAGTTTGAGCAAGATAATGATTTTATGGCAGAAAGAATGTCATCCTAACCTCCTTAAATTCAAGGTGAGTATTATAGTTAGAGACTTTGGCGAAAATTGGGTTTTTATGAAAACAATTGGGGTTTTGGAGGTTAGAGAGTAATTGATGATGCATGCTTGCTTTAAATGATAATTAGTATGTTACCTTGTTATTTTTCGTATCTGAATATTGTGGGTATTATATTGGAAGTGATTGAATGAGGTTTATGAACTCCATGGGAGTTCTGTTTCAGAACTGAGTTCTGCAGAAATCGCAGACCGCCCTCAGCGCGGTATTGGAGCTTAGCGTGCCTTCTAGTTTTATGAAAAAATGTAGAAATTGCAGGTCATGCTTAGCGCGATTTCTGGGCTTAGCACGTCCTATAGCTCTTAGAAAAAATAAATTTAACTCTAGGTCACGCTCAGCTCGACCAAGGCTGGGCTAAGCACGAAATATTCTGTCCAGCGTCCCTTTTCTTGGGTCATGGGAAGTGATCTTGGACCATAGTCTTGTTCAATGGCTTCCTTAGTCCTATAAAACTCTAGTGAACATAAGATAAGGAGAAAATTCGGAATTTTATCAAGTTTTCCCACTTCGACCGATTTTCAATAATGATGCTCAAATATCTTATATTAGGTATGTAAACTTTGATTGGCTAATGCAATTCCAAACTAGTGTGCGGATACTTTCCCCACTTAAATTGACTAAACCTCATTTATGGTTGGCGATGTTGGCTATCCAGTTTATCTGTGATATGTACACATGATAAATGACTATTATACTTTTGTGTTTTGAATATGATTCCATCAATCTTTGGCATGTGTGATGCTTGTGAATTTTGTTTTCAGTCATTCCAGTTGAACGTTCAGATGTATTAATTGTGTGACTTTGGTTTGATGGTTCTTGTCCAACAAGTTATGTGCGTGTGCACTCTTTCCTGTCTTGGTGCGGATAATGGACTTGATTGGCTTGAACTGATTATGAATATGCTTGAATTGGAGTAGAACCATACTATCGGGTCGTAAAGCGTGTTTTCCCACTTATGTGGATGCCCATTGGTAGCCTGTGTGGCAGTTTATGATACATATTCATGCCATGGATGATTTGGCTTTCATCCCGGTTTTCATTTACACCTAAGCTTCCAAAGGCGATGTGCATGTGTGGGCTTTGAGGCGTTTCCCACTTGAGACTCATCTGTATGCTTGGTATTGGTAAGTGTGTGACTCCATGTAGGCTATGCCACCAGATTACTTACCATCTAGTGATGCCAAGTAGGCAATGTCACGAGGCTTTCGCTCGGTGGGCGTGTATGTTCAAGATGACATGTTTGCACTTGTGTGGCTGTGGCCCATCTTACTGGCGTTTGACGGAGGCAGGGTCGTGACGCCATATAGACAAAGTCAAGGCTAAACTCGTCGTGGATGTACTCTACATAGGACAAATCAGTTGTCTAGCAGTTTTCCTGTGCAAGTCTCTTGACGAATAGGTACACGCGGCTCATCGAGGGTGTAGTTTTGCTAGCCTAGATTGATAGGTATAACTCCTAGATTCCTCACATATGGATGTGGATCTGCATATTATGTTTTGATGCTTTTGTGTTATCACTACATTGGGTAGTCATGGGACTTCCAGTGGTGGTGTTATTCGTTGTTTGTACTTGTATAGAGCCGTGAGGTGAACCCCGGGTTCTAGGTGAATCCGTTTGTGATGTATGCACCTTGTAGAACCGAGCAAACCCCTAAGATAGGGAGGCTCACTGAGATTGAGTAATCTCACCCAATTCCTCTTATTATTATTTTCAAGAACATGTTATAAGCGATAGAATTTCTAGATGGTCTGTTTTGAGGACTGCAGATGAGCAGAAGGCAGGAAAACGTCTATAGGTGTGATCTTTTCGATATGAAATTTCGTAGACTAGCTTTTTGGATACATTATGATTGGAATTTGTATTGTATTCAGTTTTAAATTCTAGTTCTTTTTCATCTAATTGTATGTTTCTTGTACCATTTAATGACAAATATGTATATCCTAGGCAGTGTATGTATGGGGTGTTATAGTTGGTATCAGAGCAGGTCGATTCTTGTCCCTACCATGAAACATCACTAGCGATACTTTTCTCCCTCAAATGTGTGTGTCGTTAGCCTGATTTCTACCATTGTAGTATTTATTTGTTGGGATTGGCCATCTCACAGACTACATATGCGATGGATAGGATCACGGTGGTGCCACCACGAGGACGCGTAAGATCTGAAGCGACTTGAGCTGAGGTGGTAGAAACCTGTTGAACTACGAGAGTATTGGGATTATTGATTATTAATGTAGTGTTTGGTGCAGAGTAGTTGATGACCTTGTAATGGTAAAGATCTGAAACAACGGGAGTTTCCGAGATTCGATTGGACGAAGTGAGACCTTATCTGGATCCTGGTAGTTGTGGAGTAAATTTCGTGAGGAACTTGAGTGGGACTATAATAAGGAATTTCGAGATGGAATGGAGCTTGAGACCATTGGAAATTCACTGCTCAATCCTGATACCAGTGGAGGGAATGACTTGTGAATCTGTCAAATGAAAGACTTTTGGGAGTTTTGGTGAAGGATTCAAAACCTTCTGGTTACCACGATGTGGACAGTGTCATACCCCAAAATTTGCCCTCCATCTTCTCAAGATATTTCGTACATCCATACTCAAGGATTCCTCAAGAGTTGATCAGACAAACTCTCTCCTAGACAAACAACCCAAACTAGGGTTTGGAAATTCTCAGATCAAGATGGACTTCCAACATCTCCAATGGTCTTCATGCCTCCTCATATGCTTCAAAGATTCTCCATGTCAAGTTTCAAGCCTTACAAGTCAAGTTTCCTCAGACAATTGCTTAGATGGTTAAAAAATCAGTTGTATTGGACAAAAAGTCAACTGTGGTCAACATACAGTCAAACTTCATAATTTTTGGTCAACATCCTCATTTTGAAGTTACATTCATCATTTGATCAAAGGTTGATCATGATTCATCAAGAAAACTCAAGATTTGCTCAAAAGTCAAACTTTCTAAATTAGGGTTTCTAGATGAAAAGTCAATCGAACTTTGGTGATCATAACTTCTTCATACTTTCTCAGAAATTTTTCCACCACCTCTTGTTTTGAAGGAAATTCAATTCTCTACAACTTCATGTCTCACAAGAATGTCCAAAAAATGCTTCATTTGAGAGGTATGGCTCAAAACATTACAGGTCATTTTCAAAGTCAACAAAAAGTCAACATTTTGTTTTGAGGATATATTGAGCATGGAAACTCCAATTGAGATGAGACAAAAAAGGTTGGTTAGAGGACTCTTAGAGCTTTCCAAAAAGTCCAAGAACACTCAAAAATGTGGAAACTTGAGCAAGATACACCATTCACAAGTTGGGCAATTTTGAAAGAGTGCACAAAGAGAGATGCTTCTAAAAATAAATTTTTTTGCAAATGGGCTTACTTTTTCTTCATCCAAACTTGTTCCTTATACAATTAGGAATATCCAAGCCCAATGCCACGAATTTTTATTTTATTTTTCTATTTAATTTGGAATTTATTCATTTAAATACAAATTAAATTTAAAAATAAAGTATAAAATCAAAATTAATTGCAAACTTGATTTTTATTTCTTCCTTGAGATCCAATCAACTCATTAAAAGCCAGCAATTTTCGAAATTTGATGGATATGACAAGATTGGATTGAAAATTGATCAAAATTTGAAGATTTGATTTTGTACAAAAATCAAATTTGATTAGCATTGATCATTGATTAAATCTTTCCCAAAACAGCTCTGAATCCTTCTACTATATATACATGATACATACCACACGAATTAAGGTAGAAAATTTGGCTCAAGAACCCTATTCGAAGCTCAAAAAAACCGTGGCAAACAAGCAAAGTGCAACCCTATTTCCAGCCGATTTCAATCAATTTTGAGGTGTCCAACACATTCCTTGATACCTCCTGAGTCGATCCAGACCTTTACTTTGATCAAAACCATCCAGAAACAAGAAATTCGAATTTGGTTTGTTCTTGAAAATTTCAAAATCGTATTCTGTTATTCATGCATTATTAACATGTTTTGTGTTTGTTTTTGTGATTAGTGATGTGTTTGCAAGCTTTCTGGGCACTCTAATTGAATTTCCATGGCCAGGAACACGTATCACCATTGTTAGGGTTTCCCATGCCGTTTTAGGGTTTCTCTTAAATGAAAAAATTGGACCATGAGACCTATACCAATGCGTTCGGAATGATCTCAGGAATCGAACCATGGCTTTAGAATTTATTTATATTATGTGTGCTTGATTTTCGTTGTAGCCAGGGTCTGTAGCGTCGAGCAATGGCCGACGCTAGCTTTCAAAAATTCAAAAGGAAGAAGATGAAGTCTGGCGCGAGAACGAGGCAACCAGAAGGAGACGCGTGTTTGTAACTTACCCGCTCCGGTTTTCAAACAGCTTGCACACCTGGCTCAATTGGTTAAGGCGTTTCCTGTTGATGGATGCTCTCACATGTCTCTAGTTTGAACCATGCCAGGACCATTTGGTTTTTCTCTTTTACAAAACTCATATTTTCATATTTTTATTTTATTTAAATATTTTGCATATCATTTTAATTCTTTTCATATTTTTATTTATGCATTAAAAAATCATCAAAATATTTTTTCCTTTTGCATTTATTTTCAGAAAATCTTTATTTAATTTATAAAATTAAAAAATACAATTTTGCATGCATATTTATTTTTATTCATAATTTTGCATTTAAATCACATTTAATTAGTTTTTAATTATTAAATTGCATTCAAAAAATCCCAAAAAATTATTTTAGCATATTTATGTTATTTCCAGCATGTCATATTTTTCCCAATTAAAAATTTGCATTTTTTCTAACATTTTCTCTTATTCGATTTCATCATATTTTCCGATTTCTCTTATCGTTTCACAGGTTATTCCGCTTCAGACGTTTCTTTACCGTTTTCATTTTTTTCCAATAATGTAACTGTTTATGGGATGTAATAGTTTAAATTAGGTTTTTATTTTCCGCAAGTTTAAATTATGTATCTGCCCCAAAGCCATGTAATAGCGTAGGACATTTACCTTTCCGCACTTTATATTCCGCATTTTAATTTCCGCACCCTATAAATTGCTAGTAACTAGGCGTGTATGGCAAGATAATAATCAACATAGCCCACTAATTTTTCAAGATAACATATGTCTGAATCAACACACTTCTTCACACATGCACCCCTTAGGGTAATTCTCTCTCGTTTCCTTACGAATTCAAATGGTCAAGTCCCTCGAACGTAGAGGTATTCTAGCACCGTTGCCTTCAAAACAAATCATCATAGTCCCTTCGATACAAAGATCATAAGACCCACGATGTCGCCTCCGAATGCATGATCTTGACCCTCGATTGTCGCCTACGAAAAATGATGATAGTCCCTTCGAATGTGCTAGGATACTTCCTACAAGTTGCCTTCTATGACCATCCGATGTCCCTTCGAATGTCCCGCTTACATCCATCAAATAGGGTTACCTACCAACTAATGGTATGGATAGCACTATTCTAAAGGAACGTAAAATAAAACGAAAACGACCAATTCTGAGTAGGTAATAAGACTTTTAGTTGCTTGCTCTATCAAAATGCTTTTCACACCTCACACTTTTGTCAAAGTTCAAACTCTTTTCAAAACAAAACATTTCCGAACACTTTGTACACATTCTTACATGAATCATTACAAAGTCAAAGCGAAATGCCTTTTCAAAACATCTTTTTCAAACACACAGAAAGCACATTTTTTAAGTGATCTAAGAGCAACTAAGAGCCCGTAGATAACTACGGATGAAAAGGGGTGCTAATACCTTCCCTTTTCATAACCTTCTCCCTTACTCAGAATCTAACGAAGGTCTTTTTTCGTACTTTTACCTTCCCTTAACTGGATAAAAATAAAAGTCGGTGGCGACTCTTGCTATCCGCACATTTGCGATACAAAATACTAAAAAGTCAGTTCACCGTATCACAGAACTGGCGACTCTGCTGGGGAGACACCCTAAAGAGAGAATACCTTAGGGATTTCTAGATCACTTTTACTGTTTTTTGTTTGAATTTCTTGCTTTATCTTTAAGGGTTGCTTGGGTATTATATTTGTGGGGGATCCTACACCCGGATCCGGGTTTCCTTTTAGGTAAGTAGCAATAAATCGTCGCGACCGTTAGACATATATCAAAACGGTCAACATGATGGCTACGTTAGCGTGACACTTTGGATGTCCTGATACTCTTCATTCCCAAGTTAAAGATAGTATTTGGCTTCTGCGTGGTGTCATCAAGCGCTAACTAAACTTTTAGAACCTTAATTGACCCATCTTGGCCATTAGAAGGTAGTGAGATGGCCGACTTTGGTGCAGACTAAGGTTGGTTGATACTCGATGCTACGCTCATTGAGATCAGACTTTTGGGATATTTTCGGTCGACCATTTGGCAGTCGTATTGAAATAAACGCCTACGAGAAAGATCAATGATATGAGATTCCTAGAACCCGGTTACTATTATAGGACAGGATGAACCAACTCAAACTTTTGGTGGGGTAATCACCTATACCTCATGCAAGCCTTAAACCTAGGCTCATTGTGTGAATTGTTTGTGTGTGTTAAACATGACATCATGACATCATTTGCATTGCATATCATTTCTAACTATTTCAAGGACCTAGGGATTTATCTTTGCTCTGTTTTGTACGGTATTATGACTTCTAGAAAGACTATCCGAATCAACTTCATGGGTATACCTTCTCAGCTCAAAGAATTGGTTTCAGAAATTCCTGATCATGCTCAGTTCATCAAGAGACATGGTTATCTACTTGATTTGGTTATCTCCGGTTTTGAAGAAGATGTGATGCATGTCTTATTCCAGTTCTTTGATCCGAAACACCATTGCTTTACATTCCCAGATTATCAGTTGGTTCCTACCTTGGAAGAGTTCTCTAAGCTACTTGGGATACCTATTCTTGACCAAATGCCATTCACCGGTCTAGAAAAAGTTCCTAGGTACGAAGACATCGCATCCGCCTTACATCTTAAGCGCTCAGACATTGAAGCCAATTGGGAAACTAGAAGTGGAGTTAAGGGTTTACTTTCCAAGTTCTTAATCAAGAAATCCCGAGAATTCCTCAAAGTTATGAGTTTCCATGCATTCGAAGACATTGTGGCCTTGCTAATCTATGGTTTGGTTCTATTCCCTAATTCGGATCAATTCATAGATGTCAACGCCATCAAGTTATTTCTTACCCGCAATCCAGTGCCTACTTTACTTGGAGACATCCTACATTCTCTCCACACTCGTACCATCAAAAGACAAGGAACTCTCATGTGTTGCATACCGTTACATTCCAGGTGGTTTATTTCGCACCTTCCTCCATCAGTTTTGAAGAATGAACAAAGGATGAGATGGTCTCAAAGGTTAATGTCACTCTCTCATTCAGATATCCGTTGGAGTCTTTTCTCTCAAAAGGACTTCACATTCATTGAGCGTTGTGGAGAATTCCCTAATGCACCACTACTTGGTATAAGGGGAGGTATTACTTACAACCCTTCTCTAGCTCTACGTCAGTTTGGTTTTGCTCGAAGAGATGGCCCACATGATACGCTTCTCCAAGATATTGTGTTCGATTACAATCACGATCTCCAGAATTACCGACGAAGGTTTATACACGCTTGGGGCATGGTAAAGAAGACTGATACCAAGACTTTGGGGCACCAGAACTCCATTCCTTGGGAACCTTACATCAAATGGGTGAGAGCTCGAGCTCAAAACCTCATGATGCCATTCACTGCTTTTACCAGAATTATGGAACCTGTTGCTATAGGTGACGTGTCCTATACTGTTCTCCATCCCGACATGCCTACTGATTTTGAAGACTTGAAGAGGTCCTCGATTCAGCTTAAAGAAGAGAGGGATACCTTTGAAGCTCAGTGTTATGCAAGTGAGAAGAAAGTGCTAGAATTGACCAAGCTACTTCACGAGGAGCGAAACATCAACGCCTACATCGGCACCAAGAGGAAGCGCCCATGGGAGACTTAGAGCTTTGGGATTGATATGTTTTCTTTTATTTTGTTTGAACTATCCTTTGTAATTAAAAAAAGAAAAAAATAATAATGAAAAGAGTACTAATAAATGTTTGTTCATTGCTTGTTTAACAAATTTAAATCTCTAAGGTCCTTGAAAACATTGCATTGCATTCGCATAAACATTGCATATCATAGCATAACATTGCATCACAGGTACATTGAAGATTGGTTTTCTCATTTGCTCGCTATTTATTTTAGCAGAAATGGCTCTTGAACAATCATCAAAGATCTTCAAGCTCGAATGCTCAGAGATGTTTACCGGCTTGGTCCAAGGCCAAGAATATCCAAGAAGCTCATCAACAAAGAAGAAGGTTGTTGGTCTCCTCAACATGGGCAGACGCTACAAAGGTGGTCCTAGAGTGGTTAGTCGAATTGAGCTCTCTGAAGGAAGTGTCAAGAAGGAGGATGAGCAAAGTAACAAGGGTGATGGCGAAGGCAGTCAGCCTGAGCTTGAGAAGAACTATGATGATGGCCAATACTCTGATGAGGATGACAAGTACAAGCAACTTGAAGACCGTCGAATGTTGTGGAAAACTCAAGATGTCCGGCTGAATTTTGATGATTTGAGTCTCGTCCCTGGTGTTGTGATTCCTCCCAAGTTCAAAGTTCCAACTTTTGCTAAGTATGACGGCATGTCTTGCCCAAAGCTGCATTTGAAATCTTATGTCACGAAGATCAATCCCCACACTGATGACAGAAAGTTGTGGATGCATTATTTTCAAGAGAGTTTGTCCGGAACTCAATTGGAGTGGTATTATCAGTTAGAGAATGACCGTATCCGTACTTGGAGTGACTTGGCCGATGCTTTCTACAGACAGTATGAGTACAATGCTGAATTGACACCCACTCGGATGCAACTACAAAGCATGTCTATGGGTCGTGACGAGAAGTTCAAGGAGTATGCTCAGAAGTGGAGAGATCTAGCAGGCAGAGTTCAGCCACCTTTGTCCAATAGGGAGTTGGTTGATATGTTTATGGGAACACTGACAAGCCCATTCTTCAATCATCTGATTGGAAAATCTTCAGCCGGGTTCACCGAGCTGATATTGACAGGCGAGCATATCGAAGCTGGTATCAAGAGTGGGAAGATTCAAGTAGAGACATCTTCAAATGCTGCGAAGAGATCTTTTGGTGCTAGGAAAGAAGCCAATGTTGTGTATGGTCAGAAAAGCCGAGCCAAGACCGACCGCACTCAACCTGTGGGGGCAGTTGTGATCTCCAATCCTACATCAAGACAACCTCGAGACAACGCGAGCGTAACGCACCACCAAGACAGTTTTAAGATCAACATGCCATTGTCGCAAGCCTTGCAACACATGTTGAAAGTAGAACTGATTTCCTTGAGGGATCCTCCTCAAAATGTCAACACTTCCTCTCCGAGATACAATCCTAATGCTAAGTGTGCTTACCATTCTAACAGCCCAGGGCATAGTACTGATGATTGTTGGGCTCTGAAGAACAAGATTCAAGATATGATTGAAGCTAAGCAGATTGAGTTTGACCCTCCTGTTGAGACTCCGAATGTGATCAACGCGCCTATGCCTAATCATGACAAGAGCTCCAATGCTGTTGGTGAGGATACTTATGTGTTCAACATAGATGACTTGACCATTCCTCTGATGACTGTTAAGAAGAATTTGCTGTAAGCCGGTGTCAATCCAGGATGCCCAGAGAATTGTCGTTGGTGCCCATCTGCACCTGATGGTTGTGCTTGGTTGAGAAGACGTGTCCAGTGCATGATGGATAACCGTGAGATACTATTTCTAAAACCACCTGTGCAGAAGCTGTGTGAAGAAATGTCTAAGTTGAAGATTGACAATACGAATGAGACAACATCATCTGTGTGGGATACCTTGGGGCAGCCAAGTGGAAAGTATGATTACATGGTGAAGTACACTGTTCCTGAGAGCTACAAGATTCCTATTGAAGATGTTAACGCAACCGGATGGGGTGACGATTTCCCAGAAGATTATGCTGATGTTAACACTATAAGGATTTCCTCTGCTGATTCTGTGCCTAGAATGGCACCTCTCATCATTACTTCTCCAAGGCCAGTTCCGTATTCCTCTGATAAAGTTATTCCTTGGAATTATGGAGCTGATGTTTACTATCATGGCGTCAAGCAAGACCCTCTGACCATTGAAGATTTTATAGTTGAAGCTACCATTCCTGACATTGACAACATCACCGGATCAAGTAAGGTGACCAGAACCGGAAGGGTATTCTCTCCAGATATCTCTCCTCCAAAAGACACTGCGACTCTCGCATTCCACTATTCAATCCACTCCCAAGCTAGAGGGAAAGAACCAACTGACTCATCCCGCCGTAGTACCAAAGGAAGTTATCAAGACACCTCCAAACAAGAAATGGAGGAAATTCTGAAGATTATCAAGAAGAGTGATTACAATGTTGTGGAACAGTTGGGATAGACTCCGTCCAAAATCTCCATGCTTGCTCTGCTCTTGTGCTCCGAGGCTCATGCTAAAGCCTTGGTAAAGTTTCTGAAGAATGCTCACGTACCGCAAGACACTACTACTGACCAGTTTGAAGTGTGTATTGCTAGCCTGGCTGCCAACAACGGCCTAGGCTTCTCGATGTCGATTTGACTCACGAAAGAAACACAACAAAGCCTTGCACATCTCTGTTGAATGCAAAGGCACTACATTATCTCATGTTTTGGTTGATACCGGTTCTGCTCTGAATATCCTTCCGAAGACTACTTTTGATCGACTTGATGTCGAAGGGTTGGTTCTGAGACCCAGTGACATTATTGTGAGAGCTTTTGATGGTTCTAAACGAACAGTGCTTGGAGAGCTCATTCTGCCTGTCAAAGTCGGTTCCCAGACTTTTGACTCCACTTTCTTTGTCATGGATATCCGTCCAGCTTACTCTTGCCTACTTGGACGCCCTTGGATACATGGGGCAGGCACTGTTACCTCTACCTTGCATCAGAAGCTGAAATACCCGGTGAAAGGGAAAGTTGTTACGGTATGTGGTGAAGAAGAGTATATGGTCAGTCATCTACAATCATTCCGATACCTCGAGATGGAGGGTGAATTCTTTGAGACTCCCTGTCAAGCTTTTGAAACAATCCCCAGATTCATGCCTGTTGACTCTCCCGTCACTCCTGAAATTACACCAGCTCCGCCTAGGATGGCCTCGCTGAAAGATGCTCAAGCTGCTGTTGAAGGAGGTAGTTCTATTTGGGGTCAACTCCCCGATTTTCCTTCCAAATTCGACAAGACTGGTTTAGGCTTCACCATCAAAGGTCAGAAGATGATACGCCGCGAACGTGTCGGCCAACTTCCTTTCCGCATCAGCCAGAGTGGAATCCATGCTATAGAAGACAACGACAACGACTTCGACATCAGCAAGTGGATCTTCCCAACCAGATCATGGGCTCAAGAATTGGAAGATCAAGACGCATACCTATCTCCTTTAGTCGAGTAATTGCTCTTGTTTTGTTTTGCTTTTGTATTTCTTTATGTTTGAACAATAAACTTTGAAAGCCTAGTGCCTTTCCCGGGGCATCATGGCTCGTTTGTGAGGGTTATTATCCGTTGTTTGCTTTCATTCAATAAATTCGTTGGACTTTTGCATTCAATTGTTTGTTTTCTTTCTTTACTTTATCACCCTTCAAAAAGCTATGTGTTTCTTACACACACCCACGTGATACATCGCGAATCACTCCGAATCTCGTAATAACCTATGCTATTGCTAAATATGACTTGATAATCCGATCTACCAAGTCAAGACGAAAGTGAGGAAGATTGTGAAGTGCCGGAGAACTTGCCGATTGCAAAGAAGAAGAACGAGTTATACACCACATGAAGAGCAAGTCGAGGTTGTGAATTTGGGTACTAACGAAGACGAAAAGAGATCAAGATAGGAGCGGGTCTTGAGAACAGTGTTAAAGAAAGATTGGTTCAGATGCTACGAGACTATATTGAGGTTTTTGCTTGGTCATACGAAGACATGCCTGGTTTAGACATTGATATTGTGGTACACCGATTGCCGACAAAGGAAGGTTTTCTCCCAGTGAAACAGAAAGTTTGTCGCATACGTCCTGAGATGTCAGAGAAAATCAAAGCCGAAGTTATGAAACAATTCAACGCCGGTTTCTTAGCTGTTACTTCTTATCCACAATGGGTTGCAAACATAGTACCCGTACCTAAGAAGGATGGCAAGGTACGAATGTGTGTGGATTACAGAGATCTGAACAAAGCAAGTCCGAAAGACGATTTTCCACTTCCCCATATTGATGTCCTGGTTGACAACACCGCCAAAGATAAGGTTTCTCCTTCATGGATGGTTTCTCCACATAATCGATCAAAATGGCTCTTAAAGACATGGAAAAGACTACTTTCGTTACACAGTGAGGCACTTTCTGTTACAAGGTTATGCCGTTCGGCCTAAAGAACGCGGGCGCCACTTATCAGCGTGTTATGGTGACATTATTTCATGACATGATTCATCACGAGATAGAGGTCTACGTCGACGACATGATAGCTCGATCACGCATCAAGAGGAACATCTTGATCATTTGCGTAAACTGCTTGATAGGTTGAAGAAGTGATCGAGACTTAAACCTAACAAGTGCACCTTTGGAGTCAGGTCCGGAAAACTCCTAGGATTTGTTGTCAGTGGAAAAGGTATTGAGGTTGACCCCGCTAAGGTTAAAGCTATTCAAGAGATGCCAACTCCCCGCACCGAAAAGGAAGTTAGAGGTTTCTTGGGCCGATTGAACTACATTGCCAGATTCATTGCACATTTGACTGCTAATTGTGAGCCAATCTTCAAGTTACTGAAGAAAGATCAAGTGGTAGAATGGAACGACGATTGCCAGATCGCTTTTGACAAAATCAAGGAGTACCTTAATCCTCCCATCCCGATGCCGTCAAGGAAGACCTCTTATCATGTACTTGACAATGCTAGAGAACTCAATGGGGTGTGTTGGGGCAACATGACGAGTCAGTCGAAAAGAGCATGCAATATACTACCTTAGCAAAAGTTTACCGATCGTGAAACAAGATACTCACAACTCGAGAAAACTTGCAACGCTTTGGCTTGGCTGCTCACGACTAAGACAAGATATGTTGACTCACACTACCTTATTGATTTCCAAGATGGATCCGATAAAATACATATTTGAGAAACCAACTCTCCGAAGAATAGCAAGATGGAAAATGATCCCGACCGAGTATGACATCCAAGACACTTTCAAAGCGATCAAAGGAAGTGTGGTAGCCGATCATTTGGCTCATCAAGCCGTAGATGACTATCACCTATGCGTTAATTTCCGATGAAGATGTTTTACTAGTTACCGATTGTGAAGAACCAGGACCAGACGAAGGACCTGAACAAGGATCCCAATGGACCATGGTTTTTGATGGAGCCTCAAACGCACTTGGCAATGGCATTGGTGCAATCATTACATCCCCAGCAGGCGGGCATACTCCTTTCACCGCCAGATTATGTTTCAGTTGCACTAACAACATGGCCGAATGCGAAGCGTGCATCATGGGTATTAAAGTTGCTATTGACTTAAGAATCAAGTTCTTGCAAGTGTATAGAGACTCAACTTTAGTGATCAGTCAGATTAAGGGCGAGTGGGATACGAAGCATTCGAATCTCATTCCATATCGAGAGCATGTTTTGAGTTTGATTCCCTATTTCGAAGAGATCACTTTCAACCACATTCCACGAGAAGAGAATCAGTTGGCAGACGCACTGGCTGCTATGTCGTCTATGTTCAAGGTTAGATGGGACAACGAGGCTCCCCAGATCATCATTGAGAAGTTTGACGAACCAGCATATTGTTATGAGCTTGATGTAGAAGAGAAACCTTGGTACTACGACGTGAAGAGGTATCTTGAGGCTCAGGAATATCCCGCAGGGGCATCTGTTAATGATAAGAAGTTCATGAGAAGGTTTGCATCCAAATTCTTCCTCAGCAACGGCATCTTATACAAGCGCAACCACGATCTGTGCTTACTTGTGTAGACCGTAAAACAAAGAATACGCATCATGGAAGAGTTACACGGCGCATTTGGTACCCACTCCTGGACACACCATGGCTAAGAAGATTTCGAGAACGGTTACTATTGGTCCACCATGGAAGTCGATTGTCACCGTTACCGATCTTGTCACAAATGCCGATTTATGCCGACAAAGTACACGCTCAAAGACTCGAATGTTCTAACAACTCCTTGGCCTTTTGCAATGTGGGGCATTGACATGATCGGAGAAATCAAGCCCACCGCTTCTAATGGACATCGTTTCATCCTTGTGGCAATTGACTATTTCACCAAGTGGGTAGAAGCAGCCTCGTTTGCATCTGTTACCAAGAATGTTGTGGCTCGTTTCATCAAGCATAATCTTATCTGTCGGTATGGCACTCCCGAAAGGATTATCACAGATAACGGCTCCAATCTTAACAATAAGATGATCAACGAACTCTGCACGCAGTTCAAGATCAAGCATCACAACTCTTCTCCTTATCGGCCTAAGATGAACGGCGTAGTGGAAGCCGCCAACAAGAATATTAAGAAGATTATACAGAAAATGACAGTGACTTACAAGGATTTGCATGAGATGTTACCATTCGCTCTTCATGGTTATCGACCACAAAGACGAACATCAACAGGGGCAACCCCCTTCTCTCTTGTATACGGTATGGAAGCCGTCTTACCCATCGAAGTTCAGATACCCTCAACCAGAGTCCTCCAGGACGCAGAGTTAGGCGAAGACGATTGGATCCAGACTCGCCTTGACCAGATTAACTTGATTGATGAGAAACGACTCGCATCCATCTACCATGGACAGATCTATCAGAAGCGAATGATCAGAGCATTTAACAAGAAGGTCAAGCACCGAGTCTACCAAGTCGGTGATCTAGTAGTCAAGCGCATCATTCTCCCACAAGGTGATCCCAGGGGCAAATGGACTCCCACCTACGAGGGACCATTTGTAGTCAAGACAGTATTTTCCGGCAGAGCTATGATACTTAGCACCATGGATGGTGAAGACTTCTCACACCCTGTGAACGCAGACATAGTCAAAAAATACTACGCATAACGAGACCCGCTAGGTCGACTGACCTAGGCAAAAATAAGGGCATCTGGCGAACCAAAAGGTTCGGGCAAAAGTTAAGGATATATACAAAACATGTACACCGGCAAGTCGAAAACCCGAAAAGGCGGCTTAGGCAAAAAGGGTATCCCAGACCAAAACCCGAAAGGGCGGTCTAGGCAAAAGTTAGGGATTTAAGCGACGACTATGTCTCTTCCAGATCACCGCTTCACTACTATTCAAGATTCAAATGGCGAAGATCGCCTACTCGCTTTCTCGTGAAGGAGATGAGATAGTTGAAATATATGAGTACTAGCATAGTTGGAACTTAACGAGATTGTTTCCACATAGCTTTTTACCTTTCTTGTGTACAAACTACTTGGCCATACGCCACCTTTCAAATAAACGCAAGCTTCTTTCTCTTTACAATTTTCGTTGTTGTCGTTTGCAATAAGTCCAACATTTGTTTTGAATGACTATACGCATTTGACAATAAGAATCTAATCACAAACATACGAAAGGTGGGCATACAAAAGTAGTTACTACAGGCTCTAGGAATTGAGATGACGACGAAGGTCACCAATGCATTTCCCCACAGAGCATGATCCCCACAGCAGTATCGCTCACAACTAACCCTCCCCAGCGGAGTATATGTTAATCCACGAGCAGTGATTCCACTCAACTGAGCAGTGTTACATCAGTCTCCAAGAAGTAACACTTCATCCCCAGCCGAGGCATTTATCATCAGCAGAATATCTCTCAACAATTCCCCTTTTCTCCAGCAGCGGTATCCAAGACTCTAGACTTGGTCAGATAGTGCACCGGAGAAAATCTACATCTGCTATTCCCCAGTCAGAGATTCCAACGGGCCCTAACCCGGTCTCCCAACAGCCATCAAACGCTCTCCAGCGAGATCTACACTCAAAATCCCCAGTAGAGCGCCACCTAATTTTTCCCAACAGGGTCTACATGCAAGATCCCCAACGGACTTCCTCCCAGATTCTCCCCAGCAGGGTCTATATATGAGATCTCCAAAACCGAGCCTCTCAAATCTCTACCTTCCTCAACAATATCTAGGCCCAAGACTTGGTCAGATAGTGCATCGGAGGAATCCAGGATATCTTTCTTCTCCTTCAAAAGCGGGGTTCTCACCTACTCAATCCCCAAGCAGAAGACAAAAATACTCAAGCAGAACATCCACATCTTCTTCAAGATGGATATGTTTTGAAATACCACAACATCTATCATTCATACATTTCTCATAAAGTCATAATTTATGCATATGTCATTCATACACATTGTCATGCATCATACTTTGCATAAGACTAACAAATATTCTATCAAAGTTTCTCTTGTTTTTTCCAAAACAGGTGAAAGTCACTTCTGACGCAAACAGGTCCAGGATTAAGCCCCGAATCGACGGGAAAACTATCTAAAAGACCGCCCCTAGTTGTCCTCCGACAGCTGGTCCAGGATTAAGCCCCGAATCTCGACGGGAAAACTATCTGAAAGACCGCCCTTGATTATCCTCCGATAACAGGCAATGGATCAACACCCGATGCACAACAGGGAAGATATCCACATTTTGCCAACTACTATCCCCTCAGAGTAATCAGCACGAAGATCTATTCTGAATCCTTCTTATTATCAACAGCAACTACAGAGTCTGGCGTACAACTCAGTTGTCCTGGATGGCATCTTAAGCCCATCTCCGACTACTTATCAGTGTTTCTCCACCTTTGGAATGCTGCATATTTGGTTAAAAATCAGTACAAACCAATAACTTCATTCAAAGGTGAGCACGAAGTCTAACGTACGAGTCCCTATGGATGGCATCTTAAGCCCATCTCCGCGCTTCTTCCACTATCAAGAGCATCTACAGAGCCTAGCGTATGGCTCACTCCCCAGCAACGACCTTTCCAGATGGCATCTCAAGCCCATCTCCGAAGATTCTCTTCCTATCCACAACCTTGAGTCTAGAATACGACTCATCCCCCATCAAAGTCTCTTCCTTCTCCAAATGGCATCTGTAAGCCCATTCCCGAATCATCCACCAACAGCGAGTGCAAATTTTCAGGTGTACTCGAGTGTTCAATCAACTTCTACCTTCAGGTCACGAAAGACAGGCGTGTCAATCTAACCTTCCAAAGACAAGAAGATTGAACAGGTGTCATACCCCAAAATTTTCCCTCCATCTTCTCAAGATATTTCATACATCCATACTCAAGGATTCCTCAAGAGTTGATCAGACAAACTCTCTCCTAGACAAACAACCCAAACTAGGGTTTGACAATTCTCAGATCAAGATGGACTTCCAACATCTCCAATGGTCTTCATGCCTCCTCATATGCTTCAAAGATTCTCCTGTCAAGTTTCAAGCCTTACAAGTCAAGTTTCGCATAATTGCTCGATGGTTAAAAATCGGTTGTATTGGACAAAAGTCAACTATGGTCAACATACAACAAACTTCATATTTTTGGTCAACATCCTCATTTTGAAGTTACATTCATCATTTGATCAAGGGTTGATCATGATTCATCAAGAAAACTCAAGATTTGCTCAAAAGTCAAACTTTCTAAATTAGGGTTTCTAGATGAAAAGTCAATCGAACTTTGATGATCATAACTTCTTCATACTTTCTCGAAATTTTTCCACCACCTCTTGTTTTGAAGGAAATTCAATTCTCTACAACTTCATGTCTCACAAGAATGTCCAAAAAATGCTTCATTTGAGAGGTATGGCTCAAAACGTTACAGGTCATTTTCAAAGTCAACAAAAAGTCAACATTTTGTTTTGAGGATATATTGAGCATGGAAACTCCAATTGAGATGAGACACTTAGAGGACTCTTAGAGCTTTCCAAAAAGTCCAAGAACACTCAAAAATGTGGAAAATTGAGCAAGATACACCATTCACAAGTTGGGCAATTTTGAAAGAGTGCAAAAAGAGAGATGCTTCTAAAAATCAAAATTTTGCAAATGGGCTTACTTTTTCTTCATCCAAACTTGTTCCTTATACAATTAGGAATATCCAAGCCCAATGCCACGAATTTTTATTTTATTTTTCTATTTAATTTGGAATTTATTCATTTAAATACAAATTAAATTTAAAAATAAAGTATAAAATCAAAATTAATTGCAAACTTGATTTTTATTTCTTCCTTGAGATCCAATCAACTCATTAAAAGCCAGCAATTTTCGAAATTTGATGGATATGGCAAGATTGGATTGAAAATTGATCAAATTTGAAGATTTGATTTTGTACAAAATCAAATTTGATTAGCATTGATCATTGATTAAATCTTTCCCAAAATTAATCCTTCTACTATATATACATGATACATACCACACGAATTAAGGTAGAAAATTTGGCTCAAGAACCCTATTCAAGCTCAAAAACCGTGGCAAACAAGCAAAGTGCAACCCTATTTCGGCCGATTTCAATCAATTTTGAGGTGTCCAACACATTCCTTGATACCTCTGAGTCGATCCGACCTTTACTTTGATCAAAACCATCCGAAACAAGAAATTGAATTTGGTTTGTTCTTGAAAATTTCAAAATCGTATTCTGTTATTCATGCATTATTAACATGTTTTGTGTTTGTTTTTGTGATTAGTGATGTGTTTGCAAGCTTTCTGGGCACTCTAATTGAATTTCCATGGCCAGAACATGTATCACCATTGTTAGGGTTTCCCATGCCGTTTTAGGGTTTCTCTTAAATGAAAAAATTGGACCATGAGACCTATACCAATGCGTTCGGAATGATCTCAGGAATCGAACCATGGCTTTAGAATTTATTTATATTATGTGTGCTTGATTTTTCGTAGGTGGTCCAGAAGCGTCGAGCAATCGACGCTAGCTTTCAAAAATTCAAAAGGAAGAAGATGAAGTCCGGCGAGAACGAGGCAACGAGGAGACGCGTGTTTGTAACTTAACTTGCACACCGCTCATTGGTTAAGGCGTTTCTGTTGATGGATGCTCTCACATGTCTCCGCTTGAACATGCCAGACCATTTGGTTTTCTCTTTACAAAACTCATATTTTCATATTTTTATTTTATTTAAATATTTTGCATATCATTTTAATTCTTTTCATATTTTTATTTATGCATTAAAAATCATCAAAATATTTTTCCTTTTGCATTTATTTTCAGAAAATCTTTATTTAATTTATAAAATTAAAAAATACAATTTTGCATGCATATTTATTTTTATTCATAATTTTGCATTTAAATCACATTTAATTAGTTTTTAATTATTAAATTGCATTCAAAAAATCCCAAAAAATTATTTTAGCATATTTATGTTATTTCCAGCATGTCATATTTTTCCCAATTAAAAATTTGCATTTTTTCTAACATTTTCTCTTATTCGATTTCATCATATTTTCCGATTTCTCTTATCATTTCACAGGTTATTCCGCTTCAGACGTTTCTTTACCGTTTTCATTTTTTTCCAATAATGTAACTGTTTATGGGATGTAATAGTTTAAATTAGGTTTTTATTTTCCGCAAGTTTAAATTATGTATCTGCCCCAAAGCCATGTAATAGCGTAGGACATTTACCTTTCCGCATTTTAATTTCCGCACCCTATAAATTGCTAGTAACTAGGCGTGTATGGCAAGATAATAATCAACATAGCCCACTAATTTTTCAAGATAACATATATCTGAATCAACACACTTCTTCACACATGCACCCCTTAGGGTAATTCTCTCTCGTTGCCTTACGAATTCAAATGGTCAAGTCCCTCGAACGTAGAGGTATTCTAGCACCGTTGCCTTCAAAACAAATCATCATAGTCCCTTCGATACAAAGATCATAAGACCCACGATGTCGCCTCCGAATGCATGATCTTGACCCTCGATTGTCGCCTACGAAAAATGATGATAGTCCCTTCGAATGTGCTAGGATACTTCCTACAAGTTGCCTTCTATGACCATCCGATGTCCCTTCGAATGTCCCGCTTACATCCATCAAATAGGGTTACCTACCAACTAATGGTATGGATAGCACTATTCTAAAGGAACGTAAAATAAAACGAAAACGACCAATTCTGAGTAGGTAATAAGACTTTTAGTTGCTTGCTCTATCAAAATGCTTTTCACACCTCACACTTTTGTCAAAGTTCAAACTCTTTTCAAAACAAAACATTTCCGAACACTTTGTATACATTCCTACATGAATCATTACAAAGTCAAAGCGAAATGCCTTTTCAAAACATCTTTTTCAAACACACAGAAAGCACATTTTTTAAGTGATCTAAGAGCAACTAAGAGCCCGTAGATAACTACGGATGAAAAGGGGGTGCTAATACCTTCCCTTTTCATAACCTTCTCCCTTACTCAGAATCTAACGAAGGTCTTTTTTTGTACTTTTACCTTCCCTTAATTGGATAAAAATAAAAGTCGGTGGCGACTCTTGCTATCCGCATATTTGCGATACAAAACACTAAAAAGTCAGTTCACCGTATCACAGAAAGTACCTGGATGAACAAGGTGCTTCACTCCGAATCATTTTGGTATGTCGTAATATGTGCGTGGATTACTCGGTGAAGGATTGAATGGAAGTGTAGATGCGAAAATCTCTAATTGGGAGAATATTGGATACCCGATTAGGGGAAGGGCTACTGTGTCTTTGTTCTTGCTAATCTGTTATTAATTCCTAGAACTATGCTAGGCGACAGCTGAAGCAAGGTAAAGTGGGATATGTTGTAGCCTAAGTTTCTTACTAGTTATGATTCGTCTAACCCCGAGTGATGCCACAAAACTACGATTGGCGTTGGGAATTTGGATGAATGGAAACTAGTGTCTTTTTGAAGCATCCACGGGATGATCGAAGTCATATCGACTATTTGAACTTTGGTATTCCTATGCGAAGAGCTATTCATAGAATTTCTTATGCATGCACGACGCAAGTGAGTAGGCGCATGGCATAGCAATTTGAACCGAATTGTTAACCGTTCTGATCCAGCTTATTATTCCTAGTAAGTAAACCCTGAGCGTGGCACTTTTAGGTTTTGCATCCGAAGGAGTGTGATTTATATAATCTATAAGAACGATGACCTTAGTGGAGACCTGTTTGGACATTGTCGACCGTGACTATATGATACACATGGATATTGTTATACACTACAGGGTAGGTTACGTGAGTACATGGCCTCGGAGTTGGACCACCATGTTAGTACTACCAGACAGGTATAACGCCATAGTATCGCTATCGTGCACGAGGTCTGGTAGATGTGGTATAGTGTTGACCCAGAGTTTAGGGTAAGTTTCTGATTGTTATTCGGAGATGCAGGATCGAGTTTTCATGAGGTAGGTATAAAAAGAACCCCTGTGTCATGCTGGTAGTCATGAACTATTAGGCGATAGTGGGGTGGTTCAATTTCTTTACTACGCTCATGGGGATTCCGAGTGGTCGTAACCACGTGGTCGATAATTGATGATACATCATAGATGTTTCTTGTTTCGTGAAGTGGTAAGCAATGAGTACGCGTGAATTCCATATGTGGAGCTGACATGAGATTTTATATTTTGGCCGACATGTTCTGTGGGTAGCCTTACCATTGGTGATGAGTGTTGGAATAAATGAAGTGTATTTTGGTTTAGTTTATATGAGATGTATCTAAGGGAATATTTATAGACTCTCAGAAGTAAAGCAATGTTAGTCTCGATAAGCAGAGACACATTGGATTTAGAGTGTCGATAAACCCCAAAAGGAGTTATTTGAAGCACAAAGTATGGTTTCCTGTATTGTAGTAGAACCCAAGACATTAGAAACGTTGAAATTTGGAGCGCAACCAAGGTAGTCATTCTATTAATAGTCTCAGAAAAGATGAAGCATGACGATGAGACGACCCTAGCAACTTTGAGTGGGAATTAAGATTTCTGTAGGGTATGAGGAGAATCCTGCGCCTGTGCAGGTATGAGACTACATGGTTAAAGGAAATCTAAAGTATTAGAAACAATATTAGTCAATTGCTTGGGAGCAATGTAATTGTGAGAGGATTATTGCATCGATTAAGTCTGAGGAGTTATCAATGGTGTTGTCACGCTAACAATGTGAAGTTGTGTGGTTAGGGAGGAACTATGGAAAATTTGGCAGTGTTATCGTAATGGTTGTACGACGTGGAAGTCAGTGGTTTGAGATGAACTTGTATTGAGTAAGTGTTCGATGTTAACCATTCTGGAGCCGAAGTGTGTAACTAAGTGGTACTCATGGACCTAACCAAGACTGAAGAAGTCAATAGTGATCTTGTTTTGGAATTACTCAACCTCGAGGAACAACCTTTGTTAAGTTTGTTTAAGACTCTAGCGAATATCTTGATTTGTGAATTCCGAGGAAGAGTTGTTGTTATTTAGGGAATTGAACGAAGCATAGTAGAGTAATGGAATCAAGCATGATATGGAGGAAGTGTGACTCGATAAGTCTCGAGAAATGTGTATGACTGATTGAGATCAGAGCAACACAACAGATGAACGGAGAACCTGATAAGCTTGTGATAAGTTGGAATAACCTTCCCAAGGAGAAACTCTAAGAAATGTTTGGTTCATCCCTGTCTCTCAAGAATCCACCATAATCCATAGAGGTACAGTTGATGGACCGACATAGAGCAATATGTGTGGCTCGTATGTGGTAATATATTTTGGAGACAATGATTGTACTTATGAGTATTGAGGATTAAATGAAGAAAATAATTTTTTCCTAAAGTGGACTTTTCGCCATTATGTCTTGTGCAATTTTGGGCGTGCACGAAGACTTGGGCAATGGTTGCAGATCAAATGTTGGAACTAGATTTCTTTGGCAGGATATTGCGTGGAGTTGTTGAATGCGAAAATTATAGATATGGGATGGTGTATCCTTGTGGTTTCCAGTAGAGGTGTTTCGTCTAAATCTGAAGTAGGAATGGAAGTAAGAGGCTTTGTGGTACAAGGAAGATAATTTGAAGCAAGGCGATTTGAGCATATGGGAACTGGAAGTTAGGACCGAGGATGTTCAGCGAGTGGCCATATGACATTGTTAAGGACACGAGCGTAGCAGGAAATGGTGCTTTCTTGAATGGAGCGACTTTCAGAAGAATTCGTAGCGTTTAACCAAAGGAGAATGTGAGGAACGTTCGTCCCCTTGTTTGAAGAAGACGTGAGGAATCTGTTGTCAAGATAATTGTAAGGAATTCGAGGGTGAATTCTATTTAAGGGGGAGAGAATGTAACATCATTATTTTAATATTGTGAGAATATATGAGTATATTTATACACTAAGAAATATTAAGAAATAATTAGTGGATTAGTTGGAAATGAGAGGAGTTAGTTAAGAATGAACTATATGGCATAGTGGTAATTAACACTTAGTTGAGGGGCATTTGGGGCAATGGGAATAATTTGCATGGAATATTAGGCATGGTTGGTAGAAAGTATAGAACAAATTCAGAATTTGTGGAAAGGAAGAGCTTAGAAGCAAGTAAGGGAAAGAAGAAACCATGTTCATCTTTTCCATTTCCTTATTTCTTGGGCAGCTCTCACAAAACCGGCCATAACTTCTAGCTCACAACTCCGATTGAAGTAATTCTGGACTTTTTGGAACGCTTACGAAATTACCTTTAATTTTTTATATTAATTCTTCCTCATAGCTTTTATATTGAAGAAGAAAAACGCGTTTGAAGATTGGAGAATCTTGTAGGAATTTGGAGAAAAGTGGCTACGGGATTCATGGTGATGGAAGCCAAAGTTTGAGCAAGATAATGATGTTATGGAAGCAAGAATTTTATTCTAACCTCCTTAAACGGAACTTGATTCCCATTTTTAGAGACTTTGGGGAAAATTGGGTTTTTATGAAAACAATTGGAATTTTGGGGGTTAGAGAGTAATTGATGATGCATGCTTGCTTTAAATGATAATTAGTATGTTCCCTTGTTGTTTTTCGTATCTGGATATTGTAGGTATTCTGTTGGAAGTTATTGAATGGGGTTTTTGGACTCCATGGCAGTTCTGCAGAAATCGTAGACCGCGCTCAGTGCGGTATTGGGGCTTAGCGTGCCTTCTAGTCTTCTTGAAAAATGTAGAAATTGTAGGTCACACTTAGTGCGATGACTGGGCTTAGCGCGCCCTGTAGCTTTGAGAAAACATAAATTTAACCCCAAGTCATGCTCAGTGCGGCCAAGGCTGGGCTATGTGTGAAATGTTCTGTCCATCGTCCCTTTTCTTGGGTCATGGGAAGTGATCTTGGACCATAGTCTTGTTCAATGGCTTCCTTAGTCCTAGAAAAATCTAGTGAACATAAGATAAGGAGAAAAATCAGAATCTTAACAAGTTTTCCCACTTTGACCAATTTTCAGTAATGATGCTTAAATATCTTATATTAGGTATGTAACCTTTAATTGGCTAATGCAATTCCAAACTAGTGTGTGGATACTTTCCCCACTTCAGCTGACTAAACCTTGTTTATGGTTGGCGATGTTGGCTATCCGAATTATCTGTGATATGTACACATGATTAATGACTATTATAATTTTGTGTTTTGAATATGATTTAATGAATCTTTGGCATGTGTGATGCTTATGAGTTTTGTTTCCCGTCGTTCCGGTTGAATATTCGGATGTATTGATTGTGTGACTTTGGTTTGATGGTTCTTGTCCAACAAGTTACGTGCGTGTGCAGTTTTTCCCGTCTTGGTGCGAATGATGAACTTGATTGGCTTGAACTGATTGTAAATATGCTTGAATCGGAGTAAACCATACTATCGGGTCGTAAAGCCTGTTTTCCCACTTATGTGGATGCCCATTGGTAGCCCGTGTGGCGATTTATGATACATATTCATGCCATGGATGATTTAGCTTTCATGCCGGTTTTCATTTACACCTGAGCTGCCAAAGGCGATGTGCATGTGCGGGCTTTGAAATGTTACCCACTTGAGACTCATCTGTATGCCTTGTATTGGTAAGTGTGTGACGCCATGTAGGCTATGTCACCAGATTACTTACCATCTAGTGACGCCAAGTAGGCAATGTCACTAGGCTTTCGCCCGGTAGACGTGTATCTTCTAGATGGCGTGTTTGCACTTGTGTGGTTGGGGCCCATCTTACTGGCGTTTGACGGAGGCAGGGTCGTGACGCCACATACGCAAAGTCATGGCTGAACTCGTTGCAAATGTAATCCACATAGGACAGATCCGCTGTCTAGCTGTTTTCCTGTGCAAGTCTCTTGACGAATAGGTACACGCGACATACCGAGGGTGTAGTTTTGGTAGCCCGGATATATAGGTATAACTCCTGGATTCCTCACATATGGATGTGGGTCTGCATATTGTGTTTTGATGCTTTTGTGTTATCACTACATTGGGTAGTCATGAGACTTTCTGTGGTGGTGTTATCCCTTATTCTACTTGTACCAAGCCGTGAGGCGAACCCCGGGTTCTAGGTGAATCCGTTTATGATGTATGCACCTTGTAGAACCGAGCAAACCCCTAAGATAGGGAGACTCACTGAGATTTAGTAATCTCACCCCAATGCTCTTATTTTTTCAGGAGCAGGTTAAAAGCGATAAAATTTCTAGATGACCAATTTCGAGGACTGCAGATGAACAGAAGACAGGAAGACCTTTGTAGATGTTATTTTTCCACTGTATAATGTCGAGGACAAGCTTTTGGGATGCATTATGATTGGAGTTTGTATTGTATTCAGTTTTAAATTCTTGTCCTTTTTCATCTAATTGTATGTTTCTTGTATCATTTAATGCCAAATACGTATATCCTAGGCAATGTATGTATGAGGTGTTACAAATAAACTATTCAACTTATTAATATTAATTGTTTAATAATAATATTTAATAAACTATTTAATTTATTTAATATAAATTATTTAATATTAATTATTTTATAATAATGTTTATTAAACTATTTAATTTATTTTTTATTATTAATTATTTAATAAAAATGTTAAGTAATTATTTAATAATGGATAAACTATTTATTAATTAGTTGTTGAAATATTTTTAATTTATTTATTAAAAAATATGTTGGACATGAGAGGATGTAGAATCAGTAGAAGTTGCTTTTAAAAAAATGTTGATGGCTAGTTTCATTAAGAGGTGAAAAACATAAATTAATTTGAAAAGCAAGTTAAAAGATTATGAACGTGCTAAACATTATTGAATTTCCACCAACTGAAATTATTGTCAGAAGATTATTTCTCTTTTCCTTCATGGGTAGCTGGAGCATTGTGAATTCTGTTGAAACTGAACCTGTTTTTCTTATTTGCTTTAAGTTTGTTTTATTATTATCTTTATGCAATGTATAATTAAATGCAGAACTCTTGAAAAACAAAACTGTATATATGTGACTTTAGTTATTGCGGTCTTTTGTAATTGATGAAGGTTTGATATAAATTTCAGATAAACCATTTGGCTTGTCATGTCTTGCAGCTATTAGACTTTCATGTTAACCATCAAACACAGTTTTAATATTGATTTTAATCTTGGCTATGCATATTAGTAAGTCTTTAAATCTTGTGGATAAAATTTTGATATTACCTTTGTTAATACAATGTCTACAGCTACAACCTTCCATCTATTCACCCGTGTATGAGAGTGAAAGTGTTTGAATCATTACAGGTATCCAATATTCCAACAACTTTGTTGAACCCAACTTGGACCCTTGAAATTTTATCATCGTTTGTAGTTTAGTTTTTCTTATTTGTTGGTTGTACTTTTTTCAAGTGAGATGTGGCAACTATTCAAAGCCTTCATACGAAATATGCTATGGATAAACAACTTAATTCTCTTCAAAGCCTCCATACAAAACATGGTTGATGTCTGCAACAGAACAAAGAATAAATTTCATAAATTCATTGAATTGTACATGTTTACTTCCATTTATCCAGCAAAGGCAAGCAAAGTACAAAGTCAAGACTTGCTTCCGCATACTGGACTAAATCTTCCCAAAAATCACAGAGTAATCTTGCACATATATAAACAAATAAGTCTCAAAAGGATGCACCTACAGGGGCTTCATCTAAAGAAAATGAGTGGATAAATCTTCCATCATACCAACTTCCCAACAGATGTGGTATTCTTCAGTTATTTGGGGGTTCTCTCCAAGCATTAACTTAGATGATGAAACATATGGAAAGATATTTGACATTCAAGAATATGAAACACCTTATATACTCAAAGAAGCTTCAACTCCCACCAAGTCTGTGAAATCATATTTTCCACTCCTTGTGCTGATTCCAAGGTCCTTTGCAAGGAAGAATCAAGTAACAACGCAAAGAAAATGACATAATCAGAGAGATAAAGAAGGCCCTCAATATTTGTATGGTTGACATCTTATTCGTTTAAGGTATATTGACAAATTTCTCTATTTTTTAATTTGGTGTAAAATGTTTTACAATCTTACCATTTTTGTAACACGTTCCTTGGTGACTTATTTTGTGAGTCAATGTAAAGTTGAGATTACAACTGAATCTCATTCCAATGTGTAGTATTCCTTTATATTTTTACACATTGGATGGAAGTCTCCTTTATAAGTTGTCAGAACAGGTTCTGTATAGTTTATATTTTCTTGTTCCCAAAAAAAAACTCATAAAAACCAAAACATTAAAAGCTCATGACTTTTGAAACCAAATTATATAAATTAAACACAATAAAGCAAAATCAAAATAAGCTAACAAAACCATAATCATGGAATACAACAACAAATAAACTCTATAGGTCAAATCAAAGAGACATGAACTTAATATGAAATCAAAGATTACTCGTTCGAATCATCAACCGCATAAAAGGAGCTATTTTCCCACTGGAGACCAATTGTTTGGTTGTTTTTCCATGGAATTATCAAAGTGACTTTTAAATTACTTTTAAGATTAATTTTTAAAATAGGGGTCCAGTTAAATATTGTATCTATCAAAGTGATTTTTAAATTACTTTTTACTTTAATTTGAAAAATAGGAAGTTGTGCAAATAAATTGTGCACCTAAAAATCAATATAGAATAGAATAAAATAAAAGAAAATTCATCCTAAAAAACATAGGATTGACACATCAACAACATTAAATGTCAAATGAATAATATTGAAGTAATGGTGCAAAAAGTCACTTTTATCCCTAAAATCAGAAAAGTTATAACGTGAACTCAGAAGCGTATTAATGGACTTTCCAAGTATTTTACATTTTATATATTTATAATAGATTATAATTGTTTGTTATAGATGTGGCAGACTAATAATGTTCCCATTTTTTAACTTTATATTTTTTTAATTTTATTATCAATGTCTCCCATTTTTAATTTAGATTTTTTAATTTATATTAAAATATTGATTAAAATAATAATGAATTGAAATTATTTTAAACTAAGATAACATTATATAAGAGAATAATATTAGTCAAAGTTATCTTTAAAAAACTAAAAATTTAATTTAAAAAATTAAAAAATGTAATATTTTAGTTGTTTTTATCAAAAAAATTCTTATAATTAGTATTAAAATTTTGTGATTTTATATTAATAAGAGTTTGAATTATTTAATTTTTATGATAAATAAAAAATATACTTATTTAAGATAATAATATTAATAAAAAATAGTAATTGTTATAAAAAATTAATAAAATAGTTTAATAATAAATATTAATATTATAATTTTCAATTCTGAAAAATATGTGCATCGCACAGGCCAATAATTTAATTTTGTCAAAGACGGAGATCGACAATTAGTTAACACCCCACACATACATTGCCTAGGATATATGCATATGGGATTAAAATGGTATGTAAAAACAATCATACATAGCAACCGAAAAGGTATGAGTATTAGTACAGATTACAAATTTCTGTCGAAACAGTCATGGCCAAAAGATACAAGTCTCAAATAGTACTAATACATAATCCTAAAAGAGTACATAAGCGGAAAAGATACAAAGAAATGAATCATCCCCAACGAAACACCACTGCAAGACTAAGCCATCTTACCCTTGCCTTTGTCCTTCCTCGAAGATCCTGAAAAATATAATTGGAATGTGGTGAGATTACTAAATCTCAGTGAGCCTCCCTACTTTAGGGGTTCGCTCGGTTCTACAAGGAACATGCATCACAAAACGGATTCACCTAGAATCCGGGTTTATACCTCACGTCCAGGTACAAGTACATTACAAGGAAACACCACCACTGGAAGCCCCTTGACTAACCAATGAGGTGGTAACAAACACAATATAAAAAAAACAAATATGCAGACCCGTAACCTTGTACGAGGAATTGAGGAGTACGTTAATACTTTTACCATGGTTACACTTCCACATCCTTAGTGAGTACCCCAATGCCTAATGTCAATAGACTCACACCAATCCATCGCACGATGAAACAGATCATTCCTGTATGGAATTCCATCTGCGACAAGTACACAAAGTCAATCATCTATACGTTGATGAATTACACAAGCACGAAAATGTCTTCTTGACGCATGGCCCACCGGGTGATAACCTAGTGTTGTAGCCTATGTGGCACCACTAGAGCTGAGTTATATACCCATGGATTGCCTATATGGAATTTTCCTCCCCACCATACCAAGCAATACAGATGAGTTCAAGGTGGTATGCCCTCTTTCACCATCCCACACAAGCACATCGCCTTTGGTAGCTAAGACGTGTACGACATACCTGTCACACCCTAAATTTCACCCTGAATTTTTCATCTAACTCATTTGCATCACTTTACATTGTCTTATTCGCATCCCGTATTAGTAATCAATTTTTACATTTGGCTTCACATCTTTAGTTAATACTTATGTTAATCTCTTTCATTTTACTAGCATTTGCATTTTTATAATGTCTTTGAATTTTAGTTATCATTTTGACTTTGCATTGTTAATTTGTGATTGAATATATTTTGCATCAAAGTAGTGTTAGTCATACTTGCATCATTTTGAATTGTTTATTTTTTTTCAATTTTTGCTCCTAACGGCCAGAACTTCTGTTCCCAACGGCCAGAACTTCTGCTCCTAACTATCATAACTTCTGCTCCTAGCGGCTAGAACTTCTGCTCCTAACGACCAGAACTTCTGCACCTAGCGGCCAGAGCTTCTGCTCCTAACGGCCAGAACTTCTGCTCCTAACAGCCAGAACTTCTGTTCCAAACGGCCAGAACTTCTGCTCCTAACGGCCAAAACTTCTGCTCCCAAGGGCCAAAACTTCTGTTCCAACGGTCAGAACTTCCGTTCCTAACGACCAGAACTTCTGTTCCCAACGGTCAGAACTTTTGCTCCTAACGGCCAGAACTTCTGTTCCCAATAGTCAAAACTTCTTCTCCTAACGGCCAGAACTTTTGTTCCCAACGGTCAGAACTTTTGCTCCTAACAGCCAGAACTTCTGCTCCTAACGGCCAGAACTTCTTTAATGTCAAATAATTGTTTTATATGTAGACAGCAACAATTTTCATAACAAAACTCTATCCAAATAACTCTCTATACGCCTCCAACAACACATTAACATCATCCTTCAACAGTAAACCAACTCTGCCAAACCATAACAAACCTCCACACTCATGCCTTCATCATTCATAAATTCCATAAACCACTATAACCTATTACCTCAACCCACAAAAACCACCAACAATCCCCAAACAAAACCTTTCGTAGAAACCCCATAGAAACCGAAGAACAAATCACCTTCAACTCTTTCCCACACCATCGTGTATTTCCTTTACTTAACATCCAAACTCATAGGCCGCAAAACTTTACCCAAAACCCCTTCACTAACTTCACTCAACACATCCTCAACCTCATAATCCAAACCCGACCTTGTTTCTTTCACCATACCGGTTACGTTTTTTAACACCCCCTGACCCAATTTTTTTTATTATTACTATTCTTTTAACTAATTTTTAGAAAATAATACATAATAATAATTTTGTTTTTAGTTTTAAGTAGTTTTATAATAATTTTTTCTTTTATTTAATGGTTGAATTATTATTTATTTAGACTTGTACATTTATTTGGACTTGTAATAATTTATCCCCATTTGTAAGCTTGTATCCCCATCCCCATGTGATGTAATAGTTTAGTAAATAATTTATTGTTTTATTCCATTATTATTCATCACAAAGCATAAACCAAACCATTTTTCAAAGGAACTAATACTTGTGCGAGCCATTTTCACTACCTTGAGTCGACAAAGCTTAGAAGCGTCGCAGCGACCTCACATTTGTGCACACACCACGCTTGCTCTTGGGCTTACAATGAGAATTTGATTGATTGGTTAAACATTATTTAATTATCTAATTAGGTTATTTAAAATTGATTAGTCCATCTAATTAATTTTATTAAACTAATTACTTGATTAAATTTTGTTTAATTAGTCGATTAAATTTATTTCGCGCATACACCTACAGAATTGTCAGTTGTCTTATCATTTGTGCAAGCCACTCTGTATGGGACTTTAATTCATTTACTCGTTTTATTTCATACTTGTATATATTTATTCGCTTCATTTTGATTATCGCGCCTTGGTCCACATACCAAGTTTTCATTCAATAAGGGCCTCATAGTAGGGAGTAGACATTTGTCTATTCTCTCGAGATTAATCAAGATTTCTTGGTTAATCATAGCCCAAATCAAATCCCCTCCCATTATCCATTCACCACTTTCATAATATATTCTCAAACCTCGATCCAACGTCGAGTTGTTTTTAAAAACATTTTCACAAAAAAAACTTGGATGATATTTGTTTTAAGTTGTTGGATGATAGCCCAATGGTTTAAAACGAGTTAAAAGTATTTAGGTTATTGGATGATGACCCAATGAACTAAATACTATCATCCATCCAAAATACCTAACAAACGTGAACCTCTCTTCACCTCACCATTTTCATAATAAACGTTTTGGGATGAAAGATGATTGGTCTAGCTCACTCACTAGTTTTTAGTATTTGAATCATTAGATGATAGTCTAATGTTTCAGTACTTGTCATCCACAATTAAAATCAATTCAAACTCATCAAACATTTCCCATGTGCATGTCCTTTTTTCAAACTTACATCGCTCACATGCGACATTCATCGCTCACACGCGATCTTCTTTCGCTCACACACGAATTGCACTAGTGATGTCTTATCATCCACGTACGATTAAGATACTATTTTCATAAATAAAATCAATCAACCAACAAATGTTCTCGCAAGCGAGAACTAAGTAAGCTCTAACTTTTCCATCGCACTTGGGGAATACGTAGGCACGAGATTCTAACATCTTGGCGAGTACACTTTCAAAAAATTAAAACATGTTTCCTTTCTTATCTCTTTTCGCGCATAATAAGTAGAAGATAAAAAATTAACACACCAAGCACACAAACACTTAGAACTAAATGGGTCCCATCGAGTACGATGGATGTGAGGGGTGCTAATACCTTCCCCTTGCATAACCGACTCCTGAACCTGCATCTCTTGATCTCGAAGACCATTTCATTTTCATTTATCGGGTTTTATCTATATTTTCCCTTTCCTCATTAGGAATAAATAAAGTTAGATGACGACTTCATTGTATTTTGTATCCAAATTTTTCGATAGTGTCAACAATACCCATTACACACAGCAACGTATCCCAGATCACACTGCAAGGCACGAACTAATTACACACAACTTTAGTCGTGGTCATAAGTGATTTAAGTCCTAGTATAAGGTCCACTTTGATTAAAAGCATATGTTCACCAAGATCACATAGCACGACACACACAATCATATGCATATCAACCCGTAGGCAACACACCTGAATCATCTTCCCCAAAACGATTGGAACATAATATCATATAATTCTCAATAATAATGCATTTTCCACACATGGTCTTTATCATAAAAAATAGATCTTTCCGATTATTCACATAATGCTTAATCACACATTAGTATCCATAGAAATGCATATAATCAATTTAAATCATTACAGTAAACTGTTCTTGAAAAGAGAACCATTTTGTACATTTAGGGAAAATAATGTAGTTCTGCCCAGTAGGGCGCGCTGAGCGGTGGCACGCAATTGAGCGGCCTCTGCGAATTCTTAAATTTTTCAAAATACAGGAGGGCGCGCTGAGCGCATCCCTGACCGCTGAGTGTTGCAGCGGTATAGCGACAAGCAAAGAGTTGGTATTGTTTTTACCGGGTGATATATATCGGTTAGGTTATATCGTATCGTGTCCACAGAGATTGGTTATTGATTCGTCGTTCGACAATTCTACCGTTAATGTGTTTGAGATTAAAAGAAATGAAAATAAAAGACAAAAGTAAATGAACAAAAAGTATAAAGGATAGACAGCTTGTCCGGAACGAATGTAAACTACCCGTCACGGACTTAAATCTACCACCCATGTCATACTCGGCCTACGATACTCATCCGTGTCATCACATATCTCTCACAACCTAAGCTATTTCTAAATCAAATTGAGAATCCTCCCTAATCATCTCAATAGTCATGTCTGGCCTACCTCAACAACACAGAAGTCAACTGCGTCACCTCCATACCCATCTTTGGCATACTTCACCAACGCAGAGGCATTAAGTTCAGATACTCTATAGTGAATGTCAACTCTAAACCCATTTCTAGCATTCAGAAACTAACAGATAATCATCCTAGGAAAGAATCTAAGTAATCTATCTCTAGTAAAGCTCAAATCCCTAACATAAAGTAAAAACCCAAGACAATCACCGACACAAATTCGTAAAGCAAACTTTATACAAGCCAAAGGCGATAAATATACAAGAGTTATGAGTAGAAATACATACAAACCCAACAAAAGAGAAATACACAAAGAGGAGAAGAGATAAACCACAAATCTACATTGGTTGTCAAAGCCAATCGAAGAGCAATCCACCTCCAATCATCCATGAGCAAGCCCTAATGTTGTTTTCTAAGCTAATCTACCAAAGAAATGAGGTGATGGTGTTGGGACTCAAAAATACCCAACCCATAACCTAAAAATGTGTTTTTAACCCCTTTTAAAGAATTCTGAAGTCGCAGGGCGCGCTAAGCGCGGTATTCGCGTTGAGCGCGGTCTGTGATGTTCAGCATCTTGTTTTTGCCATATCTTGAGAACCGTAACTCGGAATTGCGCCCGTTTGAAGCGTTAGAAAGCTTATTAAATTCTCTATCTAACCATGAATAAATATCAAGAAAATTGATGATTTTTATTTTGTTGATTTTGAGCTTTATTCGTTGATGAGTTGCTTAAATCGTGCGTTTGAAGCCGTGTCTTCGACACTTTGTTACTCAATGCTCCAATTATGAATGAATACCTATAAAAGAGATGAAAACCTATCAAATGATATAATATTCACACAAAAACTCAATTATTCTATTATGTACACATTTATACAAAAAGCGGGAGATTTATTCGAAGAATATCAACAAAAGAACGGATAAGTGCCACAAAATGTATATACAAAATAACTAAATTTTGGCACTTATCACTAAGCGCGGTCTATTTTTCTGCTGAAAAACAGACGTACTAGCATGTGCCATGGGTCCAAAACTTCTTCTTTCTCATTTCCAAACAGTCACCCATGACATATGATTAGTAAAAACGATATAATACAATACTAATCTACTTGAAAAACATACATGCATGCATCATTTCACTCAAACTCCCAAAATCCCCAATTCTTTTCAAAACCTCATTTCCCCAAGTCTCTATCTAAGAGACTCACCTTGTTAGAAATGGAGAGAGATGCAAATTTCAAAGGCAAGGATAGTGAGAGTGACAGATTTTGGGTACATGCAAGGTTGAAGCTTGGATCAATGGTCTTCCTCTTCTCTCTATTCCACGGTTCTTCTTTCTTTTCCTTTTATGTTTTAAAAAAAACTGATTTGGAACAATAGGTAACGAGATGGCTTAACCAAACATGCCCTGTTATGATACTAAAGTCCATTATGCCCTCTAAGTAATCAAAAATTACTAAGTTGTCCTTTGGTTTAATTGGAACTAGATTGGTTACTACTAAATTCTTATTTTATTCCATTGTGCCATAAAATAAATAATTGAGATGTTACATTCTCCCCGCCCCCCCCCCCTTAAATTAGAATTCGTCATCGAATTCGAATACTTACAAGAATAGACGAGGATATGACTCTCGCATCTCTACTTCAAGTTTCCAAGTAGCTTCCTCCGGGCGGGAATCTTCCCACAAAACTTCACAAGAGGTATTTCCTTGTTCCGCAAGGACTTGCTAGCATATTCCAAAACACGAACAAGTTGTGACTAGAAAGAAAGATCTGGTTCTATTTCCACAGCATCGGGAAGGATAGGATGGAACGAATCTGGCACAAACTTTCAAAGTTGAGACACATGGAATACGTCATGCAATCCGGATAGTGACGGATGCAATGCTAAGTTGAGACACATGGAATTCTTTAATTTTTCAGAATACAGTAGGGCGCACTGAGCACAGCCTCGACCGCTGAGCACGGTCTGTTTTTCTACTGAAAAACAGACGCATCAGCATCTAGCATGGGTCCAAAACTTCATCTTTATCATTTCCAAACAGTCACCCACGACATATGATTAGTAAAACGATATAAGACAATAATAATCTACTTGAAAAACATACATGAATGCATCATTTCACTCAAACTCCCAAAATCCCCAATTCTTTTCAAAACCTCATTTCCCCAAGTCTCTATCTAAGAGACGCACCTTGTTAGAGATGGAGAGAGATGCGAATTTCAAAGGCAAGGATAGTGAGAGTGATTGATTTTGGGTGCATGCAAGGTTGAAGCTTGGATCAATGGTCTTCCTCTTCTCTCTATTCCACGGTTCTTCTTTCTTTTCCTTTTATGTTTTCAAAAAAATTTGATTTGGAACAATAGATAATGAGATGGGTTAAACAAACATGCCCTTCTTATGATACTAAAGTCCACTATGCCCTCCAACTAATCAAAAATTACTAAGTTTCCCTTTGTTTCAATTGGAACTAGATCGACTATGTCGCGGCGGGAAAAATTCAATGAAGTCGCCACTATCGTTTATTTATCCTAAGGACGGGGAAACTATAGTAAAACCCTAAAAATATAGATATGGTGGTCATCGTGACCAAGTTAAGGGTTCGGGAGTCGGTTAAGCGAGGGGAAGGAGTTAGCACCCCTTACTTCCCTTGTACTCAAGGGGAGCCTTCTCTAATTTTAGGGTTAAGGTGTGTTTGTCTAAGGTTTCTTACTCTACTTTCTAAATTATTATACACAATGGGGAGAGATTTGGTCATGGTTAGTGACTCGTTAAAGCATTGTGCTTTATGACTATGTATTCACCAAGAGATGAAATCAGAGTCTACGTAGTTCTCATGGGTTTGGTTAGTATTTTTTATGGAATTAAAATTGATCACCTTTAAGCGATAAACTTATGTGAGCTCGCACGGTAATGACTGATATCTAGTTTCTTATCCGCGTTAAAGAGTGTCAATAATTCCTTTTTGAAAATTGTCTTGATTTTTTTAAGTTAGTAGTAAAAGAAATTTTGAATTGATTAGACGGTTTAACATAATACCAAAGAGAAACATATTTTATTGTTGTTTTTAAATATTATTAAGATAAACTAAATTAAATTAATATCTAATTAAAAGGATTAACACAGTTAGCTATATAGTCTGATTAATCTAATAAAAGAAATTATTATTTCTTGCAATTTTTTCTTTATGATAAAAGTAATTTATACCTAAAACTATTTAAGTAATAAGACATTAATAAACAAAAATCTATAGAACAGAGAAGAGAAAAACAATTGTTACTTATTATTTCTAAAAAAACGTACCACTGCTAATGAAAGAAAAAATTATGTTTCATTGTTTTATGAATTAAATATCCAAATTAATTAAAATAAAGTAAACAATATGAAATAATAAATAAAAAAAACTAACTAATCTATAGCATTAAAAAAGTAAATGAATGGAGTCAATGTGGAAAAAGTAAATCACGTCTAATTCAACTCTCAAATATGACAAAAATAACTAATAACCCCTAATTAATAGTGATCAATATTTTAAACGATGATATTTCAAAACAATTATAAAAAAAGTAGAAACTAATGAGAACAGCTCATCCCATCCATGCTTATCTCAAAGCTCAATCAATATCTTCCTCAATTTTTTTTTCAATAAAAAAAATGTTCCAATGAAACACTGTTTTGTGGCAGTCTAATTTAATTATAATAAAAAAACAAAATAATATATTAGTAGCATTCACGTAGAAAAAAGAGAAAAACATCATGTATTTTTTCTTTTTGCTTTCTATTTTCTCTCTACGTTTCACGTTCTGCTTCATTTTTCTCAAGTAACAAAATCAATAAACAAATACATGTTCAAGCTTTCTTATGGAAGTAAGACACTATAATATCAAAGCAACAAGGAAAAAATATCGGCTCCCTAATTTCGCGACGATGTGCGTGATGGAAACTCAATAATGACGGCGGAGTAGGCGGATTCGAGAAGGGCGACGACCGATGCAGTGGTCGATGACGGTCTGGTTCAGAATGCTTGCGGTGTTGAGGTGAAGAGGATCTTGGTTCGTCGAACTCTTTCGATCCATCTCTTCTCAAGATTTCTTCATGTATTTTTTTGGGTTTTCTTTTTCTTCTTCTCAGATCTGTGAATTCTTCCTCTTTTTATAGGTAGAAACTGCGTTCTAACCATTGAACGTGATTATTCAAATTAGGAATATTTTTAATTGATTTCAGTTACTTGTTTCTCCGTCCAAATCAATTCCTTAATGAAGAATATTCTAATTCAATTTTGGTTTGATTTTCTTTTGTTTTGGGATTTCAGATCTATTTTGGCTCTTTTTGGTTTCAATTCAAATAAAGATTTTGGATCTGGTCGGATATGGGACTTGGTGAATCGTGAGAAAATTTTGATTTTCTTTTTTTGGAGGGATTTTGTGTAAGTTTGGTGTAATTATCTATTAATTTGAATTCAAGATTTAATTTTGTTGGTGAACTGAATCTTGGCATTGATGATATATCACGTGGTCTTGAAAGATTGAAGCAAATTTGGATGAAGGTGAAACCGTAACAATTGATTCATTATATAAATACTACAAACTTTTAGGAATAAAACATAATGTGAAATAATATTAAGAATAAAAAATAAAAATAAGTACTAATAGTAAGTTAGTAACTATAATCTAATCATAGAAATTTAATCTAGACAAATAAAAGCAAACTTAATCATACAATATAAATCTTATCCGAGAGAAAAAAAAAAGAATTTTTTTTTTGAAAAGTTAAACATTAATATATTGGTAATACTTAATAATATTAATACTAATGATGAAAATTATAATGAGAAATCAATACAATAACAATAACAATAACAGTTTGTAATCTAAAAAATGTACCTATTAATACTAATAAAAATAATATTACCAATAATAAAATATAAAAGTAACCATAATAGCAGAATTAAAAACTAATCTAATAAACTATGAAAAAAAATATTAATAGAAAAAAAACAAAAGGCTATTAATTAAAATGTGACAAAAGGCAACAAGAAAAATGTTCCCAAAAGTATAGAACGTGGAAATTGGACTCAAATCCTTTTGTACAAATAATTCATTACTTCTCTCCTTTATCTATTAAATCATTGTACTTATTAGAAATAAGCATAGTTCTTACAAAATATAAAGACTAGGTAATTATTTTTTTTGGGTATGACAACAAATCCTTATCCACTTGGTTACTATATCACCATCTTTGAATAAGAAAACCAAAAAATCATAAGAAAGCTATAACCCTAAATCTTAGAAGCTCAATGCAATGTATGATTGAAAATGTTATGATGACGCATGTGAAACATAAGTTACATAAAAATAAAATTAGAAGGACAAATTTTGGGGTACAACAGGTTATTACTAAATTCTTATTTCATTCAATTGTGCCATAAAATAAATAATTGAAATGTTACCCCCTTAAATTAGAATTCTTCCTCAAATTCGAAAACTTACAAGAATAAATGAGGATATGACTCTCGCATATCTGCTTCAAGCTCCCAAGTAGCTTCCTCCGGGCGGGACTATTCCCACAAAACCTTCCTAAGAGGTATTTCCTTGTTCTGCAAGGACTTGCTAGCATATTCCAAAACAGGAACAGGTTGCGGCTGGAAAGAAAGATTTGGTTCTATTTCCACAGCATCGGAAAGGATAAGATGGAACGAATCCGGCACGAACTTCCGAAGTTGAGACACATGGAATATGTCATGCAATCAGATACTGACAGAGGCAATCCTAATTGATATGCCACCTCTCCTACCCGTCTCTTGATCTGATACGGTCCCACAAACCTCGGATTAAGCTTCCGAACTTTAAACGGTCCTTTAAACGGTCTCTTGATCACCTTCTTCAAAACTCAAAGGCCTTCTTCTCTTGTCCGCATAAATCTTTTGACGGTCCTGAGATTTCTTCATGTTTTCTCGAATCTCTTTAATTTTCCCAATTGGCTCTTGAATTATTTCCGGTCAAAGAGTCCCTTTTTAACCAACTTCCCACCAACACAAAGGCGAACGACATTTTCTTCCATACAAAGCTTCATATGGTGCCATTCCTATACTTGAGTGGTAACTGTTGTTATACGCAAATTCTATCAATGACAAATGATCCTTCCAACTTCCACCACTCTGTAGAATACAAGCTTTCAACATATCCTCGATGGTTTGAATGGTTCTCTCAGTCTGTCCATCATTTTGGAGATGATTCGAAGTACTTAGATTCAAGTCCGTTCCCATTTCACGATGAAAAGCTCTCCAAAATTGAGAAGTGAACTTTGGATCTCTATCTGACACAATACTAGACGACACACCATGAAACCTTACTATTTCTGCTGCAAAGAGTCGAGCTAGATGAGGTACTTTATTAGTGGTTTTCACAGGTAAAAAAATGTGCAGATTTCGACAAACGGTCTTCAATCACCCAAATAGAATCATGACCACCCAAGGTATGTACAAGGTAGTCCAGCAATGAAATCCATGGCTATGTTACCCCATTTCCATATAGGAACATCTAACGGTTTCAACATACCACTGGCCTCTAGTGTTCTATCTTCACCTGTTGACATACACCACATTGCTCCCCATAACAAGCAACATCTCTCTTCATAGCTGGCCACCAAAAACTCTTCTTCAAGTCTTGATACTTTTTAGTAGATCCAGGGAGAATGGTAAATTTGCTCTTATGGGCTTCATCTAAAATCATCCTTTTCAACATCACGTCGTTAGGCACACACACCCGCCGCCTAAACATAATAACTCCGTCAGACGCTCGAGAGAATTCTGGAAATTTCTCTTGAGCTTGCAACTCTGCATCATTACACTGCGCTTGACGGATCCTTTCCCGTAACACGCTCTCGACATTAATATTACTAATCAGTACACCTGTAGGAACCCACTCAAATTGTAAATCAAGATTCCTGAATTTCTCCAAGAGATCAAATTCTAACACCATTAATTCGGCAACCCAAATTTCTTTCCTACTCAAGGCATCTGCAACTTTGTTGGCTTTCCCGGGGTGATACTTCAAATCAAAATCATAATCCTTTAGATACTCCATCCACCTTCTCTAACGCATGTTGAGTTCTTTCTGATCAAAAATATACTTCAAGCTTTTGTGATCGATGAACATCTCAAAGTATACTCCATATAAGTAATGTTGCCACACCTTAAGTGCAAGCACAATAGCAAGGAGTTCGAGATCATGGGTAGGATAATTCTCTTTATGAGGTCTTAATTGTCAAGATGCATACGCCACAACTTAACCATATTGCATCAGAACACCGCCTAAACACTTCTTAGAGGCATCACAAAATACTTCATAGAACTTCTTTGGGTCTGGAATTATTAGCACTAGAGCGGTAGTTAACTTCTTCTTCAATTTCTAAAAAAATTTTCTCACAATCTGAATTCCATTCAAAGGAAATTTTTTTTCGAGTAAGCCTCTTCATAGGTAATGTTAATTTAGAAAAGCTCGTTTTGAACCTTCGATAATAACCTGCTAGACCAAGGAAACTTCGGACTTCGGTCGCATTCTTGAGACGTTCCCAATTAATCATAACTTCTACTTTGGATGGATCTACGGCCACACCGCCACCAAAAATGACATGTCCAAGAAATTTCACTTCAAACATCTAGAACTCACACTTACTAAGCTTCTCAAATAATTTCTTCTCACGAAGGACTGACAATACAATCCTCAAGTGCTCTACATGTTCCTCTACCATTCTGGAATAGATCAAAATATCGTCTATGAATATCACTACGAACCGGTACAGATATGGTTGAAATATGTGGTTCATATAATCCATAAAGACAACAGGAGCATTGGTTACTCCAAAAGAAATAACCAAGAATTCAAAATGGCCATATCGTGTCCTAAATGCGGTCTTAGACACATCCGAACTCTTGACTCGAATTTGATGGTATCCCGACCTGAGATCAATCTTCAAGAACATACCTTTCAAATGATCCAAGTGGTCATCAATTCGTGGAAATTAATACTTGTTCTTTATGGTTACTTTATTCAACTAACGGTAACCAATTCATAAACGCATGATACCATCCTTCTTCTTAACCAACAGGACAGGAGCACCCCATTGAGAAACACTAGGTCGAACAAAATGTTTTGCCAACAACTCTTCTAACTGACTCTTTAATTCCCTCAACTCCGCATGAGACATTCGGTACGGAGCGATAGAAACTGGGGTTGTTCCAGGAATAAGATCAATAGAGAATTCCACTTCCCTCTCTGGAGGAAGAGAAGTGACATCCTCCGGAAATACATCAGGGAATTCGCACACAACAGGAATATTCCACACATCCTTCTTACTTTCAGAATCTACAGTAAGAGCCAAAAGAAAGGACTTCTCCTGAGTATAAAGGAAATTAATCAGATTAACTGTACCTTCAATCAGATTTCCAATTGTATCAACGGGAGTAGTTTCTTCTATAGGAATGAAAATAGCCTTCTCTTTACAACCAATTGTTGTACCGCAAAATTTACCCTCTTCTTTTCCGTATTTCGGGCTTATAATTCGATTTAATAAACATAAATGTAGTCACATGCATAGCATTGATCATGGGGTTACCAGGTTCAAGGTAACCCAAGTGGTGAAAGAAAGGGCGCATTTCGGTTGTCTCATATCACTTTGAGTCCGGTATCGATATTCTTCGATTCACATGCTCAATACGACATATATAGGTCAAAAAACTATTTTGGTTTGGTTCCATAAGATATGGGATCATCTCAATATGTTCTCCAGTTTATCTGTTCAGATCGGAGGCCGTTTCGTCAAAGAAAAAGAATTTATTCGCTTATTTCTCAATAAAGTGAATTTCGAAGTTGCAGTGCGTTTTGGGCACTCCAGATGGCATATCTCTCATTTTGTCAAGTATGTTATGATTATTTTTGACCAGAAAGTCCCTCTCATTATTATCTACAACTTTTGTTTGTAGGCCGGAAGCAAATTATGTGAGGAAGGTCCCCGAAAAAATTGATTTCTCAAGTGGATTAAATTGGATTTTTGTGTTGTACCGTGCGCTCAGTACACTGAAACCTTTGTAATTCCTATATGGAAAATCGAAATTGAGAGAGGTTGGTGTCTAAAATTCCGTATTGAAATCCTCTACAACTTTTATTTGCAACTCCAGAGCAAATTCATTACCATTTAAGAGCAGTTTTTTATTCTTCGGAGTTGTTTTCGAGTTGAACCGAACAATTTTCATCTGATACGCGAAGTTCGAAAAATAATATCTCGCTCGATTTTTATTGAAACGATGTGAGACCAGTGCCAAAAGTTTTCAAATTTTGTTGGCTTCATTTGTCACAGAGATACTCAAGTTCAAATTTTGATCAGAAGACCCTTGTTCGAGGCAATTTCTCTGAGGTGTGCAAATAAAATTCTGAATGTGTCACGCACCTGAAAACTGTGCTGAAACTTCAAAAATTCATATCTCCTTGACCTTTCGTCTGATTGCGTTGATATTTTGTCAAGCTCAAGCAAAATCGCGTTCCGAACATTTTTCGTTTAGAGTAACTTCAAATTCTCGACGGATCGGGCTGTTTTGAATTAATTACGAAAATTATCTGGATAATTGCGATTTGGGCTTAATTATGGAACTAAGGCATTCTTAGGCCCAATTACCCACACTATATATTGATTTTTGCCTTCACAAATAAAGAAGGACAATCATTTTCTCAAATTTCTCTCTAAAATCACTCTTAACTCTCTCTAGTTCTCTCTCAACTCTCATAAAGCAAAAAATCAGCACACTTGCCACCACCACACCAATGTGCGCTCCCCTTTCTCCGGTGACTAACCACCGCTATTTCGACGCCTTCGCGCCGCGAAATGAGAGATTTCCGCCTCCTCTTCATTTTGATCGGATCTCCTCTGGTCACTCAATCTCTTGATTTTCCGACGAGATTTCATCTTTTCCTCTTGTTTCCAGCCAACACCTCTTCAATTTCTCAATAATTCAAGTTTTCCTCTTTCGATTTCAATTACGATTTCAATTCTTATCAACAATTGGAGCATAATTCGGTATTTTTTTGGAAGATCTCAAGGAATTCCTCAACAATTCAATTCAAACTTCAAGTTCAAGTAAGTAATTAACTCAATTAAGCACTTATTTTAAGCTATTTTTCGAATTTTGATTTTCTTGAATTTGAATAGTCGAATTGATTGAATTTTCCTTATGGATTCGGATTATTGAATTTGTTTTGCACAATTCCTTGATTTGATTCTGATTTGGTGACTCGAAAGTGTGTCGGTGTGAAGAAATTTTGTACATAGCACACACATGCACTTTTGTTGTTATTTTTTCTTTGCATTTAGGATTTTGATTTGAGTATTTTTCACCATATACCACATGCTCATGCATTAGAAAACATGTAGGTTGATTGAATTACATTGACTCATGTGATTTGAAACATAATTTGCATTCTAACTTATGTCAAAATGTAGGAATTATTGCATCTAGTTTTAGGTACATTTGCATTTGCACATAATTCATATACTTGTATTTGAATACACATATTATGACATGAATTGCATCCTCACATATCCATGCATGTGCATATAGGATAATTGGATCAATTTGAGGTGTTGACACTTGTTTTTTTTTATGACATGAAAGTATGTTGAAATTTCACTTCTTCACTCACACTTTCACATGTATGCTTTCACAACACTTTGCACATCAAATTTCTTTTAAAATTATTACATGTTTTCATAGAATTTAGGTAGCATTTGCATCGAGTATGTATCACTTGTACATGATGTCACATACACTTGCATTTTCATTCATCTAAACACCAAAAAAACACATATAAACTTGCATTTTACATGCATTTTCGCACATTTTGAGTTTCAAATTCAAACAAAAATTTGTACATAACTTGTATTGCATTTTGTTTTAGCTTTTGATTACATGTAGTGAATTGAAATTCGGTTCATTTCTCATTTCAAAAATCAAAACAAACATGAATCAGAATTTAATTTAAAACATGAATTTTTGAGTCCCATAAGCATGTTTTTGCGTTTTTGTGTGTCGAAACTCATTTTTCCTTGAAAGTCCGAAGTAACGGTATATGTTCCCTATGTTTTGGCACGTTTCGGAACCGATTTTGGAGGTTTCAGAACCAAATTTTGAGCACAACATGCCTAAACGTAGTTTCTTCCCCATCACTTTAAGGTCCAAAAAGTGTGACTTCCACTCATAATCAATTAAAACCGCTTACATTTTTGAATCCGTTGATGTTTTTGCAAGCAACCATGAGATTCTTAATAGATTCCGAGAAGTTGAATTTTTCACCCCAATTTCGGAAAACTGCCTTCCCATTCGATTTTTTTGATTTTACTTCACTTCTCGCATGCTTCTACTAGTTTATAATCATATTTACAACCGGTTTTGCATTTTGATCATTATTTCTTACACTTGCTTTGTTAATTTTGACACTTTGTTTCATGTGCGAGGTTTTTGGGCACTTGTACTTGCGATTTGGACTTGTAGTGTCGTTATTTTGCGTTTGTGCGCATACGCGTGCATCCTATTACTTGCTTTTTCAGTCTAACTCCGTTCTTGCAGGTGTTTTGCGCTTGTACACATATGTGTATATTTTATTATCTGTTTCTTGGATTTTACTCCCTTTTTACATGTGTTTTGCCCACATGTACATTCTATTTGTCTGCTTTTTTGGTCTAACTTCGTTCTTGCAAGTGTTTTGCGCTTGTACACTCACGTGTACATTCTATTTGTCTGCTTTTTTGGTCTAACTTCGTTCTTGCATGTGTTTTGCGTTTGTACACCCACATGTACATTCTATTTGTCTGCTTTTTCGGTCTAACTCCATTCTTGCAGGTGTTTTGCGCTTGTACACCCACATGTACATTCTATGTGTCTGCTTTTTCGGTCTAACTTTGTTCTTGCAGGTGTTTTGCACTTGTACACATACGTGTACATTCTATTATTTGTTTCTTGGATTTTACTCCCTTTTTACAGGTGCTTTGTGTTTGTACACACATGTGCGCATTCTTTTTGTCTGCTTTTTCGGTCTAAATTTGTTCTTGTAGGTACACATAATTGGAATGTGTACACACATGTTCCTTGGCTTGTGCGCATACGCGTACATTCTATTGTCTATTTTCATGGTTTTCTTTCAGGTACACTTGATCCGAATGTGTGTACACATGTCCCTTGGCTTGTGCGCATATACGCACATTTATTGTATGTTTGTTGGGTTTTCTCCTCTCTCGCAGGTGTTATTGCTTCAGATACGCATGTGCGTGTATTTCGTCTATGCTATTGATACCTTGAGCATTTCTCATCGGTTTAATCTTATTACGTGGCTGCAGTACTTGAAGTTTTCCGGATTATTCTTAGCTTGTAGTGCTCTACAGATTTACTATCTGTTTGGTACTAGTTATCCCTTGTTTATCACATTCTTTACAGCTTTCCTAGATATCATGAGAAGTAGGGGTTTTACAAATTTCTATTGCCATGATTAGGATAAGAGTATTGGGTTCAAAGTCGTTGTTTAAAGACTTGTAGCAAGGCATTCCGCAAATTGTGTGCTAATTATGTTTGGTTTGTTGAAAATCCTCCACCGTGCATAGGGAGGTAATTCTTAGTAAGTGTTTACATTTGTGCTTGCATAGGTCAAGAGTGGTTAGGCAACCTGACATGACACCACCAAGAAAAGTCCCGCTTTTTATATTTCCTGCTATATGATGATGATATGATGGGCACGCGGAAAGGGTCAGCAATCGACCTCTGCACAATTCTAATTTGTGTCAGCTCAGCACACGCGAATCGTGTTGCTTACTTTATCGATTCAATAATAATAAAGTGGCTATGACATTTGTTTTTGCATTGCGTTGTAGGCTATGGGACATCCTCCTTTTCCCGCGCTTCTATGACATTTGTTTTTGCATTGCGTTTCTTGTGTGCTTCTGCCAAAGCACTTAATTGCTTCATCCGCCTACATCCCTTGGTTTTACAACCAAGACCGGATATAAGATAGCTTTCCCTTAGGACTGCTCGACTAGGATAGATCTTGAGCCTAGACATTAGTGTCATACCCCAATTTTTGACCTAAGATACCACCTTATATCATTCACATATGCATCATTGCATCACTAACAGTTTCAGAACAGGATAGATCCTGCGTGTGCTCCTAGAGTTAAATTAGGATTTTATCAAAATTTCATCTGTTCAAGATATGATCAATTATGGTTTGAGTCTCCACTCTCCTCAACTGATCTATCTTAATCAATCATCAACATTTGATCTTCAAATTCCCAACTTTTTCTCATGATCTACCTTGAATCGACCAATTAGGGTTTTGATCGAAGATAGTGAATCATTGACTTTCTGCTTAATGAATGAGCTATTTTCTTGGAGATTGATCTTAACATCATCAATGCAACATCTTGACCTAATTTCTTGGTTCAAACCATTCCAAAATCCATGTTTCTTCATCAGACAAATTCTGAATCATCTGATGAAAATTCAACTGTTAAAAAAAGGTCAAACTTTGACTTTTGGTCAACTTTTTCAAATCCAAATTTTTTCAATCATAAAATCATTTCAAATTATCCATCATGATCGTAAAAAATCAAGAAATGTGAAAAAGTCAAAGATTGAAATTTTTCTAACACTTAGAAAAATTTTCAAGTATTAAAAAACATGGTTTTTCCTTACTTTCATGTCCATTTTTCACCTAGATCCATTTTGCTTCAAGAAAAACTCAAAAGATGAAAGTTTTAGAACTTGTTACAAGCTTTCCAAAATGTCCAAGAAATTGAAAAAACACTTTGTGTAGCTAGGGTTTTGAAATTGAAACTTAGAGCTCCATAACCATAAATTACAAGTCATTTCCAAGATTATAGGTCATTTTTCACAAATTCCCCTTCTAGAAGCCTTGTCAACGTTGAGAGATAAGTTATAACTGATAAATATCAGTTAGCAATGATTGAGAGAAGGATTGGATCAATAGGAAATTTTAACCATGGTTAAAGAAGTTAACCATGTGCATTAAATGTAAAAGATTCCTTCTTACCTCTTAAGTCAACTTGCAAACTCTTCCAATTAAATCCTTGCCTTGTCATTCAGAACTCTTGACCTATAAATAGAGGTCACTTCTTCATTCAAAATCACCCCAAAGCATCATAATCTAAGCTTTCCTTCTTTCTTTCTTGTTTTTCAAGTTTCAAGTTTTTTAAGTGGGAGAATTTGCAAATTCCAAGCCTTGCAATTTCTGGGCAATCTTAGGCTTCAAATGCTTTCCAAGCATCATTAGAAAGTTGTTAGAATCCTCAACCTAGCCCAAGAACTAGCCAAACTCAGAAACCATTTCCAAAATCCATAAAGTGCAAGTTTAAGCTAAAACTTCCAAATTTCCATTCCACTCGTGCTCTTCACTTTCCAATCATTCAAACACCTTCTATACACCATATAGAAGTGATCCAAAGCATCTTTCCATTTCTGTAAACTCAGAATCATCATCTTCATACTCGACTTGCTTGAGCTGCAGTTGGACTTGGGAAGGAGGTTCCAGAAGGTTTCAATCCAAGCTAAGCACTTCCACACGTTCCTTGAGGTCTAGTGGACCTATAGCCAGCATTAAAACACAATTGAAAAACACTCTAACAAGGATTCGATTTCTGCTCATAAGAGGTAAGTTTCCCCACTTTGAACTCTTTGATTTCTGAATTCCAGTTCAAAACTTGCTATGCCATCTTGTTTCTGCACATATGAGGATCATAAACCCTCAATCAATTGCTTGAATTATTGCACAAACACGATTTCACAATCAATTTTCAAGACTAGGGTTCATTTGTTTTAGTTCAAAATCATTCATCCTACATTTAAAATAAATGGAATTAATTGCCACCATCATGTTCCTGGTGAAAATCCGAGCAAGTTTGATGTTTGGATCGTGCAATTTCATTGAAAAATGAAGAATTAATGGATCAAAGAAGGATGGAGGAAGAAGATGAGTTGCACGCGTTTTTGACCTTTCTGGAAATTTAAAATCACTTTTTATAATATATTTATGATTAGAGTTAAGTTAACGGATGTATTACCGCCCCAGTGGTTTCCAGCACGCTCTTAAGTCTCTTGCCTCGCCTCAAGGCCCAGGGTTCAAATCCCCCTGGGACCTTTTTTTTAATAAACAGCTCATTCCTTCAGAAGCAGCACTTCTGACTCTCATTCCTTCAGAAGCAACACTTCTGACTCTCTATGTACATATTCAATCATCATTGAAAATATTCAAGCATAACAAACTTCGTTCGTTTGTTTTCATCCGCTTGTTTATTCACCGATTCCATTGGTATTAAGAGGAGCATTATTCCCGATGAAACTGCTCTTAAACCACTAGGCCTCCCTTAATGTGTAAGTACCAAACTCTTTTGTATATATTCAAGTTACACTTGCTTTAATTAATTGTTTTATACACTTGTTTATATATTTCCTTCATAAACTCTTGTGGATACACATCACACACTCGTTCGTATAACTGTTCAGTTATAACATAACAACTAGTCTAACAACTAGGTTCCCTTTAGCCTCCTCTTAGGCTTTGTATAAGACAAATAATCCATTGAGTTTAGCCTCCGCTTAGGCTTCATATAAGACAACTCCCCTGCTGAGTTAGCCTCCTCTTGGGCTTCGTTCAAAAGAACTCCCTCGTTGAGTTTAGCCTTCTCTTGGGCATCAAACAAGAAAGAGACCTGGAAATCTCTTAACAGCCTCCTATTGGGCTTCCAATACAAAGAATCACCCGCGCTAGGATAGAACCCTGAGAGTATGATTTCCCGGTGAAATCACTCTTGAATCCTAAGAGGATGGTTTCCCGGTGAAACCACTCTTAAAGCCAAATCCAACCATACCCTATAGCTTCCTCTTAAGCTTCATACAAGAACCCTCATCTATAACATCACATACAAATCAAACACTTTTTCAAACACTTTTTCAAACAAAACATCTTTTCATTGTATGTGGTAACGCTTGTACACTCAAGCAAAACACCAATGCTTACAATTAAAGATTCAATCATCTTTCAAACATCTTTCTTAAATTATAAGTGGTAACGCTTGTACACTCAAGCAAAACACCTAATACTTACTATGAAAGATTCAATCAATCAACCCTTCAAAAATGTATGTGTTGAAATAGATTAGATACATTTTCCATTAAGATGACATTTGTCTTTGTCTCTTAATAACACCCTTTGCTTCCACTAGCATAAGTGGGAACTACGATTTCTCTGACTTTCTCAACCTCCCTTTGAGAATACGTAGGCACAAGGTCTTATCCTTAGCGAACATACTTCTTTCTCCCTCAAAACCAAAAAAACATAGCTCCCTTAGATCCGAGCTACAGATGCTCTGATTCCCACTTGGGAATATGTATGCAGAGGATCCCAATGATCTTTGCGAGCACAATAATAACAAAACTTAGGACCCCACCTAACCTACCTTTCTTAAAACCCAAAGGAGAAACGTTCCCAAAGAATAAAATAGCAAATTAAAACACACAAACATATCAAAAATATTCATATATATATAAATAAGGCTATAGATAACTATATATATATAGGGTGCCACAACTTTCCCTTTATATAACAAACCCCCTTACTCAGATCTCTCCCCAATGCGTTGCGTCTAGTTCACACTAGTCGCACCGCATATCTTTATTTACTTAGGGTATTGCAGCTTTCCCCTTTTTCATCTCATTTTCTTATTTTGAAAACAATAAAGCCTGATGCTCACGACATCTTTTTAAAAACAAATCAAAAGAGTAAATTATTTTGAGCCAGAGATTCGAATTCCGATTTGATTCCCTCGTTCGTCACTTTTTACCGCGAACAGAAAATATGGCGACTCTACTGGGGAGAACACTAAACTTTTATTTCAAAAAAACAACAACAGTGACTCTGCTAAAGAGCACCAAGCTTTTCTTTGTTTTCAAAAAAAGAAAAAAAGGGGTTAAGCTTTCATTTGTGCATATGTTTGTTTTTCTTTATTGTGTGTTTTAGTTCTCGCGATTTCATCTGATGGAAAGAAATCCTAACCCGGATTTAAGAAACATTTTAAAATCTAGGTGGGGTTATGGTCCTATTAACTTGTGAGAAGTCTCATTACTTACTATGTTAATTTGAGATCCCTCGCTCAGTGGAGGTTGTCTTGGGAGTATTTGTGTTTAGCAAGTATTTGCGAAGACATTTTGCTTTCAAGGGAACTAACAAAGCTGAATGGCTGTAGAACACATAACCCATCCTGGCCATTTAGGATGTAGTGCAGAAGCCATTCAGGTGTAAACTTGGATTAGTTTTCATGCGAGACTACGATCAGGCGAGTTTTTCTTGAAAAATATTATTGTACTTCAAGTATTTAACAAATCCGATAATATTTCAAAGAGAAGCGCTGAACCTGTATTATCAGTAGAACATGTTTTGCAGGTGAATAAGCCCTTAGAACTTACCCACGTTTGGTTCTTATCGTTGGCCTCATGCTCGTGACTTCAAACGCTTGAACGTGTGTATAACCACTAACCATGTTTGTATCTTTGTGGCATTCATGTATTCATTCAAAAACCTTAAATTCTCATTTCTCTTCTCATTTCCAAAGAATTTAGAGATTTTTCTTTGTAAACATTTTAGGTTAGAGGGATGGACGTAAGAAGAAGATATACCAAGAGATACGGTTTTAGAATTCCTGATGTAGGAAAGTTAAAAGAGTTAGCATCCTTGGTAGAAGATCCCTCGGATTTCAGAAAACGCTATGGAACTCTTTTAACTATCCTGAACACTAACGTTGATGAAGGACTTCTCAAAACTTTCGTTCAGTTTTACGATCCAGTCTATCAAAGTTTCACTTTCCCTGATTATCAGTTGATGCCTACTTTGGAAGAGTACGCACATATCTTAGGTATCTCAGTGTCTGACAAGGTGCCTTTCAATGGTTTGGAAGCCATTCCTGACTACCAAAGGAAATCTCTTAGGACTAACTTCAAAGTTCCTAATGGAGAAGGCTTTTAATTTTGCTGAAGTCGGTAGCATGGTAGCTTTTGAAGCTATTTTGGCTTTGCTCATTTATGGATTGGTGTTGTTTCCCAACGTCCCAAGTTTCATTGATATCAACGCCATAAGGATCTTTTTGATTGGAAATCCCGTTCCCACATTGCTTTGTGACACGTATTTCTCCATTCATCATAGGAATCATCAAGGAGATGGAATTATCATGTGTTGTGTGCCTCTGTTATTCAAATGGATTGTCTCACACTTGCCTAAGTCTCCTATCTTCCGAGAAAACAAAAATGGTTGGCATTGGTCTCGAAGACTCATGTCTCTTATTAATGACGATATCCATTGGTATACATTGGCCAACAATGAGATGGAAATCATTGAAAGCCGTGGAGAATTTGCCAACGTACCTCTCATTGGTACGAAAGAAGGAATTAACTACAACCCATTTTTGGCAAGATGTCAACTTGGGTACGCAAACTCCAGTAAACCCATTGGTTTTACGGTAGACAATTACTTTTATCATGAAGGAGAAGATTCCCAAGGTTTGAAAGCCAGAATGATAAGAGCTTGGCATCACATTCGAAGGAAAGAAAAAGGTGATGCAAGGAATTGTGTAGCCATGGACATCTACACTTCTTGTGTAAAGAAAAGAGCGAAGGAATTCTGAATGCCTTATGCTTATGAAGAACCCATGTTCCCAGTGGTATCTAAGTTGACCACCAATGCCATTGAGACTATGGAAAAGTACCAAGAAGCTTTTGGTAAGATGAGGCTAGATAGACAAGCTTTGGAAGAAAAGTTTCTTAAGACTGACCTAGAGAATGTAAAGTTAAAAAAGCAGGTCAAAGATCATGAAAAAACTCTCTACTTACAAGATGGATGGCTCATGGAGAAATATGAGAAGATTCGTCGAAAGGATGACGCAATCAAGAAATACATCAAAGAAAGGAAAAGAAAGTTTGAAGAAATGACAATAAGCAATCCTACTCCAGACGATTGGAAAAAGTCATTAACAAGTGATCGGGAAAATAGCAAGTGTACTATTTTTGCCGATGCAATTATAATGACTTTCCCCAAGTATCGATCTCGAGGACTGCGTAGTAAATACCTATTCGTGCTCTTAATTTAATTGAACAAAAACAATGGTTGGGTTGATTTTAACACTTTCAATTATGCTTGTAACAAGTAACGACTGATGAAATATAATGCAAATGAAGCTAGGGTGAGTGGTTGATTAACAAAACTATGATTCGAATATCGATTTCCTCATTGCATAAGTAAACTATCAATTACCTATCTCTAGATTGTTCTTCCTTAAGTCCTTAATGAAGACAACTATTAAAACCCTAATCTTTATTCAAATGTCCATTCAAACAAACCTAGGTTTTGACCATGAAAATATCGAGAATTCAAGTGATTAAAAGAGAGTTCCTAGTCCTAGGTTAGCCTCCTAATAACCTAATTGTGAAGAAACCCTAACAATCACAGTCCTGCCAATTGTTAGTCATAGGTCTACATGTATTTGTCCGATACATGATCATAAGAACGCCACACAATTAAATTGAATTATAAAAACATGCATTTAAGGAAATCAAGTATCCAAATTCATACAATGATCAAATCAGGACCACCCCCTAGCCTTGGGGGGTTTAGCCTCTCATAGTATTAAAAGAAAACATTGAAATAGAGTTAAACATTACAAAGAAGAGTGATGACTTTGATATTCAATGGTTGTTGCCCTTGAATCTCGCCGTCTCTGAATTCCTCTCTGTAGCTTTCTTTCTCTCTTGATATTTCTTTCGTGCTTTCAAAAGTAGGTTTTCCTAACCTCAAATCCCTTCTAATAGTCTTTGTTCTCATCTCCTTTAGGCAAAAGTCGGAAGTACCCTTAATGACAACACAAGCTCCAAAATAAGAAAAATTCAGGTTTCCACACGCTGGCATTCAACACGGGCCGTGTTGATGAACACGGGCGCCCGTGTTGATCTCTAAGTCAAAATTGCATGCTCTAGACCATTCAACACGGGCCGTGTTGATGAACACGGGTGCCCGTGTTGATCCACTGTTTTGTATCCATTTTGCGCTTTCCCTTTGCTTTTCAACACGGGCCGTGTTGATGAACACGGGTGCCCGTGTTGATCCCCTGTTTGTGTCCATTTTGCGCTTTCCACTGGCCTTTCAACACGGGCCGTGTTGATGAGCACGGGTGCCCATGTTGACTTCTGAAATCTTCAAAATCTTCAACTTTCAGCCTTCCGAGGTGCTTATCGTCCTGCCACAAGTTCCTTCTATCGCATGCATAAACCTGAAACACTGAGACTACCCAAAAGAAGCATAAAAGACATACTTTTAAAGACACTTAAACTCAAAAATGCACAACAAGACTAAAATAACCAAAGACACATTAACTTCATTAAAAGCAACTAAAAACAACCACAGATGTTACCAGATTGATGAATTCACGTCGAATAGGACACAGAAACTTACTAGAAATGGTGACCGATCACAACCCCAAACTTATCTCATTGCTTGTCCTCGAGTAATGATTGAGTCCAACAGAGGTCACCCACGAATTTCTTCTTTCCACAACACAACCTGTGTCTTTTGCAAATTAATTTCTTCCTTCCCGATCAAGAAGCTGGCTTCCCGAATCAATCTGTCTACCACACTTCCACATCAGAAGACTACTTCACCTGCAAGCTTTTCACACTCTCACCAAATCTCTCAGGGTTACAGTATTTTCACTCAAGGACTGAAGCATGCAATATCATTCTTAACTTTGAATAAATTATACTCGCACTACACATACAGATTTCACACACTTTATGAGGTCTTTCGGTTGTAACGGGGCTTAGGTACGGTGGGATAAACAAGGAAATTGGATCACAAAGGTTTTTGGCTCGGCATTCATGTAACTTTTCTTTAATTTTATGCTGCATTTGTATATTTTGGGGTTCATTCGTTTTGACTCATCTTTACTCCTGTTTACTTTGAGCAAGTACTAGCTAGAGTCCGACATTTAGGCAAGTGTTCTCTTTCTTTTCTTTTTCTTCTTTTTTTTTAGAACTTTCATGTTCCATTAGTTTTTTTTTTTCCAGCTATATTATTTTTTATTTTTTTTTGAAACTTGTTCACTTACTTGCCCTTAATTTTTATGAACGACTACCCCAAACTTAAATTCGTGCAACACTTGAAATTAATCACAATCATGCCGAGCAATGGTGAGACAAATGTGGTGAAAGGTTAACAAGGGGTTTATTACAACGGGGACACAACAAACAAACATGAAAATTGAAAATAGGCTCAACGTGATTCACGAGGGATAACATTTAATACGGGTAGGCTAGAAGGCTCAAGGTTAAACAAACAACATGCCTCAGTGTGTGTCGTCATGATGTGTCAGGCTAAAAGAACATACGCAAAATCGTAATGATAAAGTCATACCCGCCCGATCTCTCATGATGATATTTATAAATTTGGCCTTTGGTAATCTCACCATGTTGGTTAAGCTTGCAAACCGTAAGTCCCCTCGTGTCATGTGGCTTTTTCGACTCCGGTCCTACCACCCAACAATTTCGGTCCGGGCCCACTAACTCAAGGTCCGACCTTAATCCTTTAGTTGTGTCAACTTCCGGGTTCCTTAGGAGATCAAGTAAGGGTAGTGTCGCTCAACCACTCGTTGTCGGGCCCATCTTCATTCAACAATTATCAATCAATCAGAACATAATAGTGACCGTGCAACAAAACAAAACAATGTAACAAACCAAGGATGAAAATGAAGTAAAATATAAAATGAAGTAAAATGGAAAGCATAAAAACTATAAAACGAAAAGGGAATGCAAACAAAACAAAAACAAAATATATAAACTAAAATAGTGAGCCTCCCCTACCTGAATTAAACATTGACCTCAATGTTTTAAGCCCAAGTAGAGGCAACTCACAAAACTCACTGAGATGGAGGAGGTGGAGGGTCGTATGAAATGTAACATGAGGCGCTGCATCATGGTCTGCATGTCATCCATAACAACGCCTTGTCGAAACAGGTCCACACCTTGCCTTGTTTGCTCGGTGCGAAGAGCACCTATTTCAGATTGCACCCACCCCCACTGGTCTTGAGACATAGAGGACGATCCCACATCTGGTCGGGTAAAACTGGGTGGTGGGCTGAACTGCAGCTGGGGTGTCATCCTCCATCTCACACCGAAAACCGATGATCACGAGGAGGACTCTCCCCAACGGCGACCGAAGTCGATAGAGCCTAGCAACATTTGCAATACTAATAAAATCGAGCGGTAATGCAAGAATATGGTGATCACGGCTAACAAGGAATAATACCGATGAACCATAATCATACCTTGATTGACCAAGTTTTGCATGTCAATCTTCTTACTACCATAGCCGGTTCTTCCATCAAGAATCGACCATAATTAAGATGATCCGCGATCCGAGTGATCATCCCACCCACCGAAATGTCACCGGCCGACATGTCCAACTTGCTTCGTGATTAGCGACAAAGGCGACATTTACCCTACCGTTCTCTCATGCAATATAAGAAGAAGAGTTCTCTTTGGCAGAACACCGTACTATCTCCGCCCAAAAGTGTAAAAGCGAGTCCCTTCGGGCATACCTAAAACAAGGATGTGAATAACCGATGCTTTAGCAAAGGTTTCAAGTTATAACCGCTTACCAAGAATCGCCGCCTGCACTCGCAGATGCAAAGTTTCGGGCGCCATGGCCAGCAGAAGGAAGTTTGAGAGCGGCTCCAACGTCCTGCAAAGACATGGTCTGAAAAATCAAATCACCATAATACCGCTTTGAGCCATTCCACCTGCCCCGCTTTAAATTCAAAGGCTCAAAAATTCTAGAGTAATTTTCTCAAAAGTAGGTGCTTCGAATTGCATAAACTCTAACATGCCTACGTTATCGAACATGCGATGGATCTCTTCTCTTAATCCTAATTTATCCAGAGTTTCATTGCAAATGTACCTTGTTGGAAGTAACTTACGCTTAGCAAGTGCTTCGTACCGCTTACGGTGTTCCGGTTTGTCAAAAACTAGATCGTGTGCATTAGGAATGCGGCGTGCTCGCTGTTGTGGTCTGGAAGATTCACCAACTTCCTTGCCGCGTGTGGCTCTTTTGGGAGGCATGCTTGAAACCTACAAGAGAGAAATTCCAAAAAATAATAACACACAATTAGGAAAAACCAAAACCGTGACTGAGTAGAGGATGAAAATTGGAGTCACTTTGGTGAAGAGGAAAAATTGTTTGGAGCAGTTTTTGATGGTGATAGTGAAGCTTTTTCTTCTTGAGTGGTTATGGAGGCTAGGGTTCTAGTGGAGGAAGAAGGTTGAAGAAATAAAAAAAAAAAAAAAAAGTGAGAGGAAAGTTGGGAAAAGAAGTTATAAACCACGTGGGGTCCACAAAAAATAAAAAAAAAACAAATTCAAAATTTAAACCCGTGCACAACAACACGGGCCGTGTTCTGGAACACGGGCGCCTGTGTTGATGATCTGAGACGCTCCAACTTTTTTTTTCTGCTCCAGGGAAAACAACACGGGCCGTGTTGCTGAGCACGGGCACCCGTGTTGATGTTCTGTTTCTTCCCAAAATCACATGATCCACGCTGAAAACCACACGGGCCGTGTTGCTGAGCACGGGCACCCGTGTGGATGCTCTGTTTCGGTCAAAACTTGAAATTTCCATGCTCTTTTCGGGTGCACTTGGTCGATTGTTGTTTTCCGCATCAAATGCTATGTACTCCAGCTTATCCAATCTCTCGTTCCCTACTAACAACAAAGAAAACAAAACAAACAAAAATAAAATGCGTGAAAGTGAAAACTGTGGGTTGCCTCCCACGAAGCGCCTGCTTATCGCTGCATGGCTCGACGGCCGGGCCCTCATCCAAAGGAGACGACATGATCAATCAATCCTGCTCTAGTCCTATATAATAGGCTTCAACCTTTGTCCATTTACTTTGAAAACATCTCCATTGGGGATTCCAATTTCAATTGCCCCATAGGGAAAGACTTTATGCACTACAAACGGACCGACCAACGGACTTCAATTTTCCGGAAATAACTTCAACTGAGTTGAACAACAAGACTTCGACCCTCCCAAAACTCCTTCTCCAAGATTCTCCGATCATGCCATTTTTTGTTTGTTCCTTATACACTTTGGCATTCTCGTAAGCCTGACACGAAATTCCTCTAACTCATGCAATTGGAGAATTCGATTCACCGCTTTTGCATGGTCGCAATTTAATAACTTGAGGCCCAAAACGCCTTGTGCTCAAGTTCAAGAGGCAGTGACAAGCTTTACCATAAATCGCTTGATAAGGAGACATACCGATGGGTGTTTTGAAAGCCTCAGACGCCCACAAAGGCATCATCCAACTTTACAGCATCAATCCTTGACGCACTCACGCCTTTTCCAAGATTTGCTTGATTTGTCTATTGGACACTTCAACTTGCCCACTGCTCGAGGATGATATGGAGTTGCAATCCGTGTTTCACATTATATTTCTTCAACAAGTTTTCCATGAGCTTGTTTAAGAAGTGTGTCCCTTCATCACTGATAAGTGCCCTAGGCACCCAAACCTCGAGAAGATGTTATGCTGAGAAAACTCACCACTACTCAAGATCATTTGTAGGTAGTGCCACGCCTTCTACCCATTTCGACACATAATCCACAGCGACTAGGATGTAGTTTTTCCCGAATGATGGCGGAAACGGTCCCATGAAATCAATGCCCCACACGTCAAACAATTCTACCTCAAGCATACCCTTATGTGGCATTTGGTTTCTTTTAGAAATATTTCCAGTCCTCTGGCATCTATCACATTCTTTCACCATTACTTGGGCGAACAGTGGGCCAATACAATCCGATTGGAGGACTTTGTAGTTGTTCGGTCTCCACTAAAGTGTCCCCCATAGTTTGAATCATGGCAGGCTTTCAAGACTTCTCTCTGCTCTTCCTCTGGGACACACCTGCGGATTAATCCATCCACCCCTCTCTTATACAGGAATGACTCGTCCCACAAATAGAACCTGCAATCATGAACAAACTTTTTCTTTTGTTAAAATCAAAATCCTCGTGTATAAAACCGCCTACTGTAATTTGCAGTCTGAACCATGGCACTCCCGGATGCTAGGATCGCTCACAACAAACTCATCCTCGGATGGGGTGTCTTTTCCGCTCCATTATTGGCGACATCCGTGATAGGTGATCGCCATCGTGTTTTCACACCCTTTATCTCGAATCTCTAAGTCAAATTCTTGTAGCAAGATCCATCGCAACAATCTTGGTTTTGATTCTGCTTAGAAAACAAATATTTCAAAGCATGGTCAAGTAAACGATTACTTTGTTCCTAATAAATAGGATCTGAATTTGTCAAAGGCATACACCACTGCCAACAATTCCTTTTCTGTGGTAGCATAGTTCATCTGGGTAGGATTCAACACATGACTAGCATAGTAAATAACATGCAACAGCTTATCTCTTCTTTGCCCAAGCATTGCTCCCACTGCTATGTCACTCGCATCACACATTATCTCGAAAGGTAGGGACCAATCGGGAGAAATAACTATCGGCGCGGTCACCAACTTATTCTTCAATGTTTCAAAGGCTTCCCCACATTTTTTATCGAACACGAAAAGAGTGTCTTTCACCAGTAAGCTAGTCAATGGCTTTGCAATTTTTGAAAAATCTCTTATGAACCGGCGGTAGAATCCCGCATGTCCTAAGAAACTTATACCCTTCTCATTTACCGGGAGGTAAATGTGCTATCACTTTACCGGTCCACTTCGATCCTCTATGTGAAATCTTGTGGCCCAACACGATTCCTCTCTTACCATGAAGTGACATTTTTCCGCAAGGATCAGTTGGTCTGCTGACATCTTTCTAGGACCAGGATAAATTTTCCAAACACTCACAAACGAAGGTCCGAACACCGAAAAGTCATCCATAAATACTTCCATGTTCCTCTCGAGCATGTCGAATGTAGATGTCATGCACCTTTGAAAAGTAGTCAGGCTACATAAGCCAAATGGCATCCGTCTCAGAGGCAAAAATACCGTAAGGACATGTGAAGCGGTCTTTTTCGGTCTTCGGGGCTACCGCAATTTGGTTATATCCGAATACCCATCTAAGAAGCAATAGTAATCGTGTCCACTAATCTTTCTAACATCCGATCAATGAAAGGAAGGGAAAATGATCTTTCCTTGTAGCAATGTTCAACCCGTAATCAATGCACACTCTCCATCCGTGATCGTTTCGGTTGGGATCAACTCGCTCTTCTCGCTCATCATAACCGTTGTTCCTCCCTTTTTGGTACAACATGAACAGACTCACCCATGAGCCGCCGACATCGGGTAAATGAGTCCCGCATCCAACAACTTCACGACTTCCTTACGCACAACTTCCTTCATAGCTGGATTAAGTATTCTTTGAGGTTGCACGACGGCTTATGATCATCCTCCATTAGAATCTTGTGCATACACACTGTGGGGCTAATGCCTTTCAAGTCTTCGATTGCCCATCCTATAGCACTTTTGTATCTCTTGAGTACCTGTATGAGTTTTTCCTCCTGCACAACTTTTAGGCGTAATTGATAATTGCTTACATTTTCTTCCGAGTCGAGAAAACATATTTCAAAGTTTTAGGTAGTGCTTCAACTCCATCCCTTTCTTTTCTTCCTTTTCTCTACACCAGTGTATGTTTAAATCTTCCCACTTGGTGTATGTTTCACCATTGGGTTGAGTTTCCATCATATCTAAAACCTCTAACTCCTTTTCATCAATCTCTCCATCTCTTTCAAAAATGGCCAGACTCAACACTCTCTCTAGGGGTAATTCAGGTACATGGCTACACACCGAGTTTGTGAATAATGTATCCAAAACTTCAACCTTCGGTGCCGATATCTTCTTTGAACTTCATTAACTCTCTAACATTGATCTTTAGCTATTCATCGTAGACCTGAGGGTCATAGTTCCTTCTTCCATGTCTATCATGACTCTCCTGCTTCAAGAAAAGGCCTCCCAATATTATTGGAATTTCTTCGCCTTCCCAGCATATCCGTAACCACAAAATCAACCTGAAACACAAACTTGTCTATCTTCACAAGAACATCCGTTGTTATTCCATGTGGTCTTTTCATTGAATTGTCAAGAACCGTAACGCATCCTTGTATCTTTGACTTCACCAATGCCAAGCTTGTTATAAAGAGAGAGGCATAAGACTTACACCGCCAAGATCAATCGCCTTTTTGAATGTCCTATCCCCTATAGCACAGGGGATAGTTACGGCCCCTTTGTCTTTCTTCTTTAGTGGAACCTTCAGACCCTGCAAAATAGCACTACACCTTTCAGTTAATATAACCGGTTTAGTCTCCAATGAGCGTTTCTTTGAAATGATGTCCTTCATGAACTTTGCATAAATTGGCATCTGCTCTAAAGCTTCAGAAAAAGGAATGTTAATCTCAAGCTTCTTGAATAACTCCAAAAATTTCTCGAAGTTTTTCTCATTCGATCTTTCTTCTTAGTTCTTGCAGGTAAGGAGGACAACTTTAGGTTTCTCTCTTTAGGCTTTTCTTTTCTCCCACAGTCTTCCTATCTTTTCTCGCCTCTTTCGATCCTCCCCGATTTCTAGATTCACCTCCAGAAACTCTCATCTTCAATTTCTTTGTTCTCAACATCTCCCATGCTTTTTCCACCTCTTGTCACCACAACTTTCATCCCCGATTATCTCTTGGTTTGGTACTTGAACTTGGCAGAGCCCGTGCTTGCACATTCGCCAATTGTTGAGCGATTTACCCCAACTTCAAGATTTTGATTGACGAGGTGTTCTTGTGATTGTTTCTTGTTTCCTCCCGAAATTGAATATTATGAGCTGCCATTTTTTCAATAGCTAACACCCAATCTGCTTTCATAGGAGTCTGTTGTTGTTTTTGTTGATACTGGTTTTGGTATTGTCCCTGACCTTGTTGTTGAGTGTTAGCTTTTTGATCCCTCCACCCAAAGTTTGGATGGTTCTTCCAGCCCGGATTGTAAGTGTTGAATAAGGATTATTCTTGAGGAACTTGATTTCAATCGATGTTGCAAGAGCAGTCGATGAGGTCCACTACAAATATCACATATAGTACTTTGACCTTGTTGGACTTGAGCCACCTGTTGTGTAGTAATATTCATGGCTTTCAACTTTTCAACTTCGGCTATTGCTTCTTCAATTTTAATCGCTTATTGGCCTTCAAATCTATAACTCCATCCTGCTTGCTTGCAACCCCGTCAGATAACTCCAGATGTTCATTTGCCTATCGCTCAATAACTTCCCGATGCCGTGGCTGTTGAGAAGTTAGATGAGCCACCAGCAATGTGGTCAATGAGTTGCTTCATTTTGATTCTCGCACTATTCACAAACATCTCGTGATCCGCTTTGATCCAAGTTATGAGTAGGACAAGCAACCAAAAGTCTCTTAAACCTCTTGAAAGAGTCTCCCAATGATTCACCCTCCTTCCGCTTGAAATTGAGGATTTCATATCTCTTCTCATAAACACCGGCGCCGGAAAATATTCATTTAGAAAAGTTGTCTCCATCTCTTCCCAAGATGTGTCATGGAAGGGAATAAACCACCCTCCGCTTCATCAGCCAAAGTGAACGGAAACATTCACAACTTTTTCTGTTCTTCAGTATGCCCATCTATTTTAAGAGTAGTGCTCATGGTCAGGAATCGTTGCAAATGCTTGTTAGCATCCTCATTCACCCTTCCAGAAAAAGATCTCTTCTCCAACTGAGTGATAGTGCTCGGATGGAGCTGAAAATTAGGAACATTAACGGGTTGGTTGACAATGGTCAATCTTCCCCCTGGTGCATTGGTCCCTCCATAATCCCCTAGCAGTCTCTCTTGAGGTGGATTCATGGCCTCGTCTTCTGGCTCTGAGTCGGAATGTGTCGAATTCTTATCTTCTTCCTCGGCCTTGCTTGCTTCTTCACGAGCACGGAGGGTTCTTTCTATTTCACACAAAGATATTCTCACGAGGCCCGACTCGCATAAAATATTAGACACACATTTAGTTCTAACACAATGTAATATAAAATAAATAAACAAATGAATAGAAAATTTTTAATTGCAGAGCAATAAAATTTCAATCAAACTAAGAGTAAATCAGTATTTTGGCAGTCCCCAAGAACGGCGCTTAAACTTGATCGAAAAATAGCAAGTGTACTATTTTGCCGATGCGCTATAATGAGTTTCCCAAGTATCGATCTCGAGGACTGTAGTAAATACCTATTCGTGCTCTTAATTTAATTGAACAAAACAATGGTCAGTTGATTTTAACACTTTCAATTATGCTTGTAACAAGTAACGACTGATGAAATATAATGCGAATGAAGCTAGGGTGAGTGGTTGATTAACAAAACTATGATTCGAATACCGATTTCCTCATTGCATAAGTAAACTATCAATTACCTATCTCTAGCTTGTTCTTCCTTAAGTCCTTAATGAAGACAACTATTAAAACCCTAATCTTTATTCAAATGTCCATTCAAACAAACCTAGGTTTTAACCATGAAAATATCGAGAATTCAAGTGATTAAAAGAGAGTTCCAAGTCCTAGGTTAGCCTCCTAATAACCTAATTGTGAAGAAACCCTAACAATCACAGTCCTGCGAATTGTTAGTCATAGGTCTACATGTATTTGTCCGATACATGATCATAAGAACGCCACACAATTAAATTGAATTATAAAAAACATGCATTTAAGGAAATCAAGTATCCAAATTCATACAATGATCAAATCAGGACCACCCCCCTAGCCTTGGGGGGTTTAGCCTCTCATAGTATTAAAAGAAAACATTGAAATAGAGTTAAACATTACAAAGAAGAGTGATGACTTTGATATTCAATGGTTGCTGCCCTTGAATCTCGCCGTCTCTGAATTCCTCTCTGTAGCTTTCTTTCTCTCTTGATATTTCTTTCGTGCTTTCAAAAGTAGGTTTTCCTAACCTCAAATCCCTTCTAATAGTCTTTGTTCTCATCTCCTTTAGGCAAAAGTCGGAAGTACCCTTAATGACAACACAAGCTCCAAAATAAGAAAAATTCAGGTTTCCACACGCTGGCATTCAACACGGGCCGTGTTGATGAACACGGGCGCCCGTGTTGATCTCTAAGTCAAAATTGCATGCTCTAGACCATTCAACACGGGCCGTGTTGATGAACACGGGTGCCCGTGTTGATTCACTGTTTTGTATCCATTTTGCGCTTTCCCCTTGCTTTTCAACACGGGCCGTGTTGATGAACACGGGTGCCCGTGTTGATCCCCTGTTTGTGTCCATTTTGCGCTTTCCACTGGCCTTTCAACACGGGCCGTGTTGATGAGCACGGGTGCCCATGTTGACTTCTGAAATCTTCAAAATCTTCAACTTTCAGCCTTCCGAGGTTCTTATCCTGCCACAAGTTCCTTCTATCGCATGCATAAACCTGAAACACTGAGACTACCCAAAAGAAGCATAAAAGACATACTTTTAAAGACACTTAAACTCAAAAATGCACAACAAGACTAAAATAACCAAAGACACATTAACTTCATTAAAAGCAACTAAAAACAACCACAGATGTTACCAGATTGATGAATTCACGTCGAATAGAACACAGAAACTTACTAGAAATGGTGACCGATCAACAAGCTAAAAGCCGAAAAAGCTGAGCTGAAAGCTTACTATGGGAAAGAAATCCTGAAGTTGAAGTTGCATCAAGCATTTGGTTCTTCATCAGAAGAAGACGCTTAATTAGTATAGTTTAGCTTTATTCTATCATTGTAAGAGCTATGCTCCAAAAAACTTGTTGTAATCTTCTTTCGAATATTAATAAAATAAGAGTTTTCCATCCAAATGTTTGCACGAAATTTATCTTTTAGCGTAAATTCTTTGGAAATTCTTTTCTCTTTGCATCCATAATCATGCATCATAATTTGCATCTTGAGTTTGTTATTTAGAGTCTTACCTTTTGGAATTTTTTCCAGAGAGATCGTCAAGCTGTCGCGTCTTAGAGTTTCTCAACTACGTTCATAGTCAGCTCGCAGATACAATACTCGTCGTGCAAACAGAAGAAAAGCAATGGAAGATTTTGAACAAGAGAATATTGATCTTCGTGGTACAGTAACCATACTTCAAGAAGAGGTGGAAAGACTCACTACTTTGGTAAGCTCATTGGTAGCTGCACAAAATCAGCAATCAACACCTAACATTCAAAATCAAGTGACGATTTCAGAGATCACTACTACTCCAGTTTCTGTTGTTGCAGTCAGTAATCCGCTTTTCAGTATGCCATAAGGTTATCCATGGGGCATGCCTTTCAATTTCAGCAAAGGATTTCGTCAAAATACTTCTGAAGTACCGGCGACCACAACTGAGGTTCCTACTTTGCAGAATTCAGCGTTTACTCCGCAGCATGGAGGAACCTTTCCTCAAGTCACTATGTCGATTTCTCAATCGATTATGACGAATTTAGCTTCTGTGGTTCATGCTACTGCGAACGAAGAAGTCTATCATAATCTTGGCGACAACACGAATCCTCGTGGCCAAATGGAAGATCTCCAGGAACAGTTCAATAAGATGCAGTTAGAGATCAAAACAATCAGTGGAAAACATTTGTTTGGGAAAAATGCCCACGATCTATGTCTGGTTCCTCGCGTAAGGATACCCACTAAGTTCAAAGTCCCCGACTTTGAAAAATACAGATGTAACTCTTGCCCGCAAAGTCATCTTATGATGTACGATCGGAAGATGTCTACATATAACGATAATCATCAACTGCTCATTCACTATTTCCAAGACAGTCTTACTGGCGCCACTCTGAAGTGGTACATGGGATTGGATAGTGTGAACGTTCGAACTTTCAATGACCTAGGCGAAGCTTTTGTTCAAAAATACAAATTAAATTTGGACATGGCTCCAAATCGAGATCAACTCAGATCAATGTCTCAAAAGGAAAAGGAGACTTTCAAAGAATACACCCAACGTTGGAGGGAAATTGCTGCCCAGGTTAATCCACCGTTAGAAGAAAAAGAAATGACCAAGATCTTCTTGAATACTCTTGGCCCTTTCTACTACGAACGCATGATCGCCAGTACTCCAGGTGATTTTACTGAAATGGTAAGCATGGGGATGCGGATAAAAGAAGGAATCCGAGCAGGAAGCTTAACTAGAGAAGTGGAATCTTCAAGCGGAACCAAGAGAATTGGAACTGGTTTCCCGAAGAATAAATAATATGACGTTGGAATGGTATCCCGAGGGAAACCCAGGAAAAATGTCAATCACCCACAACAGCTAGCCACGGTCGCACCAGTTGTTAGTAAAACTTCAAACATGGGAATTACCCCACAATTCCAGCAAAATCAGCAGCCTCGACAACAGGCTCAACAATTCAACAACAATCAGAATCGTGCTCCTAGAATCTCGCAGTTTGATCCAATTTCGATGTCTTACACGAAATTATATCCTGCCTTGATTGAGAGAAATCTTGTTCAAACAAGAGCACCACCTCCAGTACCTGACAAATTACCTTGGTGGTACAAGACAAATGTGTCTTGCTCTTTTCATCAAGGGGCACCAGGTCACGATCTCGAACATTGTATAGAATTGAAAGCCGAAGTTCAAATATTAGTTAGGGCTAATCTTCTTTCTTTTAGGAATACAAATATGAATGTGCAAGTGAATCCACTTCCTAATCATGGAGGACACGCTGTGAATTTGATAGCCAGAAATTCAGATCGATACCCAGTCACAAATGTAAATTTGATAAGAGAAAGCTTGGTACAGGTACATGCTACATTCAGCACAACGGGTGTTATTGCTAAACATGACGACACATCTTATAGAATTTGTTTTACAGATTCTCGAGGATGTCCAGCTGTAAAAGTAGACCTTCAACAGTTAATTGACATCGGCGACATTCAAATTTTCAGAAATAGGAATGATTATGACGTAAATATGGTAGGGTATTATCCGCATGAGCTTTTAGTCTCAGATATCAACTCGGAAATTCCCGAAGTGAACGTCATTATCACTCACTTCAATATGCCCGAGCGCGAAGAGGTTGAATACAACAGTCCAAGGGTTCCTAACTCTCCTTTAATCATCTGTCTACCTGGACCTGTTCCTTATGAATCTGACAAAGCAACTCCCTATCATTACAACACAACTATGATGGAAAATTGAAAGGAAATACCAATACCTACTCTTTCAGCCGTAGTTAACATCACTGAAGTAGGACGAGTAACTCGGAGTGTGCGTGTGCATACCCCGTTTCCACCAAAGCATCCTTTTGCTCCCACAGTTAGACAAAATCCTGTTGATGTACCTGTTGAGAATCTTATGGGAATTCCCGTTAGTAATCCAAACTTAAAAATCGGTCCATCTGATGGAACCAATCTCAATTCAGACTTTGATGAAATTCTAAAGTTGATCAAGAAGAGTGAGTACAAAGTTGTGGATCAACTGATGCAAACTCCTTCCAAAATCTCAATACTCTATTTGATTTTGAATTTTGAAGCCCACCGAGAGGCCTTGATGAAAGTGTTGGATCAAGCCTACGTAGATCACGACGTGACTACCGATCAATTTGGTGGAATTATAGGCAACATAACAGCTTGCAACAACTTAAGCTTTAGTGACGAAGAACTCCCACAGAAGGGAAGAGATCACAATTTCACTCTACATATCTCTATGAATTACCAATCAGACTCTCTGTCTAACGTGCTAGTGGACACTGGCTCATCCTTAAATGTAATGCCAAAAATGACTCTCGCTCGTTTATCTTACAAAGGAACACCAATGAAATTCAGCGGTGTAGTAGTCAAAGCCTTCGATGGATCAAGAAAATCCGTTATTGGAGAAGTTGACCTTCCGATGACGATTGGTCCACATACTTTTCAAATCACCTTCCAGGTCATGGACGTGCCAGCTGCTTACAATTTCTTGTTAGGACGACCTTGGGTACATGAAGCAGGAGCAGTAACATCCACGCTCCACCAGAAATTGAAATTTAAGACAAACGGAAAACTGGTAACCATTATTGGTGAACAAGCTTTATTGGTAAGCCATTTGTCCACTTTTTCTTTCATCATTGCTGACGATGTTGAAGGGACACAGTTCCAAGGACTTTCGTTAGAAGATGAATCTACAAAGAAAAACAGATCATCTATCTCCTCCTACAAAGAAGCAGCGCAGATAGTGAAAAACGGTACTGCCGCTGGTTGGGGACAAGTGATAAATCTTGTCAACAACGAAACCAAAACAGGACTTGGATTTACTCCAGTACTTTCAAAATCCAATGAAAGGGATGAAACTCTTCGTCCGATCAAAGAATTATTCCACAACGGAGGGTTCCTAAATCCTATTCCTCAAGAGGTCAATGTCCTTGTTGATGAAGGAAATGAAAACAATCTCTCTGGATTTGATGAATGGAAAACTTATCTTAATAACTCTGGAACATGTCTCAGGAAGAACCGTATACACCGTTCTATCCTCCTTTAGACAAATTTGAAGGCATGTTCCTGCAAAATGATGAAGAAGAAATTTCACCTATCCCATCTAAGATTTGGGATACCCTGGGAGAACCAAGTGAAAAATATGACTTTATGGTGAGATATACTGCTCCTGAAAGTTCAAGAATTAGAATCGAAGACATCCAACCAACTGGATGGGACGATCCTCTCGAATATCTCAGTCAACCAGAAGAGGCATACATGTCTTCTCAATCTCATCATCATTCTGAGATCACAAATGAAAATCTTTGCTTCGATACGCCTGCCGTGGTTGTTGAACCAAATTATGATTATCCCCAGATTAACGCAATTTTTGGAGATGATCGAGAAGACAATTCTGAAAAATGATTTGGAAAGTGTCTCTGATAATGAGTCTCTTCACCCTGAGGATTGGGAAGTACATCATGAGAATCTAGAATACATGTCACCTGAAAACGCATATACTGCATTCTATACTCCTCGACCTGTCAAGCAAGTAGGAGAAGATCCCCTCAGCAGTACAAAAGGCAAGGTCAAATGACCAGAGTCTCCAAACCTGTTCGACCAACGATCAATGTCAACACAGAAAATGATTCAAAGGAAAAACTACCATAATACATAATCTTCCAAGGAGTTCGTCACTATTGGAAAGTCGTTGAGGCTCAGACTGTTGTTCATAGTCCTAAGTAGTTTATCTCGCTTTTGTTTTGAACTCTCGCCCCGCCCAAGGCAGAGAGATGTTTTTATAGGGCTAGCTTTTAAATAATTTTCTCTTTGTCTTTCCCAAGACAAATGAGTTTGTATTTAAGGCTTTGTTTCATATGTGAATCATAAATAAAGCGTTGTTTTGATTCCCACATTTTGTGTTTGTTTTTCGTTTTTTACCCTTTTTCTGGAAATGGTAATCCTAAAAAACCCAATAAAAACAAACATCTTCGAAAAAATAATAATCTGCATACACTTTTGCATTAACGTTTTCTAAAAAAAATCGAACATAAATCATAAATGCAGATTAACAATGAACAAATCCATTGAACGCAATAACTCTACGACCTCTCTCGACTTTGAATTCCCTGTGTTCGACGCCGAAGAAGAGATCCCGGATTAGATTTCCCGACTACTTAAGCACGAGGAAAGAATCATTCAGCCTCACAAAGAGCCTTTGGAAACAATCAACTTAGGTTCTGAGGAAAACGGAAAAGAAGTGAGCATCGGAGCTCTACTCGACAACGATGTCAAGAGAATACTGATAGATATTCTCAAAGAATACGTCGATGTGTTTTCTTGGTCCTACCGGGACATGTCAGGGTTGGATACCAACATCGAAGAGCATCACTTGCCATTAAAACCAGAATGTCCGCCAGTTAAACAAAGACTGAGAAGGATTTACCCAGATATGGCCGACAAAATCAAAAAGGAGGTTCAAAAACAACTCGACGCAGGTTTCCTCGTCACCTCCGAATATCCTCAATGGTTAGCCAACATAGTGCCTGTCCTAGATAAAGATGGAAAGGGCAGAATGTGTGTTGACTACCAGGACTTGAACAAAGCTAGTCCAAAGGACGATTTCCCACTACCGCATATCGACATGTTGTGGATAGCACTGCTAAGTTCAACGTATTTTCCTTCATGGACGGTTTCTTTGGTTATAATCAGATCAGAATGGCTCCCGAAGACATGGAGAAGACAACTTTTATCACGCCATGAGGCACATTTTGCTACAAAGTAATATCGTTTGGATTAAAGAATGCAGGCGCAACTTACCAAAGGGAAATGGCCACTCTATCTTCCATGTTCAAAGTCAACCATTGGAACGATATGCCTAAGATCAACATCAGACGCCTTAAAAGACCTACATATGTGTTTGCAACTGAAGCAGTCATCGATGATAAACCGTGGTTCCACGACATCAAACGCTTCCTTCAAACTCAGCAGTACCCACTCGGGGCATCACACAAAGATAAGAAAACTCTAAGGAGGCTTTCTGGAAATTTCTTCCTGAATGGAGATGTGCTATACAAAAGAAACTTCGACATGGTCTTGCTTAGATGCGTGGATAGACACGAAGCAGATATGTTAATTCACGAAGTACATGAAGGGTCCTTTGGAACCCATTCAAATGGGCATGCAATGTCCAGAAAAATATTAAGAGCAGGTTACTATTGGATAACAATGGAATCTGATTGCTGTAAACACGTTAAGAGATGTCACAAGTTCCAGATCTACGCAGATAAGATCCATGTGCCACCGACTCTACTCAACATTCTCTCCTCTCCATGGCCTTTCTCCATGTGGGGCATCGACATGATTGGAATGATCAAACCAAAAGCTTCAAACGGTTATCGCTTCATTTTAGTGGCTATTGATTACTTCACCAAATGGTTCGAAGTAGTATCTTACGCCAATGTTACGAGACAAGTGGTTGTGAGGTTCATCAAGAACAACCTCATTTGCCGATATGGATTTCCAACTAAGATCATGACAGACAATGGATCAAACTTGAACAACAAAATGATGAAAGAACTATGTGAGGAATTCAAGATTGAGCATCATAACTCATCTCCTTACCGACCAAAGATGAACAGCGTTGTGGAAGCCGCAAACAAGAATATAAAAAAGATCGTCCAGAAAATCGTCATCACTTACAAAGAGTGGCATGAAATGCTGCCATTTGCTTTACATGGGTATCGTAATTCAGTATGTACTTCAATAGGGGTAACCCCTTTTTCCTTAGTATACGGCATGGAAGCAATGCTCCCTGTAGAAGTTGAAATTCCATCAATGAGGGTTCTCATGGAAGCTAAGTTATCTGAGGCTGAATGGTGTTAAAGCAGTTACGGTTAGTTGAAATTAATCGAAGAAAAGCGTCTGACCTCTGTTTGTCATGGACAATTATATCAAAGATGGATGAAGAAAGCCTTCGACAAAAAGGTTCGACCTCGTGAATTCAAAGAAGGCGACTTCGTGCTAAAAAAGATTTTGTCTTTTTAACCAGATTCTAGGGGTAAATGGACTCCTAATTACGAAGGCCCATACATCGTCAAACGAAGCTTTTCTGGCGGTGCTATGACTCTCACGACCATGGATGGTGATGAACTTCCGCATCCTGTAAATGTTGATGCAGTCAAGAAATACTTTGTCTAAAAGGACAAAAGAAGAGCTCGGTAAGTCGAAAACCCGAAAAGGGAGGCTTAGGCAATAATGAACGCCTCGGTGGACTGAAAACCTGAAAAGGCGGTCCAGGCAAAAATAAGAGACAATAAACAGAAATTTATCCTGGTAGATTGAAAACCTAAAAAGGCAATCTAGGCAAAAATTAGGGATCAAAATGACAAAGTAACTGCATCAGTCTGTACTTCGTCGATCTAAAGAATCTTCCATCAACGGATCTTCAATCAAATCTTCTAAAGCAACAAGCACAGTTGGAATTCAAAGTTGTTAGGGATAATAGCGGTTATTTGCTTTCAATGTAGCCTTTTACTAATAAATTACGATTTTCAACTTTTGTAAATAGTCCATGGAATCACGCCTTTGGCTGATTACCATTCTATCAATAAAATTTGAGCCTTGTGCCCATTTGTTTGCAATTCTTGCTTTACTCTGTTTTGCAAAATAACGCTTTTTCTTGTGAAAATCACTTTTGAAACTAAAAAAAAAGTTTTAAATGAATTTTTACTTCAAATTTTCAAAATAAAAGGGAAATTTTCCTTTGAACTGTGAACACAGAAAGAATTTCAACAGTTTTCTCCATGACCGTTCCGACCTCTGAAAGGTAAACAACTGCTGAGAAGTTTTCTTTTCCCTAAAAGAGATCATCAAAGGACGATATTCTTATCCAAAAAAGAATCCCCAACAAGGTTTCCAATAAAATGCCTTTTCCAGGAATGTTTAAAGCATGCAACTCAGAGTCATCATCAGTAACATCTACACCATTGCTAAAGATTTTGCTGAGTATTTGTTTGAATTGTGACGTAGTTCTTTTCCCAAATACTTTTTGTTGTCTTGTCAAGTATTGTCAGCATGCATATGACATTCATGACATTCATCATTCATACATAATTGCATCATTAATGCATTCTTGCATTTCTCAATGTTTTCTTCAATATCACTTGTCTAGGTTGCATTTATTCCCAAAAAAACAAGTATGGGTGTGTCATCTCTCCAGTAGATTATCCCCAAGCAAAAAAATACATTTTTTTCTTCCGTCCCCTAATCGAGATCATTCCTCATTGGGTACAAAGTCTTGATTGACCGTTTCTATCCAGTTCATTCCTGGATAGAACCTCGTGTCTAACCAATTCAGGTTTTGGTTTCAAAAAAATCTACCTGCAAACAATAAGCAATAGCCTCGTAACCTGAGCCGCTTCTTTCCTTTTCATCATAGAACTTATCATAAAATGATTGTTCTTCTTAACAAGTTCAATCATGAAAAGTTCAAGAAATCCTTGCAAATATCTTCCCCAGCATGTCACTCTTTGATACCTCCTGGGTAAACATTCTGTAATCATTTTGCATCATTCGTATTTTTTGGTACCTTAGGTCCAAAATTTGCGTATTCTGATATTTAAGTCTCTTCACACCTATCAACACGAAGATTTTCATCTTCATATCTCAGGTTAAAGAAACTTAAATAGGGGCATCTGTCATACCCTAATTTTTGACCTAAGACACCACCTTATATCATTCACATATGCATCATTGCATCACTACCGCTTTCATGATAGATCGTATGGTGCTCCTAGAGTCAAATTAGCGTTTTATCAAAATTTCATCTGTTCAAGATATGATCAATTAGGGTTTGAGTCTCCACTCACCTCAATTGATCTATCTTAATCAATTATCAACATTTGATCTTCAAATTCCCAACTTTTTCTCATGATCTACCTTGAATCGACCAACTAGGGTTTTGATCGAAGATTGTGAATCATTGACTTTCTGCTTAATGAATGACCTATTTGCTTGGAAATTAATCTTAACATCATCAATGCAACATCTTGACCTAATTTCTTGGTTCAAACCATTCCAAAATCCATGTTTCTTCATCAGACAAATTCTGAATCATCTGATGAAAATTCAACTGTTAAAAAAAGGTCAAACTTTGACTTTTGGTCAACTTTTTCAAATCCAAATTTTTTCAATCATAAAATCATTTCAAATCATCCATCATGATCATAAAAAATCAAGAAATCTGAAAAAGTCAACAAAAAGTCAAAGATTGAAATTTTTCTTCAAAGATTGAAATTTTTCTAACACTTAGAAAAAATTTCAAGTGTTAAAAAACATGGTTTTTCCTTACTTTCATGGCCATTTTTCACCTAGATCCATTTTGATTCAAGAAAAACTCAAAACATGAAAGTTTTAGATCTTGTTACCAGCTTTCCAAAATGTCTAAGAACTTGCAAAAATACGTTGTATAGCTAGAGTTTTGAAATTGAAACTTAGAGCTCCATAACCATAAATTACAAGTCATTTTCCAAGATTATAGGTCATTTTTCACAAATTCCCCTTCTAGAAGCATTCTCACCATTGAGAGATAAGTTATAATTGATAAATATCAGTTAGCAATGATTGATAGAAGGATTGGATCAAGAGAAAATTTTAACCATGGTTAAAGAAGTTAACGATGTGCATTAAATGTAAAAGATTTCTTCTTACCTCTTAAGCCAACTTGCAAACTCTTTCACTAAATCCTTGTCTTGTCATTCAGAACTCTTGGCCTATAAATAGAGGTCACTTCTTCATTCAAAATCACCCCAAAGCATCATAATTCAAGCTTTCCTTCTTTCTTGTTTTTCAAGTTTTTTAAGTGGGAGAATTTGCAAATTCCAAGCCTTGCAATTTCTGGGAAATCTTAGGCTTCAAATGCTTTCCAAGCATCATTAGGAAGTTGTTAGAATCCTCAAGCTAGCCCAAGAACTAGCCAAACTCAGAAACCATTTCCTAAATCCATAAAGTGCAAGTTTATGCCAAAACTTCCAAATTTCCATTCCACTCGTGCTCTTCACTTTCCAATCATTCAAACATCTTCTATACACCATATAGAAGTGATCCAAATCATTTTCCATTTCTATAAACTCAGAATCATCATCTTCATACTAAACTTGCTCAAGCTACAGTTGGACTTTGGCAGGAGGTTCCAAAAGGTTTCAATCTAAGCTAAGCACTTCCACACGTTCCTTGAGGTCTAGTGGAGCTATAGCCATCATCAAAACACAACTGAAAACACTCTAATCAAGGATTCAATTTCTGCTCATAAGAGGTAAGTTGCCCAACTTTGAACTCTTTGATTTCTGAATTCTAGTTCAAAACTTGTTATGCCATCTTGTTTCTGCACATATGAGGATCATAAACCCTCAATCAATTTCTTGAGTTGTTGCACAAACACGATTTCACAATCAATTTTCAAAACTAGGGTTCATTTGTTTTTGTTCAAAATCAGTCACCCTAAACTTAAAATAAATGGAATTAATTGCCACCATCATGTTCCTGGTGAAAATTTGAGCAAGTTTGGTGTTCGGATCGTGCAATTTCATTGAAAAATGAAGAATCCATGGATCAAAGAAGGATAGTGGAAGAAGATGAGCTGCACGCGTTTTCTGACCTTTCTGGAAATTTAGAATCACTTGTTCTAACATATATTTATGGTTAGAGTTAAGTTAACGGATGTATTACCGCCCCAGCGACCGCCCCAGCGGTTGCCAGCACGCTCTTAAGTCTCTTTCCTTGCCTCAAGGCCCAGGGTTCAAATCTCCCTAGGACCTTTTTTTGATAAAAAGCTCATTCCTTCAGAAGCAGCACTTCTAACTCTCATTCCTTCAAAAGCAGCACTTCTGACTCTCATTCCTTTAGAAGCAGCACTTCTGAATCTCATTCCTTCTGAAGCATCAGCTTCTGACACTCACTCCTTCAGAAGCATCAGCTTTTGACTCCCTTCAGAAGCATCAGCTTCTGACTCCCATCAGAAGCATCAGCTTTTGACTCCTTCAGAACCTCAACTTCTGACTCTCTTCAAAACGTCAACTTCTGACCATTTTCTTCAAAACTTCATTTTTACTTATTTTCAAATATTTTTCAAAAATTCTTTAAAACAAGGTGATTAAATGACACGTCAAGCACATGGCTCAGTGGTAAAAAAATTTCACTTCTAAGCCAAGGATCCTAGGTTCAAACCTCCTTAGGACCAAAACCTTATTTTTATCACTAATTTTCTTAAGTTTTTAACAAACTTCAACATTTTCAAAAACCAATTAAAACTTCTCATTTTGAGATGATTTTTTGTACACTTGTCATTTAATATACCTATTTTATGATTATGTCAAAAAAATCCAAAAATATTTTCTTTTTGATTATATTTTAATTAGGAGACGTTTTAAGTATTTTAATACTTTTTCAAAATTGTTTTCTTTCCAATTTTCAAACCTAATATTTTTCAAAACTTCTTGTGAATATCCTTCACTTTTCAAAATCATTTTCAAAACCTTTTCAAAAACCTTCCAATAAACTTACACACCTTTTTCCATTATCGATTCGATTTGAAGATAAATCGAACCAGGTTTTTCCTCGAATTTCTTTCAAATTGATCATGGGTCTCCCTCACGGTGTAAGTCCCAACCCTCCTATGTACATATTTATTTCCTTGTACATATCCATCATTTCTATGTACATATTCAATTCCTTGTACATATTCAATCATCATTGTAAATATTTAAGCATAACAAACTTCGTTCGTTTGTTTTCATCCGCTTGTTTATACACTGATTCCATTGGTATTAAGAGGAGCATTATTCCCGATGAAACTGCTCTTAAACCAATTGGCCTCCCTTAAGGTGTAAGTCCCAAACTCTTTTGTATATATCCAAGTTACACTTTATTTAATTGCTTGTTTTATACACTTGTTTATATATTTCCTTCATAAACTCATGTTGATACACATCACACACGCGTTCGTATAACTGTTCAATTATAACATAACAACTAGTCTAACAACTAGGTTCCCTTTAGCCTCCTCTTAGGCTTTGTATAAGACAAATCACCTGTCGAGTTTAGCCTCCGCTTAGGCTTCATATAAGACAACTCCCCTGCTGTGTTAGCCTCCTCTTGAGCTTCGTTCAAAAGAACTCCCTCGTTGAGTTTAGCCTTCTCTTGGGCATCAAACAAGAAAGAAACCTGGAAATCTCTTAACAACCTCCTATTGGGCTTCCAATATAAAGAATCACCCGCGCTAGGATAGAACCCTGAGAGTATGATTTCCCGGTGAAATCACTCTTGAATCCTAAGAGGATGGTTTCCTGGTGAAACCACTCTTAAAGCCAAAGCCAGCCATACCCTATAGCTTCCCTCGAGCTTCACAGGACCTTCGATGACCTCGCTATGCCTCCTCTTGGGCTCACAATGCAAGGACCCTCGATGACCCTAATGCCTCCTTGGGCTTATAATATAAGGACCCACAGGCTTAAAAGCATCCCCCAATAAATAATCAATTTCTCCTAGAGATTTAGACATTTATCATCTCTGTGGAAGAAGTATCTCATCTATAACATCACATACAAATCAAACACTTTTTCAAACATAACATCTTTTCATTGTAAGTGGTAACGCTTGTAAACTCAAGCAAAACACCAATGCTTACAATTAAATATCCAATCATCTTTCAAACATCTTTCTTAACTCGTAAGTGGTAACGCTTGTACACTCAAGCAAAACACCTAATACTTACAATGAAAGATTCAATCAATCAACCCTTCAAAAATGTATGTGATGAAATAGATTAGATACATTTTCCATTATGATGACATTTTTCTTTGTCTCTTAATAACACCCTTTGCTTCCACTAGCATAAGTGGGAACTACGATTGCTCTGACTTTCTCTACCTCCCTTTGAGAATACGTAGGCACAAGGTCTCATCCTTGGCGAGCATACTTCTTTCTCCCTCAAAACCAAACAAACCATAGCTCCCTTAGATCCGAGCTACAGATGTTCTGATTCCCACTAGGGGATATGTATGCATGTAATACGGTGAATTGACTTTGTAGGATTTTTGTATCCAAATGTGCGGATAGCAAGAGTCGCCACCGACTTTTATTTTTATCCAATTAAGGGAAGGTAAAAGTAACAGAAAAAGACCTTCGTTAGATTCTGAGTTCGGGAGAATGGTTATGAAAAGGGAAGGTATTAGCACCCTTTCCATCCGCAGCTTATTCTACGGCTCTTAGTTGCTCTAGATCACTTTTTAAAATTGCTTTCGGTGTTTGACAAAGATGTTTTGAAAAAGGCATTTCGCTTTGACTTTGTAATGACTCATGTAGGAGTGTATACAAAGTGTTCGGAAATGTTTCGCTTTGAAAAGTATTTGAACTTTGAAAGAGTGTGGTGTGAAAAGTATTTTGATAGAGCAAGCAACTAAAAGACTTTTTACCCACTTAATTGGTCGCTTTGTTGTACTTACGCTCCTTTAGAATAGCGCTAGCCATACCATTAGTTAGTAGGTAGCTCCATTCTGGATGTAAGCGGACATTCTGGGACATCGGATGGTCATAGAAGGCAACTTGTAGGAAGTATCCTACCACATTCAAGGGACTATCATCATTTTCGTGAGGCGACAATCGAGGGTCAAGATCATGTATTCGGAGGCGACATCGTGGGTCTTATGATCTTTGTATCAAGGGACTATGATGATTTGTTTGAAGGCAACGGTGCTAGAATACCTCTACGCTCGAGGGACATGACCATTTGAAATCGAAAGGCATCGAGAGGATTACCCTAAGGGTGCATGTGAAAGAAGTGTGTCAAATTCGTAATATTTTATCTTACAAATTAGTGGGCTATGTTCATTGTTATCTTGCCATACACGCCTAGTTACTAGCAATTTATAGGGTGCGGAAAGTAAAATGCGGAATGTAAGAGCGGAAATGTAAAGGTGCGGAAAGTAAACCTACACTATTACAAGGCTTTGGGGCAGATACATAATTTAAAATGCGGAAAATAAAGTCCTAAATTAAACTATTACATCCCATGAGCAATTACATTATTGGAAAAATAGAATGATAAAATGATAAAGAGAAAATCGTCTCAATCGGATCAACTCGCATAAAAGGAAGAAATCGGAAAATGCAATATGAATCGAACAAGAGAAAGAATGTTAGAAAAATGCAAATTTTAATATGAGAAAATTAATATATGCTGGAAATAAGATAAATAAGCTAAAATAATTTTTTGGGATCTTTTGGAAAAGATTTAATAATTAAAATGCAATTAAAAGTGAATTAAATGCAAAAATATAAATAAAATAAATATGCATGCAAAAATATATTTTAAATTTATTAAATTAAATAAAGGTTTTATGACAATAATGCAAAAGAAAATATTTTTTGGTAATTTTTTAATGCAGAACAAAAATTATGAAAACAATTAAAATATAATGCAAAAATATTAGAAAATAAGAAAAATATGAAAAGTTTGTAAACTTGTAAAAATACACTGCCATGGCTGGGAATCGAACCGGGGACACCAGCCTCAAACCTTGAAAACCAACGCTACCGACCAACCGAGCTAGGCATGTCAACTGCTTGGAAACGAGTTAGTGGAATTTACACGCCGCCTCCCGGTTTCGCCGCGCCATCCATCGCCTTCAACCTTTGAAAATTTGAAAGGCAATACGGCCATGGTTCGACGCAAAGTTCCTGGCAAACATCAAAAATGCAACACACGTAACATAAATAAAATCCAAGGCCATGGTTCGATTCAGGACATCGTTACGAATTCAATGGCATAGGTCTTATTGTCCAATTTTTCCTATTTGAGGAAACCCTAAAATGGCATAGGAAACCCTAATCATGGCATGTCGTGTTTCTGGCCATGGAAACTCAATCAAAGTGCCCAGAAAGCTTGTAAACTCATCACTAATCACAAAAACAAACACAAAACAGGTTAATAATGCATGATGATTGAAACACGATTTTGAAAAAAACAAGAACAAACCGATTCGTGATTTCTTGTTTCTGGATGGTTTTTGGCAAAGTAAAGGTCTGGATCGACTCAAGAGGTATCAAGGAATGTGTTAGACACCTCAAAATCGATTGAAAACGGCTGGAAGTATGATCTCCAATAGCTTGCAGGTCACGATTTTTTTGAGTTTGGGAATAGGGTTTCTGAGCAATTTTTTCGTCCTCTTGTGATTGGTATGCATCAAGTATATATGCTGGATGGATTTGGCATTGTTTTTGGAAAGATTTGATCAATAATCAATGATAATCAAATTTGATATTTCCATGAAAATCAAATTTTCAAAACTTGCTCAAATCCAATCAAATCTTGCCTTTTTTGTCAAATTTTGAATTTGCTGGCTTTCCATGTATTAATTGGATCACAAAGAAGAAATAAAAATCAATCTTCCAATCAATTTTGATTTTATAATTTATTTTCAAATTTAATTTGCATTTAAATGAATAAATTACAAATTAAATAGAAAAATAAATCAAAAATTCGTGGCATTGGGCTTGGGTATTCCTAATTACATGAGGAATAAGTTAGGATGAAGAAAAAGTAGGCCCATTTGCAAAAGATTTGATTTTTGAAGTATCTCTTGTGCATTCTTTCAAAATCGCCCAACTTGTGGATGGTGTAACTTGCTCAATTTTCCACATTTTTGAGTGTTCTTGGACTTTTGGAAAGCTCTAGAGTCCTCTAAACAATGTCTTTGGTTTCATCTCAATTGAGTTACCATGCTCAATATATCTTCAAAACAAAAGTTGACTTTTGTTGACTTTGAAAATGACCAGAATGTTTCGAGCTATACCTCTCAAATGAAGCTTTTTGGACATTCTTGTGAGACATGAAGTTGTAGAGAATTGAATTTCCTTCAAAATGAGCTTGGTGGAAAATTTCGAGAAAGTATGAGAAAGTTATGATCACCAAAGTTCATTGACTTTTCACCCAGAAACCCTAATTTAGAAAGTTTCACTTTGAGCAAATCTTGAGTTTTCTTGATGAATCATGATCAACCCTTGATCAAATGATGAATGTAACTTCAAAATGAGGATGTTGACCAAAAATTATGAAGTTTGATTGTATGTTGACCACAATGACTTTTGTCCAATACAACCGATTTTCAACCATCCGAGCCATCGCTCGAGGAAACTTGACTCATGAGGCTTGAAACTTGACATGAAGAATCTTTGAAGCATATGAGGAGGCATGAAGACCATTGAGATGTTGGAAATCCATCTTGACTTGAGAGATACCAAACCCTAGTTTGGGTTGATTGTCTAGAGAGAGTTTGTTTGATCAACTCTCGAGGAATCCTCGAGTAGGGGTGTATGAAATCTCTTGAATAGATGGAGGGCAAATTTTGGGTATGACACTGCCCCTGCTCAATCTTCTTGTACCGAGGGTTAGATTGACATGCTTGTCTTTCGTGACCGGAGGTAGAAGATGATTGAACACCGAGTACACCAAAATTTGCACCGCGGTTGGTCGATGATGCGGAACGGCTTATGATGCCGCTTCGAGGAGCGGAATGAGTCGACGCTAGACTCGAGATTGTTGATAGGAGAATTGACGAGATAGGCTTAAGATGCCATCCGAAAGATCGATGCCGGGAGTGAGCCGACGCCGTGCTCAGACGCTTCGATGGAGCATGAAGATGGGCTTAAGATGCCATCCGGGAGTCAGACGTTAGACTTCGTGTTCACTTTGAATGAAGTTATTGGTCCGTATTGATTTTTAACCATATATGCAGATTCGAAGCGAATCATCATGACAAGTAGTGGAGATGGGCTTATGTTATCCAAGGCAACCGAGTCGACGCTAGACAGAGTCTGCTGATAATAGGAAGAGGTTAGAATAAATCTTCGTGTCGATTACTCGAGGGAGATCAGAGTTGGCAAGAATACTGGATAGCTTCCCAGCATCGGGTGTTGATCCATTGCTCATATCGGAGGATAACCAGAGGTGGTCTTTCGATAGTTTTCCGCCGGTTCGGGCTTAATCTCGACTACCGTCGGAGGACAACCAAGGGCCTCTTCGATAGTTTTCCGCCGATTCGGGCTTAATCTCGGACCTGCTTAAGGCAGGATCATACTGCTTTTGAGAAAACAAGAGAAACTTTGATAGAATATTTGTTAGTTTTATGCAAAGTATGATGCATGACAGTGTATATGATATATGCATAAATTATGACTTTATGAGTAATGTATGAATGTTGATGTTGTGATATTTCAAAACATATCCATCTTGAAGAAGATGCGGATATTCTGTTTGAAGATTTCTGACTTCCGCTTGGGGATTTGTGTAGGTGAGAACCCCGCTTTGGAAGGAGAAGAAAGATATCCGGATTCCTCCGATGCACTATCCGACTGTGTCTTGGGCCTAGATATTGTCGAGGAAGGTAGAGATTTGAGAGGCTCGTTGTCGAGATCTCGATACCCTACCGAGGAGAATGGAGGCGATCCGCTGGGGACCTTGTATGTAGATCCCGCCGAGGAAATTTAGGAGGCGCCCACTGGGATTCCGAGGGTAGATCTCACCGGAGAATATGATGGTTGTTGAGAGACCCAAGAAGAGTCGTGAACCCGTTGTAATCTTTGGCCGGGATGAAGATGTAGTTTCTCCGATGCACTATCCGACCAAGTCTCGAGTCCGATACCGCGTTGGGGAAAAGGGGAATGACGAGAGATAATCACTGAGATGAGTACTTGACGGAGATGAAGTGTTACCGCTTGAGATCGATGTATACCACTGGGAAGGTGTTGTGAGTGACACCTTTGGGGATCATGCTCGTGGGACTATTTGGTGACTTTCGTCATCATCTCAATTCCTCGAACCTCGTAGTAAGTACTTTATGTTCACTTTTCGCATGTTTGCGAATAGATTCTTATTGTCAAATGCATATAATCATTCAAAGCAAACGTTGGACTTATTGCAAACGACAACAGGAAAATTGTAAAGAGAAAGAACTCGTGATTTATTTGCAATGTATGATGGCCAAGTAGTTTGTACACAAGAAAGGTAAAAGCTATGGAAACAATCTCGTAAGTTCCAACTATGCTAGTACTATATTTCGACTATCTCATCTCCTTGTCACAGAGTGAATCGATCTTCGCCATTCAATCTTGAATGTCGATAGTAGTCCGAAGCAGTGATCCGAAGAGACATAGTCGACGCTTAAATCCCTAACTTTTGCCTAGACCGCCTTTCGGTTTTCACCACCGATACCTTTTTGCCCAAGCCGCTTTTCGTGTTTTCGACTCACGGTGTACATGTTTTGTATATATCCTTAATTTTGCCCGAACTTTTGGTTCGCCAGATGCCCTTATTTTTGCCTAGGCCACCGACCTAGCGGGTCTTTTTATGCGTAGTATTTTTGACTATGTCCGCTCATGTGGTGTGGAAGTATTCATCATCCATGGTGCTAAGTATCATAGTCACCGAAAATACTGCCTTGACTACAAATGGTCCTCGTAGTGGGAGTCCATTTTCGGGATCACCTTGTGGAAGAATGATGCGCTGACTACTAGATCACCGACTTGTAGACTTTGCCTGACCTTCTTATTAAATGCTCGATCATTCGCTTCGATAACCGTCCATGGCGATGGACGCAGTCGCTTCTCATCGATCAAGCATCCGTCAAGGCGAGTCCGACCCAATCGCCTCGCCTAACTCGCCTCGAGGACTCGTCGAGGGTATCCGAACCTCGATGGGTAAGACGGCCCATACCGATACAAGAGAGAGGGTTGCCTCATGATGTTCGTGAAGTGCGATAACCATGAAGAGCAAATGGTAACATCTCATGCCAATCTTTGTAAGTCACCGCATCTTCTCAGATAATCTTCTTAATGTTCTTATTGGCGGCTTCCATCGCGCCATTCATCTTAGGCCGATAAGGAGAAGAATTGTGATGCTTGATCTTGAATCGCGGCAGAGTCTGTGATCATCTTATTGTTGAGATTGGAACCGTTATCCGTGATAATCCTTTCTGGAGTGCCATACCGATGATAAGATTATGCTTGATGAATCGAGCCACTACATTCTTGGTAATGATGCATACGAGGCCGCTTCTACCCACTTGGTGAAATAATCTATTGCCACAAGGATGAAACGATGTCCATTGAAGTCGGGCTTGATTTCTCCAATCATGTCAATGCCCCACATTGCAAAAGGCCAAGGAGAAGTTAAAACATTCTGAGGTACCGGAGGTACGGTACTTTGTCGCATAACCGCACTTGTGACAAGATCGAGCATACGGTGACAATCGCCTTCCATGGTGGACCAATAGTAACCTGCTCTCAAAATCTTCTTAGCCATGGTGTGTCCATCGGAGTGGTACCAAATGCTTCGTGCAACTCTTCCATGATACGCATTATGGTTTTCGGTCTACATATGAGTAAGCACAAGTCGTGGTCAGGCTTGTATAAGATGTCACATCGAGGAAAAATTTGATGCAAATCTTCTCATGAACTTCTTATCATTGATGATGCCCGCTGGATATTCCCGAGTCTCAAGATACCTTCACGCCATAGTACCAAGGTTTCTTTCCGCCAAGCTCACAACAATATACCGGTTCGTCGAACTTCTCAATGATGATCCGGGAGCCTCGTTGTCCCATCTAACCTTGAACATAGATGACATAGTAGCCAATGCTCGCCAACCGATTCTCTTCTCGTGGAATATGATCAAAAGTAATATCTTCAAGTAGGGAATCAAACTCGTAACATGCCTCGATATGGAATGATTCGGATGCTTCGATCCCACTCGCCTTATCCGATCGATCACCAAAGCCGAGTCTCACACTTGTAAGAACTTGATTCTTAAGTCAATAGCACTTTGATACCCATGATGCACGCTCAGATTCGCCATGTTGTTCGTGCAATCAAACATAATCGCGGTGAAAGGCGTGTCCGCTCGGAGTAATGATGGCGCCAATGCCATTGGGGCGCTTGAGGCTCCATCAAAGACCATAGTCCATCGGGATCCTTGTTCGTGTCCTTCGTCTGGCCTGGTTCTTCACAATCAGAATTAGTAACATCCTCATCTCGAAATTAACCGCATAGATCGATAGTCATCTACGGCTTGATGAGCCAAATGATCGCTACTACACTTCCTTTGATCATTTTCGAGAAGTGTACCGATGTCATATTCGGTCAAGATCATTTGCCATCTCGCTATTCTTCCAGAGAGAGCTGGTTTCTCAAATATGTATTTTATCGGATCCATCTTGAAAAAATCGGTAGTGTGAGTCAACATATACCGCCTTAGTCGAAAGCAAAGCGTTGCAAGTTTTCTAGTGTGAGTATCTTGTTTCACCGGTAAACTTTTGCTAAGGTAGTATATTGCATGCTCTTTTCGACTGCACTCGCCATGTTGCCCCAACACACACCCCATTGAGTTCTCTAACACCGCAAGTACATGATAAGAGGTCTTCCTTCGGTGGCATCGTATAGAGGATTCAGTAGGTACTCCTTGATTTTGTCAAAAGCGATCCGGCAATCATCGCTCCATTCTACTACTTGATCTTTCTTAAGTAACTTGAAGATTGGCTCAAGTAGCGCTTAAATGTGCAATGAACTGCAATGTAGTTCAATCGCCCAAGAAACCTCGACTTCTTTCTGCAGGGAGCCGCATCTCTTGAATAGCTTTAACCTTGGCGGATCAACTTCAATACCTCTTCCATCGACTACAAACCCTAGGAGTTTTCCTGATCCGACCAAAGGTGCACTTGTTGGGATTAAGTCTCATCAGACTTCTTCAATCAAATAGTTTCGCAAATGATCAAGATGTTCTTCTTCACCGTGATCGAGCTATCATGTCGCCGACGACCTCTATCTCGTGATGAATCATGTCATGAAATAATGTCACCATAGCACCGATAAGTGGCGCCTGTTCTTCATCCGAACGGCATAACCTTGTAAGAAAGTGCCCCACCGTAACAAAAGTAGTCTTCCATGTCTTCGTGAGCCATTTTGATCCGATTGTAACCGAGAAACCATCCATGAAGGAGAAAACCTTATGCGAGCGGTGTTGTCAACCGTAACATCAATACGAGGAAGGGAAATCGCCTTCTGACTCGCTTTGTTCAGATCTCCGTAATCCACACACATTCGTATTTTGCCATCCTTCTTAGGTACGGTACCACATTTGCAACCCACGGGATAAGAGGTGACGCTAAAAACCAAATTGAATCGCTTCATAACTTCGGCTTTGATTTTCTCTCGACATCTCGTGACGATGCGATTTAACCTTCGCTTTCACCGAGAAAACCCTTTTGTTTGCGGCAATGTACCACAATATCAATGTCCAAACCGATATGTCTTCGTATGACCAAGCAAAACCTCAATATAGTCTCGTAGCATCCGAACCAACCTTTCTTTAACACTGCTCTCAAGACCCGCCTATCTTGATCTTTTCTGCTCTTCACAAGACTCAAATTCACAACCTCAATTCTTCATGGGTCAGATAACTCGCCTTCTTGTTGTAGCAACCGCAAGTTCTCCGGCACTTCACAATCTTCCTCACTTTCGCCTTCGCTTGGTAGATCGGATTATCAAAGTCATATTTAGCAATAGCATAGTTATTAACTAGATTCGAGTGATTCTACAAAGTATCACGTGGTGTGTGTAAGAAACACATAGCTTTTAAGGTGATAAAGTAAAAGAAAGAAAACACAATTGAATGCAAAAGTCCAACGATTTATTGAATGAAAATACGCAAACGACAGATAATAACCTCGCAAACGAGCCATGATGCCCCGCAAGGCACTAGGCTTTATTGTTCAAAACATAAAGAAATACGAAAAGCAAAACAAAACAAATTAATTGCTAAAGGAGATTGGTATGACGCCTTCGCCTTCCAATTGCCGAGCCCATGATCCGGAGTGGAAGATCCACTTGTCGAGGTCGGCCGTTGTCGCCGCCTTCTATAGCATGGATTCCACTGGCCGATGCGAAGGAAGTTGTAAGACGCAAGCGATCATCTTCTGACGATGGTGAAGCCTAAACCATTTGTCAAATTTGAAAGGAAGATCGTGAGCTGTCCCAAATAGTACTACCTTCTTCAACAGCTTGAGCATCTTTACGAGGCCATCCTAGGCGGAACTTTAGCAACTTCAGAGGCAGAGAGTCAGCATGACTGGTATTGTTTCAAAAGCTTGACAGTATGCTTCAAGAATTCACCTCCATCTCAAGATATCGAATGACCGCAGATGATCGACCATGTATTCTTCTTCACCACATACCGAACAACCTTCCCTTTCACCGGTACTTCAGTTTTGATGTAGAGGTACACGCCCCATGTATCCAAGTAGTAAGAATAAGTCGGACGGATGTCCATGACAAAGAAAGTGGAGTCAAAAGTCTGGGAACCGACTTTAACAGCAGAGTGAGTTTCCAAGCACCGGCGCTTAGAACCATCAAAAGCTCTCACGATAATGTCACTGGTCTCGTAACCAACCTTCGACATCAAGCCGATCAAAAGCTTCTAGGATATTCAGAGCGTAACTGTATCAACCAAAACATGAGATGGTAACGCCTTGCATTCAATGTAGATGTGCAAGGCTTTGTTGTGTTTCTTTCCTAAGGAGTTAAATCAAGATCGAGAAGTTTAGGCCGTTGTTGGCCGTGCTAGCAATACAAACTTCGAATCGATTGGTAGTGTCTTATGCATATGAGCATTCTTCGAAACTTCACCAAGGCATTAGTATGAGCCTCGGAGCACAAGAGCAAAGCGAGCATGGAAATCTTGGACGAGTCTCACCCTAACTGCTCCACAACATTGTAATCACTCTTCTTGATGATCTTCGTAATTTCTCCATTTCTTGTTTGAGGTGTCTTCAAGAATCCTTGGTACTTCCGTCGAAAGGTGATGAGCCAACGGGTTCTTTCCTCTAGTCGATATTGGTTGAGTAGTCGGAATGCGAAATGAGTCGCAGTTGTCTTTTGAGGAGAGATATCCGAGAGAATACTCTTCCTTCTCGTCACCATCGATCCGTGATGTTGTCAATGTCGGAATAAGCCCAATGATAAGATCTTCAATTGTCGAGGATCTTGCTTGACGCCATGATAGTAAACATCACCCATAATTCCAAGGGATAGCTTTGTCGAGGAATATGGAACCGGTCTTGGAGAAGTGATGATGAGAGGTGCCACCCTAGGCATGTGATCGCAGAGGAAACTTGTGTTAATATCAAGATAGTCTTCGTGGAAATCGCCACCCCATCCGTCGCTTTAACATCTTCAATAGGAATCTTGTAACTATCGTGATGATGTACTTCACCATGTAATCATACTTTCCACTTGGTTGCCCTAAGGTATCCCACACGATGGTACGCTTCACTCGCATTGTCAATCTTCAACTTAGACATTTCTTCACACACCTCCACTGTGTGGTTTCGTAAATAGTATCTCACGGTTGTCCATCATGCACCGAACACGCCTTCTCAACCAAGCACAACCATCGTGTGCATTTAGCACCAACGACAATTCTCCGGGCATCCCGGATTGACACCATTGCAACAAATTCTTCTTAATACCATCGAGGAATGGTCAAGTCATCCATGTTGAAAACATAAGTATCGCCACCAACAAAGATTGGAACTCTTGTCATGGTTAGCATAGGCGCATTGATCACATCTCGAGTCTCAACAGGAGGATCAAACTCAACTGCTTAGCTTCAATCATATCTTGAATCTTGTTCTTCGTGAGCCCAACAATTGTCGCGTCATGCCTCGGCTATTGGAATGGTAAGCACACTTAGCATTAGGATTTTACTGGAGAGGAAGTGTTGACATTCGAGGAGGATCCTCAAGGTAATCACCGCTTTCAACATGTGTTGCAAGGCTCATGACAATGGCATGTTGATCTTCAGAACCGCCTCGTGGCGCGCTCGCTACGCCGCTGTCTCGCAGAGGTTGCCGATGTAGGATCGAGATCACAACCGCCCCAAAGATTGAGCGGGTCGGTCTTGGCTCGACTTTTCCGACCATACACAAGATTGGCTTTTTCTTAGCACCAAAAGATCTCTTCGCAAAGATTTGAAGATGTCTCTACATGAATCTTCCCACTTTGATACCGCCTTCAACGCGCCACATTACCGGTGAATCCGGATGAAGAATTTCCAATCGATGATTGAAGAACGGACCCGTTGTTCCCATGAACATATCAACCAACCCCTATTGGACAAGGGTGGTTGAACTCCGCTAGATCTCTCCATTTCGAGCATACTTTGAACTTCTCGTCACGACCCATAGACATGCTTTGTAGTTGCATGCGAGGGTGTCAATTCAGATTATACTTATACGTCTCAGAAAGCATCACCAAATCACTCCAAGTATGGATACGGCCATTCTCTAGCTGATAGTACCATTCCAACCTGGTTCCGGACAGACTCTCTTGAAAATAGTGCATCCACAACTCTCACCATCGTGGGATTGATCTTCCGGACATAGGACTTCAAATGCAGCTTAGGGCAAGACATGCCATCATACTTGGCAAAAGTAGGAACTTTGAACTTGGGAGGAATCACAACACCGTGGACAAGACTCGATCATCAAAATTCAACCCGACATCTTCAGTTTTCCACAAAGATTTAGACGATCTTCAAGTTGCTTGTACTTGTCATCTTCATTAGAGTATTGGCCGTTGTCATAGTCTTTCAAGCTCAGCCGACCGCCTCTCCTCACCCTTGTTACTTTGCTCGCCTTCCTTCTTGAAACTTCCTTCCGAGAGCTCAATTCTACCGACCACCTTAGGACCACCTTTGTAACGCCCGCCCATGTCGAGGAGACCAACAACCTTCTTCTTCTTGTTGATGAGCTTCTTCAGATCTTCTTGACTTGGACCAAGTGGTGAACATCCGTCTGAAACCGAGCATTCGAGCTTGAGATCTTTGACACTGCTCAAGAGCCATTTCTGCTAAAATAAATAGCGAGCAAATGAGAAAACCAATCTCCAATGTACCTGTGATGCAATGTTATGCTATGCTATGCGATGTTTATGCGAATGCAATGCAATGTTTTCAAGGACCTTAGAGATTTAAATTTGTTAAACAAGCAAAAACAAACATTTATTAGTACTCTTTTATTATTCTTTTTTCTTTTTAAGTACAAGAGATAATTCGAAACAAGAAAGCATAAACATCCTAAAGCTCTAAGTCTCCCACGAGCGCTTCCTCTTGGTGCCGATGTAGGCATTGATGTTTCGCTCCTCGTGAAGTAGCTTGGTCAACTCTAACACTTTTTTCTCGCCATGTAACATCGAGCTTCAAAGGTATCCTTTCTTTCGAGTTGAATCCGGATCTCTTCAAGTCTTCAAAATCGTGAGGCATGTCGTGATGGAGAACAAGATAGGTACGCCACCTATAGCAATGTGTTCCATAATTACCGTAAAACAGCGTGAATGGCATCATGAGGTTTTGAGCTCGAGCTCGCACTCCATTTGAGGTAAGGTTCCCAAGGAATGGAGTTCGGTGCCCCAAAGTCTTGGTATCGCCTTCTTTACCATGCCCCAAGCGTATGAACCTTCGCGCGTAATTATGGAGATCGTGGTTGTAGTCGAACACAATATCTTGGAGAAGCATATCATGTGGACCATCTCTTCGGCAAAACCAAACCGACGAGAGCTAGAGAAGGGTGTAAGTACCTCCCTTATACCAAGGAGTGGTACATTAGGGAATTCTCCACAACGCCAATGAAGGTGAAGTCCTTTGAGAGAAAAGATTCCAACGGATATCCGAATGAGAGAGTGACATTAATCTTTGAGACCATCTCAACCTTTGTTCATTCTTCTTCAAATCGATGGAGGAAGGTGCGAAATAAACCACCTTGAAAGTAACGTACACAACACATGAGAGTTCCTTGTCGCTAGTAGTACGAGTGTGGAGAGAATGTAGGATGTCTCCAAGTAAAGTAGGCATCGGATTACGGTAAGAAACAACTTGATGGCATTGACATCTATGAATTGATCCGAATTAGGAAATAGAACCAAACCATAAATTAGCAAGGCCACAATGTCTTCGAATGCATGGAAACTCATAACTTTGAGGAATTCTCTTTTTGATTAAGAACTTGGAAAGTAAACCCTTAACTCCACTTCTAGTTTCCCAATTGGCTTCAATATCCGAGCGCTTAAGGTGTAAGGCGGATGCGATGTCTTCGAACTTAGGAACCTTTTCCAAACCGTGAATGGCATTTGATCAAGAATAGGTATCCCAAGTAGCTTAGAGAACTCTTCCAAGGTAGGAACCAACGATAACTGAAATGTAAAGCAATGGTGTTTCGGATCAAAGAATCGAATAGACATGCATCAATATCTTCTTCAAAACCGAGATAACCAAATCAAGTAGATAACCATGTCTTTTGATGAACCGAGCATGGTCGGAATTTCAAACCAATTTTTGAGTTGAGAAGGGATACCCATGAAGTTGATCTGATAGTCTTTCTAGAAGCCATAATCCCTACAAAACAGAGCAAAGATAAATCCCTAGGTCCTTGAAATAGTTAGAAATGATATGCAATGCGAATGATGTCATGATGTCATGTTTAGCACACACAAACAATTCACACAATGAGCCTAGGGTTAAGGCTTGCATGAGGTATAGGTGATTACCCTACCAAAAGTTTGAGTTGGTTCATCCCGTCCTATAATAGTAACCGGTTCTAGGAATCTCATATCATAGATCTTTCTCAGAGGCGCTTATTTCAACACGACGCCAAGTGGTCGATCGAAATGTCCCAAAAGTCTGATCTCAATGAGCGTAGCATCGAGTATCAACCAACCTCGGTTACACAAAGCCGCCATCTCACTACCTTCTAATGGCCAAGATGGGTCAATTAAGGTTCTAAAAGTTTAGTTAGCGCTGATGACACCACGCAGAAGCCAAATACTATCTTCAACTTGGGAATGAAGAGTATCGGACAACCAAAGTGTCACGCTAACGTAGCCATCATGTTGACCGCGTAGTTATACGCCTAACGGTCGCGATGATCTAATGCTACTTACCTAAAAGGAAACCCGGATCCGTGTAGGATCCCCAACAATATAATACCCAAGCAACCCTTAAAGATAAAGCATACAAGTCAAACAAAAGCAATAAAAGTTATCTAGAAATCCCTAAGGCAATTCTCTTTAGGTGTAGTCTCAGCAGAGTCGCCAGCCTGTAATACTTGAACTGACTTTGTAGGATTTTGTATCCAAATGTGCGGATAGCAAGAGTCGCCACCACTTTTATTTTTATCCAATTAAGGGAAGGTAAAAGTAATAAAAGACCTTCGTTAGATTCTCGAGTTCGGGAGAATGGTTATGAAAAGGGAAGGTATTAGCACTCTTTCCATCCGTAGTTATTCTACGGGCTCTTAGTTGCTCTAGATCACTTTTTAAAATTGCTTTCGTGTGTTTGACAAAGATGTTTTGAAAAAGGCATTTCGCTTTGACTTTGTAATGACTCATGTAGGAGTGTATAAAGTGTTCGGAAATGTTTTGTTTTGAAAAGAATTTGAACTTTGAAAAGAGTGTGGTGTGAAAAGTATTTGATAGAGCAAGCAACTAAAAGACTTATTTACCCACCTCGTAATTGGTCGCTTTGTTGTATTTCATTCCTTTAGAATAGCGCTAGCCATACCATTAGTTAGTAGGTAGCTCCATTTGTGGATGTAAGCGGACATTCGAAGGGACATCGATGGTCATAGAAGGCAACTAGGAAGTATCCTAGCACATTCTGGCGGACTATCATCATTTTCAGAGGCGACAATCGAGGGTCAAGATCATGTATTCGGAGGCGACATCGTGGGTCTTATGATCTTTGTATCAAGGGACTATGATGATTTGTTTGGAAGGCAACGCTAGAATACCTCTACGCTCGAGGGACATGACCATTTGAAATCGAAAGGCATCGAGAGAGAATTACCCTAAGGTGCGTGTGAAAGAAGTGTGTCAAATTCGTAATATTTTATCTTGAAATTAGTGGGCTATGTTCATTGTTATCTTGCCATACACGCCTAGTTACTAGCAATTTATAGGGTGCGGAAAGTAAAATGCGAATGTAAGAGTGAAATGTAAAGGTGCGGAAAGTAAACCCACGCTTATTACAAGGCTTTGGGGCGTATACATAATTTAAAATGCGGAAAATAAAGTCCTAAATTAAACTATTACATCCCATGAGCAATTACATTATTGGAAAAATAGAATGATAAAATGATAAAGAGAAAATCGTCTCGAATCGGATCAACTCGCATAAAAAGGAAGAAATCGGAAAATGCAATATGAATCGAACAAGAGAAAGAATGTTAGAAAAATGCAAATTTTAATATGAGAAAATTAATATATGCTGGAAATAAGATAAATAAGCTAAAATAATTTTTTGGGATCTTTTGGAAAAGATTTAATAATTAAAATGCAATTAAAAGTGAATTAAATGCAAAAATATAAATAAAAATAAATATGCATGCAAAAGATATTTTTAAATTTATTAAATTAAATAAAGGTTTTTATGACAATAATGCAAAAAGAAAATATTTTTTTGGTAATTTTTTAATGCAGAACAAAAATTATGAAAACAATTAAAATATAATGCAAAAATATTAGAAAATAAGAAAAATATGAAAAGTTTGTAAACTTGTAAAAATACACTGCCATGGCTGGGAATCGAACCGGGGACACCAATTTCAAACCTGAAAACCAACGCCTTGACCAACTGAGCTAGGCATGTCAACCGCTTGGAAACGGAGTAGTGGAATTTACACGCCGCCGCCTCCTCGGTTTCCGTCCGCCCATCCATCGCCTCTCAACCTTTGAAAATTTGAAGGCAAATACGACCATGGTTCGACGAAAGTTCCCGGCAAACATCAAAATGCAACACACTAACATAAATAAAACCAAGGCCATGGTTCGATTCAGACATCGCTTAATTCAATGGCATAGGTCTTATTGTCCAATTTTTCCTGTTTGAGGAAACCCTAAAATGGCATAGGAAACCCTAATCATGGCATGTTGTGTTTCTGGCCATGGAAACTCAATCAAGTGCCCAAAGCTTATAAACTCATCACTAATCACAAAACAAACACAAAACAAAGTTAATAATGCATGATGATTGAAACATCGATTTTAAAAACAAGAACAAACCGATTCGTGATTTCTTGTTTCTGGATGGTTTTTGGCAAAGTAAAGGTCTGGATCGACTCAAGAGGTATCAAGGAATGTGTTAGACACCTCAAAATCGATTGAAAACGGCTGGAAGTATGATTTCCAATAGCTTGCAGGTCACGATTTTTTTGAGTTTGGGAATAGGGTTTCTGAGCAATTTTTTCCCCCTCTTGTGATTGGTATGCATCAAGTATATATGCTGGATGGATTTGGCATTGTTTTTGGAAAGATTTGATCAATAATCAATGATAATCAAATTTGATATTTCCATGAAAATCAAATTTTCAAAACTTGCTCAAATCCAATCAAATCTTGCCTTTTTTGTCAAATTTTGAATTTGCTGGCTTTCCATGTATTAATTGGATCACAAAGAAGAAATAAAAATCAATCTTCCAATCAATTTTGATTTTATAATTTATTTTCAAATTTAATTTGCATTTAAATGAATAAATTACAAATTAAATAGAAAATTAAATCAAAAATTCGTGGCATTGGGCTTGGGTATTCCTAATTGCATGAGGAATAAGTTAGATGAAGAAAAGTAGGCCCATTTGCAAAAGATTTGATTTTTGAAGTATCTCTTTGTGCATTCTTTCAAATCGCCCAACTTGTGGATGGTGTAACTTGCTCAATTTTCCACATTTTGAGTGTTCTTGGACTTTTGGAAAGCTCTAAGAGTTCTCTAAACAATGTCTTTGGTTTCATCTCAATTGAGTTACCATGCTCAATATATCTTCAAACAAAAAGTTGACTTTTGTTGACTTTGAAAATGACTCAGAATGTTTCGAGCTATACCTCAAATGAAGCATTTTTGACATTCTTGTGAGACATGAAGTTGTAGAGAATTGAATTCCTTCAAAATGAGGTTTGGTGGGAAATTTCGAGAAAGTATGAGAAAGTTATGATCACCAAAGTTCATTGACTTTTCACCTGTAAACCCTAATTTAGAAAGTTCGACTTTCGAGCAAATCTTGAGTTTTCTTGATGAATCATGATCAACCCTTGATCAAATGATGAATGTAACTTCAAAATGAGGATGTTGACCAAAAATTTTGAAGTTTGACTGATGTTGACCACAGTTGACTTTTGTCCAATACAACCGATTTTCAACCATCCGAGCCATTCCTCGAGGAAACTTGACTGTGAGCTGAAACTTGACATGAAGAATCTTGAAGCATATGAGGAGGCATGAAGACCATTGGAGATGTTGAAATCCATCTTGACTTGAGAGATACCAAACCCTAGTTTGGGTTGATTGTCTAGAGAGAGTTTGTCCGATCAACTCTCGAGGAATCCTTGTAGGGGTATGAAATCTTTGAATAGATGGAGGGAAAATTTTTGGGTATGACAATGCAGAGGATCCCAATGATCTTTTATGCAGCACAATAATAACAAAACTTAGGACCCCACCTAACCTACCTTTCTTAAAACCCAAAGGAGAAACGCCCAAAGAATAGAATAGCAAATTAAAATACACAAACATATCAAAATATTCACACACACACATATATATATATATATATATATATATATATATATATATATATATATATATATAAATAAGGCTAGATAACTATATATATAGGTGACAACTTTCCCTTTATATAACAAACCCCTTACTCGTATCTCTCCCCAATGCTGTATCTAGTTCACGCTAGTTTGACCGTATATCTTATTTATTTAGTAATGCAGCTTCCCTTTATTCTCATTATCTTGTTTTGGAAACATTAAAGCTGATGCTCATGACATCTTTTTTAAAAACAAATCAAAAGAGTAAATCTTTTGAGCCGTGAGATTTGAATCGATCGATTCCCCTGCTCGCCACTTTTATCACAACATTAGATACATCCTTTGCATGTCAATATAGGTAGAATTCCTCATCTCAACCATAGGTCCACTTGCATGACAACATTAGGTTACTAGTTAGTCTCCCCTTTTTCTTTCTCTTTATTTAGTATCTCAGATAATTAAACTAAAACTTGCTTTCTTTCATTTGAAACAAAACACTTAATAATGGCCTGAATCTCTTTCACAAAGGTAAAAGCAATTAACTATGACAACTCTTATTCACTACGGGATTTTTTTTTGTGTTTAAACCTTTCATGTAAAACCACAAACCCATCAAACAAGTGAGTCGAATCACGAGCTTCGATTTCTTTCCCATCACAGGGAATACGAGGCACTGGCCTCGATCGAAGCACAACTTGTAAAACTTCCTCTTTCCCCATGTTTTTTATTTTTTATTTTCTTTGCATGCATTGTAGCGAGCATATATATAACGCACCTTAGCCTAGAAAAAAAGTGATATCAGAGAGCTACGCAGGGGTGCTAATCACTTCCCCTTGTGTAACAAACTCCCTTACCTAGATCTCTTGGTCGTAAGACCGTGGTTTCTTCCCTCTCAGGTTTACTCAATGTTTTCCTTTCTCCTTCGCGAGATAAAAGACGTTCGATGGAGACTCCATTGATATACCCTATCAATCGGAAGTTCAGCCGGATGGTTTCACCCATGTATACTGAGTTAGCTGATAACCAGTCCATATCGAATACCACATAGATCTTCTTGAGAGGTAGATAAATAATATCAATAGAGAATTTCTGGTCATTGAAGGTGACAAAACAGTCTGTACGAACTTTTAGAGCTTCTAATACATCGTCCGTAGTGAAATCACCTGCCAGAACCTCCGACTGATATCTGGTGTATCAATAGAGTTGTCATCGAACGTCTTTTATCTCACGACGGAGAAAGGAAAACATCGAGTAAACCTGAAAGGAGAAATCGCGGTCCTATGACCGTGAGAACAAGAGGATCTAGGTAAGAGAGTTAGTTACGCGAGGGGAAGGGATTAACACCCCACACGCTCGTAGTACTCTACGGTGTCTACTTTTTATTTCTAGCTAAAGGGTGTGTTATATCTATTTATGCTTAATCGCTATCATGCAATGCAAAAGAAAAGAGAAAATAAGAAACCACGGGGAAAAGAAGGAAGTATTTACAAAGTTTGCTCGATCGAGCCCCGTGATAAGATGCCTATGTATTCCCGCGTGCAATGGGATAGTCAGAGCGCCGTAGTTCGGCTAACTTGTTTTGGTGGGTTTTGTGTTTTTTACTTGTGAAAAAGATTTTAAACACAAAAGAAAAGGAGCGCGCAAAGGCGAAAAGAGTTTGTGTTGGTTGGTTGCTTTTACCTTGAGAAAGGAGTTTAAACCATTATTAAGTGTTTTATTTTCAAAGAGAAAAGGAAAAGCAAGTTTTAGTTTTAATCACATGCAACATGCAAAAGAAACTAGCAAAACAAAAGGGAGACTAGCTAAGTACTAACTCTAATGTTGACATGCAAAGGTTGGAACTATGGTTTAGGATGCAAAGGAATCTCTAACAATGTTGACATGCAAAGGATGTGGATCCTAATGTCTAGGCTAAAGAACCTATCCTAACCAAGGGAACCTGAAAGCAACAAACAAACAAGCACAATCCACAAGTAGAATTTCCCTAAACGGGTCTTTAAATAAACCAGAGGGGTTCCTGAGCATGCTCCAACTACGGAAGCCCCATCATGCATCTCTATTCCTACTTCTCATGGAAAAATAAAGTTGTAAGGCCCTACTTCTCATGATATCTAGGAAAGCTGTAAGAGAATGCGATAAACGGTGTAGAAACTACCGAACGGATATAGAATCCGAAGAGCACTGTAAGCTATAGGAATACTCCGGAAAACTTCAAGTACTGCAGCCATGCAATAAGAGTAAACCGGTGAGAATTATTCAAAGCATCAAAACAAGCGGAATACATGTCGATACGCATCCGCTTATAATGACCGCAAGAACGAAATTAGTGCTAACAAAACAAGATAGAAAGGGCACACGTGTACAAACTCAAGCAACACCGCAAGAAGGAGTTAGACCAAAAAGCAAGAAAAGGAGCGTGATACGTACGCACAAACATCGGAGAAATGTCGATCTATGTGCAACACAACCCCTCGTGATAGACTCAAACACTATCTAGGCATGGCTAGAGTAATCTACTATTTGATGTTAGAATCAAGAAAGAATGTAAACTACACTTCAAGACAGTAATCGCTTCTATATCGCTACTAAGTGCGGCGCAAATAAAGGCTAGCGTGTTCGCGGTTTTGGACCGTGCTAAGGCGACCGCAAAACAAAAGTCGAATGTTTACGCTTAGCGCTCCCCTGGTGGCGCGGCGCCACCGCAACCTCGCAATATGTTATTTTTGGGCTGGACCACCTGTTCATGATGTTCTCATGCCAAAATTCGATCCATATTGTTAGGCCACAGTCCCATAGCAAGTGAAAGTCAAATGAACATGCGAGAAATACAAATCGAACGATAAAATCAATGTTTATAGATGCATGAACAAGCGAGGAATGCAAATAGAACGATAAAACCAATGTTCATAGATGCATGAACATGCGAGGAATGAAAATCGAACGATATAACCAATGTTCATAGGTACGTGAACATGCGAGGAATGCAAATCAAAAATGATAATCAATGCGCGAAGTAAAGGATGCATGAACATGCCAAGGATGCGAGTTATGATAACAATCCTAATACTCATGTGTGAGGTAAAGGATGCATGAACATGCCAAGAATGCAAGTGAAATTCACAATTCTAATGTTCATGTGTAGAATAGATGTATGAACATGCCAAGGATACGAGTTACGATAACAATCCTAATGCTCATGTGAGAGGTAAAGGATGCATGAACATGCCAAGGATGCGAGCTACGATAACAATCCTAATGCTCATGTGCGAGGTAAAGGATGCATGAACATGTCAAGGATGCGAGTTACGATAACAGTCCTAATGCTCATGTGAAGAAGCGATGCAGGAACATGTCAGGGATGCGAGTTACGATAACAATCCTAATGCTCATGTAAAGAAGCGATGCATGAACATGCCAAGGATGCAAGTTACGATAACAATCCTAATGCTCATGTAAAGAAGCGATGCATGAACATGCCAAGGATGCGAGTGGAATTCACAATTCTAGGATGCATGAACATGCCAAGAATGCAAGTGAAATTCACAATTCTAATGTTCATGTGTAGAATAGAAGCATGAACATGCCATGAATGCAAGTGAAATTCACAATTCTAATGTTCATGTGTAAGACAATGCAAGCTAGTCATGATATCTAGAAGTTTTCCTTCAACTCTAGGTTAAACATTAACACAAACACTTGGAATGCATATGCCAAGAATTTATGCATAATGCATGATGTGCTTAATGATCGAGAAACTTGGATGTCTACATGTCGAATGCAACCTATGCCTCAAATCATCATGAATCGATGCAATTAAATCAAACTAAATCCTCTCTAATGCATGAGCACATGATAGATGATGCAAGATGTATGAATTTATGGCTCATGTGTAAGGAAAACACAAATGCACAAGGATTTATGCATGCTATGTACAAAATCCTCACTCTGACACAAATAAGGCGACAAAATACAATTCAAATCAAAGAATTCAAGAGCAATGGTTCAAGATCCAGAATCTACATCGAATTTGCATGCAATTTCAGTATTCAATTTCAAGAAAAGCTAAAGTCAAGAACAACTTAAAATAAGTGCTTATTTGAACCTAACACTTACTTGAACTTGAAGTTTGAGCTAAATTGAAGAGGAATTCCTTGTGTTCTTCAAAGAAAATACCAAATCAGTTGTGAATTGATGATAATCTTCAGAATCGACCTTGAATTCTTGAAGAAAACTTGAAGTCTTCAATGGAGGATTGAAGAAGATGAAGGAGTAATCCTTGAATCTTGAAATTGGAGAGAAAATCAAGATGAAGTCGTTCCTTCCATGTCAAACATATGCAGAAGGAGTAGAGGAAGATCTAGATTAAATGGAGTGATGTTGCGAGGAAGAAAACCAGAAATCGCAGGGCACGCTTAGCGCGGTCTGTGGCTGAAGCAGGTGCTGGACAGAGGTCCGGTGGCGGCCTGTGGTGGCTGCTTGGAGGGAAAGTTGTAATTTGAACTTTTCTGAGTTTTGCTTTGGTGTATTGAGAAAATTCTGAGTTTTGATTTGTGAAGAGAAAATCTATTTATAGTTTCTAGGAATTGGGCCTAAAAACTATAATCAAGCCTAAATCATGATTATCCAAATAATTTTCGTAATTAATCCAAAACAGCCAAATGCACACGGAATTTGGAAGCGGACTGTAAAGGAAACGTGTCCGGAATGAGATTTTGCTTGCGTGAATCAAAATCTCGACTTTATCCGGTGAACGGTCAAGGAAATAAGAATTTTTGAAGTTTCATCATCAATTTAGAACAACTGACACATGTAGAATTTTATTTGCGCGCTTCTGAGAAAATGCCTATAACGAGGATCCTCTGATAAAAACTTGCAAATAAGTATTTGTGAGACAAACGTTTGATTTAAATTTATTAACTTTGGCATCGGGTCCCATCTCGCTTCAATGAAAACCCGATAGATTTTCCAAAGCTCACGATCGATGAAAATTGCTCACCACCAAAATCAACTTCAAGAACAAAATTTAGTATTGATTGTTCAGAATCAGCCCCCG
>CM038793.1:77516989-77815762 GCA_021764765.1 Vicia sativa | reverse complement strand
CATTAGTCGGTCAAAGTGATTTAAGTCCTAGTATAAGGTCCACTCCGATTTAAAGCGTAGGTTCACCGAGATTTGGCACGCAAAGACGCACACACAATCATATGACATCAACCCCGTAGCAACACATCCGAATCATCTTCCCCAAACAATCGAACATAATATCATATACCTAATATGCATCCACACATGGTCTTTATCATACAAAATCGATCTTTCTGATTATTCACATCAAGCTTAATCACACATTAGAATCCATGGAAATGAATATAATCAATTCAAATCATTACATCAAACGGTTCTTGAAATGAGAACCATTCTGTACATTTGGGGAAAATAATGTAGTTCTGCCTCAAGAGGGCGCTGAAGGAGGCACCACCGAGCGGCCTCTCAACCATAAAATTTTCAGAATACACTAGGGCGCTACCGAGCGCAATTTCAACCGCTGGTGCGTCTGCTTTTCTGTTGAAATCGACGCATCAAAGACCGCCACGGGTCCAAAACTTCATTTTTCTCATTTCCAAACAGTCACCCACAACATATGATTAGTAAAAACGATATAATACAATACTAATCTACTTGAAAAACATACATGCATGCATCATTTCACCAAACTCCCAAATCCCCAATTTTTCTTAAACCCCATTTCCCAAAGTCTCTATCTAAGAGACTCACCTTGTTAGAGATTGGAGAGTCGTTGAATTTCAGAGGAAAGGATGAGAGGATCATTTGTGCATGCAAGGTTGAATCTTGGATCAATGGTCTTCCTCTTCTCTCTATTCCATGGTTCTTCTTTCTTTTCCTTTTATGTTTTCAAAAACAATCTGATTTGGAATAATAAAGAATGAGATGGATTTACCAAACATGCCCTTCTTATGATACTAAAGTCCATTATGCCCTCTAACTAATAAAAAATTACTAAGTTTCCCTTTTGTTCAATTGGAACTAGATTGGTTACTACTAAATTCTTATTTCATTCCATTGTGCCATAAAATAAATAATTGACATGTTACAAATTACGATATATATTTCATTTCTATCCATCTACCATAGTGCATAATCAATGGCTACTAATACATATGTCTAATCGCAAGGGCTAGTAATTATAAGCTTGTTGTTATACCCCAAAATTTGCCATCTCATTTCTCAAGACAATTCACATCTCAATTCTCAAGGATTTCACCAAGGTTGACCAGACAAACCATGTCCTAAGCAATCAATCCAAGCTAGGGTTTTGATATTCTCAAGTCAAGATGGATTTATAATACCTCAAGTGGTCATCATATCTCATCATATACCTCAGAGAATCCTCATATCAAGTTCCAAGCCTTACAGGTTTAGATTGCTCATCCAATTGCTCAAGATGGTTGGAAATCAGCTGTATTGGACAAAAAGTCAAATATGGTCAACATACAGTCAAACTTCATAAATTTTTGTCAACATCAATATTTTGAAGTTTTATTCATCATTTGATCAAGATCTGATCATGATTCATCAAGAAAAGTCAAGATCTGATCAAAAGTCAAAGTTTCCAAATTAGGGTTTCTTTAGACAAAAGTCAACAGAACTTTGACCAGGCATAACTTTCACATACTTCATCAAAAATTTCTCTACCAAATCTCATTTTGAAGAAAATTCAATTCTCTACAACTTCATGTCTCACAAGCATGGGCAGGAAATGCTTCATTTGGGAGTTATTGATCAAAACATTACAGGTCCTTCAAGAAAAGTCAACAAAAGTCATCTTTTTGCAAAGAAGTGTTCATGATCATGGAAACTTAAACGGATATGAAACTAAGAGGATTGTTTAGAAGACATCTTGAGCTTTCTAAAAAGTCTAAGAACACCCAAAAATGTTAAAAATTGAGCAAGATATGAATCAGGCAAGTCGAGTACTCTCGAGGAGTAAGGAAAATACCAGCAGCAAATATTTTTCAAACGGGCCTAAGATTTTATGATTCAAACTCGATTATAAGATTATCCATGACTCCATGTCGCATGCCACGCTTCTATCCTTTTATTTATTTATTTTTGAATGAAATGGCTTAAATTCAAATTTAATTAAATAAAATATAAAAAATAAAAGATACAGTGTCATTCAGGTTGTACGGCTCGGGGTCCAAGATAGCTCAATACAAGTCAATAATTGCAGGTGAAGATCGAGGAAGAGATTGAGCAATTGAAAAGATTTATGAAATTTCCAATCAAATATTCTCCATTTAAAGAAAATATTTTTCTTAAAGCCTTCACCTAATTCCATTCTCCTATATACCTAGAATTCTTACAAGACAGGGACTTTTGACAACCTCTCACGCAGACAAATTTCCTCACAAACCCTAAAAGCTCTCAAATTTTTCAAGAAAGTTGCAAACCTGGATTCCAATTTCACCGATTTAGTACTTCCAAGCACATAAACGTGTTCCCGAGGTATTATAGTGTGTATATGTCCGTAACTATGGCCATAACATTGAATCATGCCATACATATACTTCCGTTTGCATATTTTTCATGAATTTTCATTCTGCTTTTTATTGTATTTTAATCGAAACTAACAATTCTAACATGTTCCTGAGGTTCATTAGAGCAGGTTAGACTGATCGAAGTAAGCTTTTTATGGCTTAATCATGAGACGCCATTGTTAGGGCTCATGAACTGTGAAGTTTCGTATCCATGGTTACAGTCTGTTTCAAGGCAAGATAATGCCACCATTATATTTGTAGCATCCTGATTAGTGGATCTGGGTTGTTTTGGTTTGCATTTTCATTGATTTTTCGCAGGTTCATGATTGACAAGACTGGAGAAGACAATCGGAGCTTTGCTCCGGCGCTTCTGACTCAGGGGCCAACAACACTTACATATTTATGATCCAGCAGGATGAATGGATGTATCACCGCCCCAGCGGTTCACCTTGCGCGCACTATGTCGTTCTCTCTCTCAGGTCGTGGGTTCAAACCCCACCTGTTGCTTTTTATTTTTCACTATTTACTTTGCAAGTTTCCAGATCTCGTATAACGCCTTAAGCTCCACACTGGTCTCCTAGCACCAAGCTCCACTGGGTCTTTCCAGCGCCAAAATCTCCCAGAAGCTCCAACCTCGATGGCCCTGAGAAGCCCTCGTAAACTCCAGCCTCAGACGCTCTAGATCCGAGTCTCCGTAGCCCCAGTCAACCCTTTCTAGCGCCAGACATCCTGTAAGCTCCACTCGGATCTTTCCAAAGATGTAACCCTAGAAGCTCCAGCTTCTAGGCGCCTAATGTAACCTGCAATCTCCACTGACCCCTTCAGATGCATAATCCACAACTGACACGACAATACTCACCAAAACTCCTGCTTCGGATGCCACACGCTTCCCCACCTCAAAAGCCCCTGGCTGGGATAGCTTCTTCCAGAAGTTCCTTTTTTATTATTTATTCTTATTTATTTTCTGCTTGTTTTTTAAAAGTAATTAATTCAATTAGTAATTAGGTTTATTAATTAGGGTAATTAAATAATTTCTCAAATGCCTTTCTTTAATTTAATTAATTTAATTTAGGTTAGTATTCACTAATTTTTTCTAATTAATTAAAATCAATTAGAATTAGGTTATTTTCACATAAACTCTAATTTTCAAAATACCAAAAATACTAGGACTTGGTTTTTTTTCATTTAGATCATTTTTCCCCTACTATTTGTTTTCTTGCATTTTAAATTCTAGAAAGGGTGTATAGGTTGCAAGTTTATTTTCATGTAATAGCGTAGGATTTTATTTTCCGCATTTACTTTCCGCACCTCCTATTATGTATCTGCCCCAAAGCCATGTAATAGCGTAGGACCCTTTATATTTCCACAATTTACTTTATGCACCTATTAAAATGCTAGTAATTAGGCGTGTATGGCAAGATAAAAATCAACATAGATCACTAATCACAAGATAAATATCTGAAAACAATACACTTTTCTCACACATGCACCCCCTAGGGTATTCTCTCCCGTTGCCTTACAAATGGTCAGGTCCCTCGAACGTAGGGGTATCTTAGCACGGTTGCCTACGAAATATCATCATAGTCCCTTCGACTTAAAAGATCATAGTCCCTCGATGTTGCCTACGAATGTGCTAGGATATCCCTACAAGTTGCCTTCTATGACCATCCGATGTCCCTTCGAATGTCCCTTTTACATCCAACGAATAAAGTTACCTACCAACTAATGGTATGGATAGCTTTATTCTAAAGGAAAGCAAAATAACACGGAAACGACCATTCTGAGTAGGTAATAATTCTCTTTTGCTTGATCAAATTAAAACATCTTTTTACACCTCACACTTTCTCAAAATCCTTTTCAAAACACTTTGTATACATTCCAGCGTGAATCATTACAAAGTCCTTTTCCAAAACAAAACATTTCCAAACACTTCGTATACATTCCAGCATGAAACATTACGAAGTCAAAGTGAAATGCCTTTTCAAAAATCTTTTCAAATGCACACACAAAAAGCAATTTAAAGTGAGCTAAAGCAATTAAGAGCCCGTAGATAACTACGGATGAAAATGGTGCTAACACCTTCCCTTTTCATAACCAACTCCCTTACTCAGAATCTAACGAAGGTCTTTTCCTGTTCTTTTCGCCTTCCCTTAATTGGATAAAAGAAAAGTCGGTGGCGACTCTTCCTATCTGCAACATTTGCGATCAAACGCAAAACAAACAAGTCAATTCTCCCACCGTGTTACACTTTCCATGTCCATTTTCTTCATGCTCTATTTTTTTTCTTCATTTCATTCCCCATAAGAAAGTTCAATTTAAATAATTGAATCACATTTTGAAAATTCAACAACAGTAGAATTTCTTAAGTACTTGAAGATTGGTATTAACACTAAACCTAAACATTTATATGCAAAGAGTAACGTGACATCAAGTTTTAGTTAAATACTAGTAAGAAACCAGTAATATTGCACGGGTCCCGTCTGTATTCATGCTACACATCTATCAAACTATTATTTGTAAAGTATGAATTCATTTTTTAATTGTTTGACATTCACAGTTACACATATATCCTAATTACATGTACTAAACTTTTAAACATTGATCCGTGAAGGCTTGGAAAAACACTTAGAAGGAGGGGGGTTGAATAAGTTTTTCTTACTTTTTAGATCTTTTACCCAAACAACAAATAAAATACTCAAACTACTCCAGTCCACTCGCCAAGTTGATTTCGCCTCTCTCAACGAGGACTTAATCCACTACAATCAATGATTACAAAGTACACTACCCAACCAGTGTGACTAACATTCTCTAAGAGTCACTAGTCCTAGCCCTCTTAGGAATTCTGACTCAACTGATCTTCTCAAGGAACAAACCGCACAACCAACCGTTGTGACTAACACCTCTAAGACTCAACTAGTCCTAGCCATCTCAAGAATTCTGACTCAAACTGGGTCTTCTCAAGGAACAAATATCAGAATGTTAAATTCTGACTGACTGTGTACAATAATGCTTCTAGAAAAGCTATTCTTCACTAAGTGAAGTTTACACAAAAATGAAGCTCAATGAATAGGCAGCGTGAGTTTACTTAGAACGAATTTTTGTAGGTTGCTAGAAGATGTTGTTGAAAGTTCTTATTTGAATTCTGTGAGTTTACTTAGTATTTCTTATTTGAATTTGAATCCTTAAATAGTGCTTCAGAATCTGTCTGTTGCTAGTAGCGTGTCTTGGATAATGGGAAAAAAGTAATTATGACTTGCTTAGCTTCACGTGACTTTGCTTGCTAAATATTTTTTGGAAGTTGAACCACTTAAGTATTTCTTTTCTTCGCTCAGTGGGCGTACATTACTGTTGGCAGGTTATGTCTTTTAGGAAGTAACATACATATTGATAAAGATCTTCCAAATATTTGCTCATCAGAACTTCTGTTGGTGCTTCCATCAGAAGTTTACTCTTGCCTTGTTCTGTCAGAAGTTACTTCTATCAGAAGTTTCACTGTGCTTGCTTCTATCAGAAGTTGCGCTGTTCTTGCTTCTATCAGAAGCTGCGTTGTGCTTGCTTCTATCAAAAGTTGCGTTGTGCCTGCTTCTGCGCTATGCTTGCTTCTGCGATGTGGTTGCTTCTATTAGAAGTTGCGTTGTGCTTGCTTCTATCAGAAGTTGTGCTGTGCTTATTTCTATCAAAAGTTGTGTTGTTCTTGCTTCTATCAGAAGTTGCGCTGTGCTTGCTTATATCAGAAGTTGCGTTGTGCTTGCTTTTATCAGAAGCTGTGCTGTTCTTGCTTCTATTAGAAGTTGCGATATGCTTTCTTCTGTCAGATGTTGTGATGTGCTTGCTTCTAATAGAAGTTGTGTTGTGCTTGCTTATATAAGAAGTTGTGTTTTGCTTGCTTGACCAAAAGTTCTATTCTCATCAGAACTTCTAATACTTCATCTTCTGTAAGCCTTGTTATACATCTTCTATTCAGAATATATTGTTGGTTCTTTTTATCAGAGGTTGCGCTTTGCTAGCTTCCATCAGAAGTTGTATTTTAATATTTACTTTAGAAACTTTCTTTGGAGCGTGTTATCAGATGTTGCGCTTTGCTAGCTTCCATCAGAAGTTATATTTTAATCTTTTACTTCAGAAGCTTTCTTTGGAGCGTATCTTCCAGAAGTTCTCGCTCATAACTTCTAAAGCGTGTTTCTGTCAGCAGTTGCTTTGAGCGTGCTTTGTCCATAAGTTTTATTCTCATTAGATCTTCTTACTTTAACTTCTGCTCAGCGTGATATTTTCCATTTTTGCACTAGAGTCAGAACATCTTTTAAAATGAAACATGTACACGTCAAAGTATCATATTCATTCATACAAAATTTATTATGCTTGTTATCATCAAAACTTATATATATATATATATATATATATATATATATATATATATATATATATATATATATTATTAGAAACAAACTTTGTTCTAACAATCCGTACATATAATAAACTATACAATTGATTCTCTAACTTCAATTATTTATTAAAATGAACAGTCTAAACTGACAACTCATAGATACATTCACATCTACCGTTTTGACATACATATTATATGTTATCTATAGTAGACTTTTTGCATTTAAAATAACATTTGTAATTAATTCCATTTATAAAAATAATTATATCAACAATGATTAGCTTGTTTTTAAAAATATTTTTAACTTACTTCCGTTTATTGTACTAAAAAAACTTATATTCGTTTATAAAATATTTTTAACTTATTCTTGTTTATGGTACTCGCTCATGTACCTATATGATGGAAGCATTCTCTCATACTTGTGACTAACAGATAAATGATTATGGGCATTGTCAAAAAATTTAACTTACCATGGATTTCAACTAACATCAAGTTGAACATTTCTTTTAATCTTAGAACCACGTCAACTTATAGATTTATGTTCTCTTTTCGTAGATACAAAATTTATGAATTTTTCATCTCTCATTCCTTCTCTAAAGGTTATTTGGACTATACACATTTCCTTCTTCTATTTATTGCAACTATTTACTGCAACTATTTATTAATTTGAAATATTTAATAAATATTTCAATTTATTAATATTAATTGTTTAATAATAATATTTAATAAACTATTTAATTTATTTAATATTAATCATTTAATATTAATTATTTAATAATAATGTTTATTAAACTATTTAATTTATTTTATATTATTAATTATTTAGTAAAAAGTTTAAGTAAACTATTCACTAATTATTTAATAATGGATAAACTATTATTAAAATTATTTATTAATTAGTTGTTGAAATATTTTTAGCTTATTTATTAAAAAATATGTTGGACATGAGAGGATGTAGAATCAATAGAAGTTTCTTTTGAAAAAATATTGATGGCTAGTTTCATTCAAAGGTGAAAAACATAAGTTAATTTAAAAAAGCAAGTTAAAAGATTAAGAACATGCTAAACATTGTTGAATTTTCACCGACTGAGATTATTCTCAGAAGATTATTTCTCTTTGCCTTCATGGGTAGCTGGAGCATTGTAAATGCACAACTCTTAAAACAAAATTGTATATGTATGACATTAGTTATTGCGGTCTTTGGTTATTGATGAAGGTTTGATATAAATTTCAGATAAGCCATTTGGCTGGTCATGTCTTGCAGCTATTAGACTTTCATGTTAACCATCAAACATAGTTTTAATATTGATTTTAAGTTTGGCTATGCATATTAGTAAGTTTTTCAATCATGTGGATAAAATTTCGATATTACCTTTGTTAATACAATGTCTACAACTACAATCTTCCATCTATTCACCCATGTATGAAAGTGAATGTGTTTGAATCATTACCGATATCTAATATTCCAACAACTTTGTTGCACCCAACTTGGACCCTTGAAATTTTAACATCGTTTGTAATTTATTTTTTCTTGTTTGTTGGTTGTACTTTTTTCAAGTGAGACGTGGCAACTATTCAAAGCTTTCATACGAAACATGCTATGGATAAACAAATTAATTCTCTTCAAAGCCTCCATGCAAAACATGGCTGATTTCTGGAACAAAACAAAGAATAAACTTCATAAATTCATTGATTTGTACATGTATATTTCCATTTATCCATCCAAGGCAAGCAAGGTACAAAGTCAAGACTTGCTTCTACAGACTGGACTAAATCTTCACAAAAATCACAGAGTAATCTTGCACATACAGAAACAAACAAATATCAAAAGAATGCACCTACAGGGGCTTCATCTAAAGAAAATGAGTGGATAGATCTTCCACCATACCAACTCCCCAACAGATGTGGTATTCTCCAGTTATTTGGGGGATCTCTCCAAGCATTAACTTAGATGATGAATCAGATGGCAAGATCTTTGACATTCTAGAAGATGAAACACCTTATATACTCAAAGAAGTTTCAACTCCCACCAAGTCCGTGAAAGCATAATCTCCACTCCTTGGGTTGATTCCAAGGTCCTTTGCAAGGAAGATTCAAGTAACAACGCAGAGAAAATGACATAATCAGAGAGCTAAAGAAGGCCCTCAATATTTGTATGGTTGACATCTTATTCACTTAAGGTATATTGACAAATTTCTTTATTTTTTAATTTGGTGTAAAATGTTTTAGAATCTTACCATTTTTGTAACACGTTCCTAGGTGACTTATTTTGTGAATCAATGTAAAGTTGAGATTACAACTAAATCTCATTCCAATGTGTAGTATTCCTTTATATTTTTACACATTGGATGGAAGTCTCCTTTATAAGTTGTTCGAACAGGTTCTGTATAGTTTATATTTTTCTTGTTCCCACAAAAAATCTAATTATCATACATGATTAAGTGAGCTCCAATTAAAAAATCAGTGTAATATTTTAACAGATCCATAAAAACCAAAACTTTAAAAGCTCATGACTTTTAAATCCAAATTATATGAATTAAACAAAATTAAGCAAAATCAAAATAAGCTAACAAAACCATAATCATGTAATACAACAACAAATTAACACCATAGGTCAAATCAAAGAGACATGAACCAAATATGAAATCAAAGATTACTCGATCGAAATCATCAACCGCATAAAAGGAGTGTTGGAACAGGGAGAGAAGAATAGAGAGAGAGAACTCAGAGATTGGGAAGAATGAGTAATTCTTTATTTTCCATTCTAACTAACTATTACAATCAAACTAGCTATTTAAAGCAATGTAACAAACTATTAGAAGACTAACTAATTGGTTATCTAACAAACTAACCAATCAGTCCTTATTTCTTATTACAGTCATTGATCAATGTAGTTGAATTATTCTTTCAACACTCCCCTCTAATTCAAACTCCTTAGTGATACCACACTAAGCTCCTTCCTCATCTTGTCAAAACGATCAACCCTCAACGCTTTGGTAAATGCATTTGCAACCTGCTCTTCTGTTGAACAATACTCCAGCTCTAGCCTTCCCTTGTGTACTTGCTCCCTCAAGAAATGGAACCTCACCTCGATGTGCTTGCTCCTCCCATGGGACACAGGGTTCTTGGCTAAGCTTATAGCAGAAACATTATCAGCAAACAACTTCAAGGGCTTCTCCACTTGAATCTGCAAAGCTTTCAACAATTCATCTAACCAAAATGCTTGACAAGCTGCAGATGAACGAGCAATGTATTCTGCCTCACAAGAACTCAATGCTATCACAGATTGTTTCTTTGAAGACCATGAAATAGGAGCTCCAAAGAACCTAAACACATACCCTGATGTGCTCTTTCTCTCATCCAGATCTCCTCCATAATCCGAATCTGAAAAACCTGTCAGCAATGCCTTCTGAGACTTAGCTTGATTTGGAAACAGTATTCCAAAATCATGAGTTCCTTGCAGTTATCTAAGTATCCTCTTAGCAGCTTCCATATGATTTTGCTTGGGATAACTCATAAATCTACTCACAAGACCCACTGCATAACAAATATCAGGCCTGCTTGAACACAGAAACCTCAATGACCCTACAATCTGCTTGAACAATGTAGGATCTACAGCTTCATCAACATCACTTCTTCTCATCTTGACATTTACCTCAGCAGGTGTATTCACTGGATTACAACCAGTCATTCTCTATGACTAGTCATGTGATTACAGCAACATGGTGGTCATGAGAGGAATTCTGGCAAGAATCAAAGGGTGAACTAATCCATTATGCACTTATGGCAGATTCTGAGCCACTTGATCTTGAAGACGTAATTCATGAGCCTCCAACAAACTTTGCGGTTCCTCAAGCTTCATCTCCTCCAAATCTTTGGATTCCTCGATCGCCACTACTATGTAATAAAATTTCACCGGTAAAGATCGCAAGATTTTCTCAATCACCATCAAATCTGTGATCGTTTCACCACACCCTTTCATCTGCTTGATCAGTGTGAGAATCTTGGTGAAATACGCTCCAATCGTGTCGTTCTCCTCCATGTGCAAGCTCTCATATTGCTTGCGTAAAGATTGCAAGCGAACCTTCTTCACCTTCTCCCCTCTGGCGTGACATCGTTGAATGATATCCCAAGCTTCCTTTGCACTGGTTTCCTTGGAGATCTTCTCAAAATGCGCATCGTCCACGCATTGATGAAGAAGAAACATCGCCTTGCAGTTCTTCTTCTTCGCCTCCTTGGTCGTTGCTTTCTGTGCATCATGTGACACCCCAAAATAATTCAGTAATTAAATAATTATGATTTTAATTATTAAATTAATTGAGAACATAATTTATTAATATATTGGATTATTAAGATTAATGATGGAATTAATTGAGGTGTGAGAAGTAATATTATTTTATTTATGTTAATAAGGAATAAAAAGGAATAAAATAAGGAAAGAAGGAAAATAGAGTCATTTTGGAGAAAACAAGATACGTGAAGTTGAGAAGAGGAGAAAGAAGGAAGAAGACCTAGAAGTGTCAAAATTCGAAGAACCCACAAGGTAAGGGGTGATTTCGATTGATCATTTCGTATTATAGGTTTTGATTTTAATACTATAGATCGTAGCATGTTAGGAAATCTTAGTTTTGGGATTTCTAGGTTTCCATGGGTGTATACCTAATGGTGTCAGATTGTGTCAGAATGTATAGATTCATTGATTTGTATGATATAGGATCATTACTGACGAATAAAACATGTTATATTGTATGTTATTGATGATGAATGAGTGAATTTATGGTGTCGGAATATGTGGCACGTTTGGGATGAAGAGAAAATGGTTTTGGGAAATGATGTCACAAACTGGATTTTGGGATCGGTCGTGGGAACCGGTTCCCCAGTGGGAGAACCCGGGTTCCAGCTTTTTAAAATGGTGAAAATGGCATTTTTGAACTCAGGAACCAGTTCATGTGTGGGAGGAACCGGGTTCCACGTTGTTTTCCAGAAAACTATGAAAATTTTCTTCTAGGAATCGGTTCCTCACGGAGGAACCGGTTCCCATACATTTTCCGTGGGCGCTTTTTCGAATGTGGGAATCGGTTACTCTGTGGAGGAACCGGGTTCCACTGAAAACTTTTGAAAATTTTTAAAACTTCAAAAATTCATAACTTTCAAACCGTAAGTCCGTTTTGAGCGCCGTTTTGGACGTTATTTCCTAAATTTACTGCTCTACCTTATGAAATGAAAATATTTTAGAAAACTTGAAATTATTTTGGAAAGGGGTCGGATTTCGAAACAAATGATTATTAACTGACACATAATGATGTATGTGTAGTAGAGGACCTTTGGTGATGGAGATATTGGTAATGTGTAGATGTAATAGCATGTTTGTGCTGATGTTAGATGTATGCATGATTGGTTGAAATATCATGTTGATTGGTTTGATTCAGTTATGTTAGATGAATGTATACATAGACTGATTGATGTTGCATGCTAGTGATGTACGTGCATTTGCATTGTTTGGTGAAGTTAATTCCCATTGTGCGGAATTTGACTTGGATTACCGATAACCGATACCCGAGTGAGGATGGGTGGTTAGGCTGGATTCGTGTCCGGATGGTTATGGACGAATCGATGGTACTGTATCCGGTTGATGATGGATCAGTGTTGGGTGACTTGGTCACGTGTCGGTACCGCATGCATTGAGTCTGCATTTGTGTTGTATGGAATTGTAACATGTTAGGATGTCTTCCAGTGTTGCAATTCTTTTGTTGTCTATTGATGATGCATGATGATTTATATGAATATGGTTGTGTGTTGGATTCTGAATTATGTTAAGTGGGTGAAATAATATGTTTGTTCTATATTGTTAAATGAGAAGCTTATAATATGTTTTAATTATGAGAAGTCTCACCCTTACTTTACAATTTCAGATTAAAGTTAGCAGCTGAGGAGTTGGTGAGGATGGCTCTAGAGCTTATCTTTTAAGTCCGCGTGTCAGTGTCATGCTCTGATTAGATTGTAACACTGGGGAACGTTTAGTTAAGAGACTTGTTATCATATAATTGTTTTGGCTTTGAATTCTTTGGGAACCATGATGTTTATTAAATTTTGGTTTTTGGTATTCCGCTGTGTAAGACATGGTCTTAAATTGATTGAATTATTTGGATGATGATCCTCAGTGTAGCATGGCTACTATTTGAATGAAGTTTTATTTTATCTATTAATTGTGATATCCCTCATTTGTCGTGTTAACTCTGATTAAAGTTGATTTTGATGTTAATTTAATTAATATATTCGGGGTATTTAGATGGGGTGTTACAATAGTGGTATCAGAGCATAGTCGGTCGTGTCTTGTGTCGTTATCCCTTTTAGTATGCAACTAGTGTAAGTAACACTGCCGATACTTGTGTGGTGATGTGAATTGTTTTGGTAATGTTACAGAACAATGGCTGGAAGAGGTAACGGAAGGAATGATGATGCCATTGCTGAGGCTTTGGGAATGTTGGCTGGAGTACTCGGAGGGAACCAGCAGGGGGCTGTGATTGGTGTTGACCGACAATTAGGGAATTTTCAGAGGAATAATCCTCCATTGTTCGAGGGTGCACATGATCCCGAAGGTGCTCAGAAGTGGTTGAAGGAGATCGAGAGGATCTTCAGAGTGATTGACTGTGCAGAGGGGCTGAAGGTGAGATATGGAACTCACATGTTGGCTGAGGAAGCTGATGATTGGTGGGTTGCTACCAGAACTGAACTGGAAGAAGATGGAGTTGCATTGAATTGGGCTGTGTTCAGGAGAGCTTTTCTGAGGAGGTACTTTCCTGAGGACATCAGAGGTAAGAAGGAGATTGAGTTTCTGGAGCTCAAGCAGGGTAACAAGACTGTCAGTGAGTATGCTTCGAAGTTTACTGAGTTAGCGAAGTATTATGCTCATTACCCTAACGATGCAGATGGAGAATTTTCCAAATGTATCAAGTTTGAGAATGGTCTTCGTGATGAGATTAAGCAGGGTATTCGGTATCAGCGTATCCGAAGATTTTCTGATCTGGTTGATTGTAGTAGGATTCTTGAGGAGGATCTTGCTAACACTAAGTCGAATGCTCGAGGGTATGTTGACAAGAAAGGTAAGCAACAGATGGATCGTGGTAAGCCTTATGATAGGAGCAATCAGAGATCCGACGGTTGGAAGAAATTTGGTGGAGGAGATTCTAGTTCTTCCGCTAGGTGTTATAAGTGTGGTGAGACAGGACATCGTATGGTGGACTGTAAGAGCAATGATAAGAAGTGTTTCAAGTGTGGGAAATTCGGCCATGTGGCCAATGACTGCAGAGTGAGAGTGGTGACTTGTTACAACTGTGGTGAAGAGGGTCATACTCGTCCTCAGTGCACAAAACCCAAGAAGGAGCAAGCTGGTGGTAAAGTGTTTGCATTGTCTAGATCAGAGACTAAACCAGATGATCGGCTGATTAAAGGTACATGTTTTATTAATGGCATACCTTTGATTGCAATTATTGATACTGGAGCTACGCATTCTTTTATTGCGTTAGATTGTGCTAAGAGATTGAATTTGGAAATTTCTAATATGGATGGAAGTATGGTTATTGATACTCCTGCGTCGGGTTCAGTGACTACTTCATATGTTTGTAGGAATTGTCCTGTTGTGATTTTTGATAGGGGTTTCGGTATGGATTTAGTGTGCCTACCGCTAGAACAACTCGATATCATCCTTGGAATGAACTAGTTGGAATTCAACCAGGTTCATATCAACTGTTTTGAGAAAACGGTCATTTTTCCTGAAGAGGTTAAAGTCGAAAGTGGGATTATGTCAGTTAAGCAGATGAACCTAGCTGTGAAAGATGGTGCTGTGGTGTTTATGTTGTATTCCACGATAGAAGCGGAGGGAAAAGAAAAAGGTGATGGATTGCCAGTGGTGAATGAATTTCCATAGGTGTTTCCGGAAGACGTTAGTGAATTGCCACCTGAGAGAGAGGTAGAATTTACTATAGATCTGATTCCTGGAACTAGTCCGGTGTCGATGGCGCCTTATCGCATGTCGGCATCTGAATTAGCTGAACTGAAGAAGCAGTTAGAGGAATTGCTTGAGAAGAAGTTTATTCGTCCGAGTGTTTCGCCGTGGGGTGCTCCGGTGTTATTGGTTAAGAAGAAGGAAGGTTCAATGAGGTTATGTGTTGACTACCGATAGTTGAATAAAGTTACAATCAAGAATCGGTATCCTTTGCCGAGGATTGATGATTTGATGGATCAACTCGTTGGAGCTTGCATATTTAGTAAGATTGATCTGAGATCTGGATATCATCGATTCGTGAAGTCGGAGGATATCAAACCGCATTCGTAACGAGGTATGGGCATTATGAATATTCTTATGCCGCTTGGAGTTACTAATGCACCCGGTGTTTTCATGGAGTATATGAACAGGATATTTCATCCGTATCTTGACAAGTTCGTAGTAGTGTTCATTGATGATATTCGATTTATTCGCGATGAGGAGCATGCAACATCTCGTAGTTGCGTTGGAATTATTGAAAGAGAAGAAGCTCGGCGAAGTTGTCTAAGTGTGAATTCGTTAGAGGTGAGTTTTCTTGGTCATGTAATTTCACGAATGGGATTGTTGTGGATCCTGAAGGTAGAAGCAGATCTCGGGAAGCGCCAAGAATGCCTTGAGATCCGTAGTTTTCGGGTCTTGCGTTATTACCGAAGTTTAATGAAGGGTTTTCAAATCGTTGCCATTGACTAAGTTGACCGGAAGGGTCGGTGTTTGTTTGGGATGTTGAATGAGAAAGGATTTCAAGAGTGAAGAGGAGGTTGACAAGTGCGATCTTGATTTTTCCGGATCCGACTAAGTCTTTTGTTGTGTATTGTGACGCATCATTAATGGGATTAGGTGGTGTGTTGATGCAAGATAAGCAGGTTGTGGCTTATGCTTCACGACAATTGAAAGTGCATGAAAGGAATTATCCAACTCATGATTTGGAGTTGGCACCTGTTGTGTTTGTTTTGAAGTTGTGGAGGCATTATTTATATGGTTCTCGGTTTGAGGTATTCAGTGATCATAAGAGTTTGAAGTATCTCTTTGATCAGAAAGATTTGAACATGAGGCAGAGAAGATGGTTAGAATTCTAAAGGATTATGATTTGGTTTGAATTACCATCCCGTAAAGCAAACGTGGTTGCGATGCTTTGAGTAGGAAGTCCTTGCATATGTCGATGTTGATGGTCCGTGAGTTAGATTTGGTTGAGCATTCGAGATCTAAGTTTGGTTTGTGAAACTATCTAATAGTGTGAAATTGGGTATGTTGAAGTCGACTAGTGGTATTCGAAGAGATTAGAAATGGAAACTGATGTTGGTTTAGTTGATAAGTTGACATTGATCAACCAAGGTCAAGGAGGCGAGTTCCGAATTGACGAAAATGGTGTTATGAGATTTGGTGATCGGGTGTGTGCTCCGGATGTTGCCGAGATTAGGAAGAGTATTTTGGAAGAAGGGCATCGTAGCGGGTTGAGTATTCATCCCGGTGCTACTAAAATGTACCATGATTTGAAAAAGTTGTTTTGGTGGCCGGGAATGAAAAAGGAAATTGCTGAGTTTGTGTATGCTTGTTTGGTTTGTCAGAAGTCAAAAATCGAGCATCAGAAGCCGTCAGGATTGATGGAGCCGTTGTTTGTTCCAGAATGGAAATAGGATGGAATCTCTATGGATTTTGTGTCTGGATTGCCGAGAACAGCTAAGAATTGTGATTCTATCTGGGTGATTGTGGATAGGTTGACGAAATCTGCTCATTTTATTCCGATAAGAATGGATTACCCGATGGAGAGGTTGGCAGAGTTGTATGTCGAAAAGATTGTGAGTCTACATGGTATTCCTTCTAGTATTGTGTCGGATTGAGATCCGAGGTTTACATCTAAGTTCTGGACGGGATTGCAAGAAGCCTTGGGTACCAAGTTGCGTTTGAGTTCCGCTTATCATCCGCAGACAGATGGTCAGACGGAAAGAACGATTCAGTCGTTGGAAGATTTGGAGAGCTTGTGTGTTAGAGAAGGGTGGAGCTTGGGATAGTTATCTACCATTGATTGAGTTTACCTACAATAATAGCTTTCACTCGAGTATTGGTATGGCTCCGTTTGAGGCATTGTATGGTAGGAGGTGTCAGACACCATTGTGTTGGTATGAAACTGGAGAGAGTGCCGTGATTGGACCGGAAATTGTTCAACAAACTTCGGAAAAGATTAAGATGATTCAGGAGAAGATTAGGACTTCTCAGAGTCGTCAGAAAAGTTACCATGATAAGAGGAGGAAAGATCTTGAGTTTAGTGAAGGAGAACATGTTTTTATGCGAGTTACTCCGATGACGGGTATTGGTCGAGCTTTGAAGTCAAAGAAGTTGACTCCACGATTTATTGGTCCTTTTCAGATTACCAAGAGAGTTGGGAAGGTTGCATATCAGATTGCTTTGCCTCCGTCACTTGCGAATCTGCATGATGTTTTTCATGTATCTTAGCTACGGAAGTACATTGCTGATCCGTCTCATGAGATTCGGGTAGATGATATACAGGTACGGGAGAATTTGACTGTGGAAGCAGTGCCTGCGAGAATTGAGGATCGGAAGTTGAAACAATTGCGAGGCAAAGATATTGCATTGGTAAGAGTGGCTTGGGGAGGACCAGCTGATGGAAATGTCACTTAGGAGCTGGAGAGTCAGATGAAGGACTCGTATCCCGAATTATTCGTCTGAGGTATGTTTTCGAGGACGAAAACTCTTTTAGTTGGGGAGAGTTGTGACACCCCAAAATAATTCAGTAATTAAATAATTATGATTTTTAATTATTAAATTAATTTAGAACATAATTTATTAATATATTGGATTATTAAGATTAATGATGGAATTAATTGAGGTGTGAGAAGTAATATTATTTTATTTATGTTAATAAGGAATAAAAAGGAATAAAATAAGGAAAGAAGGAAAATAGAGTCATTTTGGAGAAAACAAGATACGTGAAGTTGAGAAGAGGAGAAAGAAGGAAGAAGACCTAGAAGTGTCAAAATTCGAAGAACCCACAAGGTAAGGGGTGATTTCGATTGATCATTTCGTATTATAGGTTTTGATTTTAATACTATAGATCGTAGCATGTTAGGAAATCTTAGTTTTGGGATTTCTAGGTTTCCATGGGTGTATACCTAATGGTGTCAGATTGTGTCAGATTGTGTCAGAATGTATAGATTCATTGATTTGTATGATATAGGATCATTACTGACGAATAAAACATGTTATATTGTATGTTATTGATGATGAATGAGTGAATTTATGGTGTCGGAATATGTGGCACGTTTTGGGATGAAGAGAAAAATGGTTTTGGGAAATGATGCTGTCAAAACTGAATTTTTGGGACTGAAGGTCGTGGGAACCGGTTCCCCAGTGGGAGAACCCGGGTTCCAGCTTTTTAAAATGGTGAAAATGGCATTTTGAACTCGTGAACGGTTCGTGGAGGAACCGGGTTCCACGTTGTTTTCTAGAAAACTATGAAAATTTTCTTCTGGGAACCAGTTCCCTACCTGGAGGAACCGGGTTCCCCATACATTTTTCCAGGGGCGCTGTTTTTCTGAAATGTGGGAACCGGTTACTCCCAGGGAGGAACCGGGTTCCACTGAAAACTTTTGAAAATTTTTAAAACTTCAAAAATTCATAACTTTCAAACCGTAAGTCCGTTTTGAGCGTCGTTTTGGACGTTATTTCCTAAATTTAGTTCTCTACCTTATGAAATGAAAATATTTTAGAAAACTTGAAATTATTTTGGAAAGGGGTCGGATTTCGAAACAAATGATTATTAACTGACACATAATGATGTATGTGTAGTAGAGGACCTTTGGTGATGGAGATATTGGTAATGTGTAGATGTAATAGCATGTTTGTGCTGATGTTAGATGTATGCATGATTGGTTGAAATATCATGTTGATTGGTTTGATTCAGTTATGTTAGATGAATGTATACATAGACTGATTGATGTTGCATGCTAGTGATGTACGTGCATTTGCATTGTTTGGTGAAGTTAATTCCCATTGTGCGGAATTTGACTTGGATTACCGATAACCGATACTCGAGTGAGGATGGGTGGTTAGGCTGGATTCGTGTCCGGATGGTTATGGACGAATCGATGGTACTGTATCCGATTGATGATGGATCAGTGTTGGGTGACTTGGTCACGTGTCGGTACCGCATGCATTGAGTCTGCATTTGTGTTGTATGGAATTGTAACATGTTAGGATGTCTTCCAGTGTTGCAATTCTTTTGTTGTCTATTGATGATGCATGATGATTTATATGAATATGGTTGTGTGTTGGATTCTGAATTGTGTTAAGTGGGTGAAATAATATGCTTGTGCTATATTGTTAAATGAGAAGCTTATAATATGTTTTAATTATGAGAAGTCTCACCCTTACTTTACAATTTCAGATTAAAGTTAGCAGCTGAGGAGTTGGTGAGGATGGCTCTAGAGCTTATCTTTTAAGTCCGCGTGTCAGTGTCATGCTCTGATTAGATTGTAACACTGGGGAACGTTTAGTTAAGAGACTTGTTATCATATAATTGTTTTGGCTTTGAATTCTTTGGGAACCATGATGTTTATTAAATTTTGGTTTTTGGTATTCTGCTGTGTAAGACATGGTCTTAAATTGATTGAATTATTTGGATGATGATCCTCAGTGTAGCATGGCTACTGTTTGAATGAAGTTTTATTTTATCTATTAATTGTGACATCCCTCATTTGCCGTGTTAACTCTGATTAAAGTTGATTTTGATGTTAATTTAATTAATATATTCGGGGTATTTAGATGGGGTGTTACACATCACTAGCTCCAGTTGCCAACGATGGAATCCCAGATTCCACCACTTCTTGGATGTCTTAAAACCCAAACAGCACCTTCATTTGGATGCTCCATCGTTCCCAATTCTTCTCAGTAAGAACGGGCAATATGGTGGGAAGGTTTCCATGGGCACTACTCATGGCTACGGATCACAATTGCATAGACTCACATCTTCGTCTCCTTGAGTTTTTCTTCAGGCCCCTTCGAAACTCTTGCTCTGATACCAGTTTGTTGGAACAGGGAGAGAAGAATAGAGAGAGAGAGAACTTAGAGATTGGGAAGAATGAGTAATTCTTTATTTTCCATTCTAACTAACTATTACAATCAGACTAGCTATTTAAAGCAATGTAACAAACTATTAGAAGACTAACTAATTGGTTATCTAACAAACTAACCAATCAGTCCTTATTTCTTATTACAGTCATTGATCAATGTACTTGAATTATTCTTTCAACAAGGAGCTACTTTACAACTGGAGTCCAATTGTTTGGTTGTTTTTCCATGGTATCAAAGTGACTTTTAAATTAATTTTAAGATTAATTTTAAAAATAAGGGTCCAATGAAATATCGTATCTATCAAAGTGACTTTTAAATTACTTTTTAGTTTAATTTGAAAAATGGGAAGTTGTGCAAATAAATTGTGCACATAAAAATCAATATGAAATAGAATAAAATTAAAAAAAATTCATCCTAAAAAATATAGGATTGACACATCAACAAAATTAAATGCCAAATGAATAATATTGAAGTAATGGTTCAAAAAGTCACTTTTATCCCTAAAATCAGAAAAGTTATAATGTGAACTCAGAAGGGTATTAATGGATTTTCTAGATACTTTACATTAACTATGAAGCTAATAATAAGGAATTGGCCAAATTGCAAATTTTGCCCTTTCCTCTTCAAAAATTTACACTATAAAATGGACAATTTAGTAACTAGCTAAATAGTCCTTCATTTTGCAATCAACATTTGACACTTATCACCCTCAATTCTTCCACAATTCAAAATAACTAATTGGGTGCTTCCCCCAAAATACATCTCCCTCATTTTTTCAATCTCTCTCTATTTTCTCTCGTCTTCCTTATACCCCTCCAACCCTAACATTACTGCCGCCTCCTTTCTCAACTCCAACACATCTAAACTCAACCTCACTATCTGTATATCGAACGCTCATTGTTCTCTCATCCTTGATTTTAATCGCTGAGGAGGGAAACTGTTAGGGCTTCTGGGTATCTCACTATGTCTCTCTCTGTACTTTAGCTTTCACTCAAAACCCTAAATCGCCTCTCTCTTTCAAGTTCATATTTTTTCTCATTTAGCTTTTTTCGTATTTTGGTTTGTTTTATTGATCTTTTCGTTTCTAGAGGTGTTGGCTGAGTGATGATGGTGGTCGCTGAAAAACTATGAAGACGAGGAAGGAAAGCATGAAAATAATGTAATGTTGTTACTGTGTTAAAAAATCATATTTGTTTGCAGATCTTTTATTTTCTTCATCTTTTTCGTGTAAATATGTTGCTTACTCGATTTTATATTTCCAAATCCAATTTTATCGTGTGAAGATGATGTGAAGATGTTCATGTTCATGTTCATGTTCACTTCCTTCTGTTTCAAGTGGATTTCTGCTTTTTAGATTTTTTTCTGATTTTTTTGATTTTAAGGTTTTGATTTTTCTCATATTTCATTGTGTTGCGGTTTGGATTTGTAGAAATCTGATATTAATTTGGTTATGTTTGTTGTTATTGCAAGGTACATATTCAAAATGTCTCAATCTTTTCTCCTCTGGAATCCCCTTATACTGTTAGAATATAGTACCAGGTTAGTATAAATAATTTCATAGTGGATTTTCTAATTTTTAAAATTTTTCCTTGAAGAATGAAGTCCGCACTTATAATTATAAATTTTGTTTCACCTAAACAACAAAGGAATATTTGCAGTAGCTATATTTTAACATTTTATATGTCCATTCCCTTTATATTGAATTTGAACATTTCATGTTGGTAGCATGTTTCTCTTCACTTATTTATCCTTATGTGGCTCTACTAGGTTTCAAGATCTATTATGTTTATGTTGATTTTCAAATACTTGATTTTCAGTTGTCTTGGTGGCTGTGATTTAAAGAGTATTCCTGATGTAGGCAAATTTTAGAGTCTTATGGTGTATCTAGGGTTTGTAATACACCCAAGGATCTCTATGTATCCAAAAATGAAGATACTAAAATTGAAGATATCGTTCACTTTCATCAATTCCAAATTTTGGAACTCGACTCCAACAAATTACGGGTTAATTAGTTTATTATATTGTGCATGTCAATGTGGCGGTGTTAAATAACTGTTTAGGTTCAAGAGTTATAGCATGTTTTGACATTTTAATAATTCCAATAATTTTGTACTTCATTTTATTGAATAAATGGTTAACACCATCTTACTTTATCGATGATTTTTGTGCTTAGTTGGTTGGAAGATGCAAGGCAGAGTGCAAATGCGAATATGACAATTATGCTGATTGGAAACAAGTGTGATCTTTCTCATAGACGGGTCGCAAGTACTAAAGAAGGTGAAAAGTTTGCAAAGGAGGATTTGATTCTGCTCATCCATCCATGGTAGGAAAAAATTATAGAAGTCCTACTGCAAGTTCAAGTAGCACTCCTGCTAAGAGGGTTGCTCTAACCACAACCTTTAACGACGCTTTTGACGCTCCAGATATAACTACCAAGAAGTCTGCCACTAAAGCCAAACCAAGGAGAAAAATCAAGCATTTAAAGAAGGAGTGAGCAGAGCCGGCCTAACACTCTACGAGGCTTAAAGCAAATTTTAAATTGAGGCCTTTTATATTCTTATAAAAAACTAAATTAAGTTAAATTATTATAATTTTTATTTAAAATTTACTTTTCGAGCTTTTTGAGAAGCAAAATTATTTATTAAACTATTATAATCAATTTCATTTAACATTTCTTTTTCAAGTGATAATAAAGTCAATTCATTTAATCTTTTTTGAGACATTGTTGATCTTAGATAAGATTTTATTAATTTTAAGTTTGAAAAAATTATTTCTGCTGAAGCAACAGTGACATGAATTGTTAACATTATTCTATAAGCAACAAATGCATTTGGAAAAGAGTTTAGTCTTATTATATAGTTGAGTATATCAATTGGTGTATTATTTTTGACGTGTATGTTTTCTCTTAATATTTTTAATTCTAAAAATAAGTCTAATCCATCAATATCAGAGTTGTCGTTATGTTTTAACCAACATTCGAGGTTAAGACAATATTCTTTTAATTTAAATTTTCAATTTTCAATGACCTTAATTTTTCTATACTAAATAGAAAACCAAAAATATCTTGATATATTTTAAATTGTTCAAATCTACTCCGAAATGATGTAATTGCATGATCTAATATGTACAAAAAATAGTCAGATTTAAATAATTCTTCAGGATTTTTTAAAACTTCATCGTTAATATTCTCATTAAATTGTCTCTTTCTACGAATAATACATTTTTTCACGAAACTTAGGTTTTATATCCATTTCGATAGAAATTTTTTTAGCCGAACTTACGGCATTTTCAAAACCATTTTCTCTATATTTTTCGAAAAAAGAAATAAGTGCTTTCAATTTCTCTATAGAAACATCAATGCTCATATCCTTTGATTGGAAGTGTTTCTTAACTGAGTTTACAGCGAACAATATTTCATACCAAATAGTCATGCCTACCAAAAATTCAAAATTTTCAAGCTCATAAGTTGCCAAATATTCAACTTCACTTTTTATTTTAGGTTCATCATTCACTTCACCTAATTTCAATAAAGAAATTAGATTTAACAAAAAACAAAAGAACGCCGATAAAAAGAGAATAAAAGAGAGAATAACTTATTTGCCGTAAACAAGTCAGTGATTGGAGATGGAGAATAACAAAGAATTTAAAAAACAAAATAACAAGAAGTTGTCTCTATCTATGTAGGAGTGATTCTAATATGATACAAATGCTTAAATTACAAGATAAATATGTAGAGTTTCTTTAATGGCAGATTTGCAGTTACATTTTTTTTTCTTTTGAGAAAATACTCAATTGTAATTTAAATAATAATTAAAGAAGAAGAGTTATTAGGAAACATTGATCAAATAAATCAATTTAATAATTGTGTTATTAATATTATTATTGGAACGTTGGAAAAAACATAGTCATAGCAAAATTAAATTAAATGAAAAAACATGCTTTTTTTTTTCTTTTCAGGTTGATATTGTTGGGAGTATTAAATTTAATTAAATTTATTTTAATTTAAATTAATTCAAATAAATCAAAAATTCAAATTGATGAAGGCTTTTTTATAAATTGAATAAAATTTTATTGAGTTCTTTGTTGGGAGTACTAACAATATGCTAATTTATTGGGAGTGTTAAATTGATTCAAAATTGATGGAGGCTTTTTTAGGCCTTAATTTCTTTAATAACAAATTATATATTTGGGGCCTAAAGCCCTATCTTTAGTGGCTTCACCCAATGACCGGCCCTGGGAGTGACGATGTTGGCGTTTTCCTTATACCTGCTTAGCTTTGCTTAATGGATGCATATTTTGGCACTACTTTTTGTAAGGATTTAATCCAAACAACAATATTTTGTTATTTCTAATAGGCCTGCTTGACAAATGACTAAGTCCTTATGTAATTCACTCTTTTTTCTCTTTGTTAATGCACGATGCTGCATTAATCTCATCATCTGATTATCAGACAAAGTTATCTATATGCATAATCCGTTTTCTGTTTATGCCAGAAATGTTAGCAACTTTTATTTATTATGGTTATTCATGTACCATTCATTCTATACCCCTAACAGTAACCATGTTTAAGTAAATCAACTTCTAAAATTTTATGCAATAACCATTACATTTGTTTCATACACACTGCTCATTAAGATGACTCTGAATATTCTGATTAAGAAGGAGTGTTTCTTTATGAGTCAGAGTCAGAAAATGAGGACAGAAGATGAAGTCAGAACTTGAAAATTCTGAAGAAGAGTTAGAATCAGAAGATGAAGAATCTAATCCAGATTTTGATGATGATCAACAATCTGGTGGTGAACATGTTTCTTGAATGGAAAATTCTGAAGACGTAGGTTCTGGAGGACAAGCTTCTGGAGATGATCATGCTTTTGGTGGTAATCATGACTCTAAAGGTGGATCTTCTGAAGGAGGAGGTTCTAAAGGCAGTCCAACCTCTTATGATGGTCATGATTCTGAAGGAGGAACTTTTGAAGGTTATGGTTCTGGACAAGGTCCAGAAGTTAACAAAGGTGGAACTTCTGATGGAAGTAAAACTTCTGAAGAAAGTCCAGACAGAGATACGGTTCCAGAATCAGAAGGAGATTATGAACAAATAGGTATTGGAGAAGTTTTCAAGAAGAAAGTGTGGCTGAATGCCATGAAAGAAGAACTTGAGGCTTCAGAAGGAAACAAGACTTGGAATTTAACTGAGCTTCCAAGGGAGAAGAAAACCATCAGCGCTAGATCGCAAGGAGAAATCGATTAATGGAGTATTGGAAGTTGCACACTATTGCAACCAGAAGAAACTTGCAGATGTTCTGATGAAGGATGTCAAGACTGAACACCTTATTCGTTTGAGGGATGGAATTGGTGTTGTAGATTTTGGCTAGCTGAATATGAATTAAGGGATGGTGTTGAGAATAATTCATATCCAGAACTTCTGAGGGTCAGCCAAAAGTTTTGATGTTCAGTAATTCATATCTAGAACTTCTGATGGTCAGTCAGAAGTTCTGATGTTATAATGTTCTAAAGTTCTGATGTTCTGATGTTCTGGAGAATAACTCAGTAATACAAACTTCTGCTACACTAATAAAACTTATATAACAGGTTCTGCTTTGAATATCTTGACAATTCCTTCAAAGATATTATGTCTGGAACTACAAATGGTCCAGATAAAATATTTGGAGGTAAAGTTGTTGTTGCTGGTGGTGACTTTAGACAGATCCTCCCTGTTGTACCGAGAGGTACAAGACCAGATATCATCCATGCCACCATCGCAATCACCATGAACATTTAAATTGGTGAAACGACAATTTCCTATTATTCTTTCATTTGCCATGACTACTAATAAATCTCAAGGCCAATCTCTAGATCATGTTGGTTTGTATTTGCCAAAGAAGGTGTTTAGTTATGGGAAATTTTATGTGGCTATTTCTAGAGTTAAATCAAAAAAGGGACTGAGGATTCTTATCCATGACAAAGATAAAATCTCTATGACTAATACCACAAATGTTGTTTTCAAAGAAGTTTTCCAAAATATTTAAAAGGTTTGTTCATACTATCTTTCATCTGGCATAATTTTAGCATTCTATTTATAATTTTATAAATTGTCACATATATTAATATCTTTCATTATTTTACAGGTCCATAAATTCAACGCTTTTTGAAGATTGATGTTACAAATCTATGATTTTTCACAATTGATTGTGACAAATCTTTTATTTAATTTTTTTTCTTTACTAATATCTTAAGTAAAAGACATTACTACAAACTCTAATACAATGACATTTATAAAGATTTTGATGTCAATTGATATTCTGGTAGATTGTTACTATCAATTCTACATAGTCACACTTCTTCTTTTCATTTCTTGGTTCTTTCTATTTAATATGTTTTTAACATTCATATATATTGTTTCACTTAATACAATATTATTTGGTCATTTCTTTAAAGCTTTTCCATTAAGAATGTTATTTTTAAACAAACTCTATTAGCTACTGTATGTCGTTAAACAAATTAAAGTACTCGTGCGGAAGCACGGGTCTATTACTAGTTTTACATATTTATAATTGTCGCACCCCAAAATTTCCCCTTCGTTTCATCCCATTATTTTCAAAAATGTGTGTTTGTTATTACAATTTCGGAGGAATTTTTACTGAGGATTTTTCATGGAAAAGTGGTGGGAAAGTTCTATTAACTGATTCAATTCAAATTCAAGAGGTTTCGAACGATTTCGAACTATTGGTGCAAAAGGTTGTTTAGATTTATTTGTCCGAAAGAAAAGAGAATTATTTTGTTTTAGAACTTAAATTCAAAAATAATTATTTATTTTGAGAATTTAAGTTTTAAAAGAGAAAAGAAATTCTTTTTTTGTTTACTTGAGTTATTGGAATTCGGTAAAGGAAAACACCGTTCTCGCTGTATGAATTTGCTGGCCGGAGATAATTACAAGATGTTTCAAGCAAGTGCAAAATTGGAATTTTAAGATTCAATGAAAAAAGGGAAGTTCTTATTATTACGGGAGAACTCGGTTACAATTGTGGACTCACAAATGAGGGATTTTGGTGCACAATTCATGGAATCATTTCATACAAGGATGGTTGGAATAATTTCGTTTGTTTCACGGAATTTCGTTTAAAAAAGAATTGTTCTTACAAATGCCACGGCAAGAAGGAAAATATCATGCAATTTTTCTCAAAACTTAATAAGTTTACAAGGAGATGTTTACACATTTTCTTTACAACAAATACAAGCATTCTATTTCTAAAGTTCTAAGTCCTAAAGAATTCCAATGCGAATTTGATTCAGCCAAAGATGCATCTTAATGTCACTTTATCCTCTTGTTACTATGCAAGTTTCTTCGTCTTCAAGTCTCTAAATTTTTGTCCTCCGCATTGTTTACCTGAAAGCAAGAAAAGAGAGCATGATTAGTAGTTACCTACTCGAACATAAACGGTATTGTTAAAGTTTTGCAACCTCATCATTAGGGCTAGTTATAGGAATCAGGTTTCGAGGGTTACAATCGAGCCTCTAACTAAAGGTTCCTTCATCGGCTGCAACCTCCATTGCAAATCATCAACAATTTCCATTGTTGGTTCACAAAAGGAGGTGCCGGAGGAAATCAGACAACATCATGTTTCCCAATAGCCCACCAATAGTCATCACAGCCCAAATGCAACCCAGTCCAATGCGTAATGTAATACACTTAGAATATATTTTCAAACCAAAATTCCAAAGACAGGATTAGAGGCAACAGAGCCAGAATAATAAAGTTGAAAGAAGTAAATTCAATTCTACAAGTAACTAATACAAGATCATAGAAGAGGAAAAGTAATTTAAACTATGTTTTCACCAAAGGTGAAAGAGGGTAAAAGCCAATAGATCGATAAAAATCCTGTGTATGGATGGTTGACCAAGACAAGCAAGCACTGCTCTTAATAGATACCAAGCGTAAAAAGGCAAGGAGTGTAATATTTGTTCTCTTTAAACAAGGAATATGGAAAAAGGGATCATCTTTTCAAAACAAAAAGCAAGCCACAGTTATCGCAGGAGAAGAAAACAAGAATAATATCATTCTTAAGAAGCAAGCTATCGCAGAGAGAGGTTTTTTTGGAGAGGCAACAAGAAATACAAATCTTTTTCAACAGAGTTCTCAAGATAAAACCAAAAAAAACCGAAAGTGGTACTGTTCTTACTACTAAACCGAGTTTCAAAACGACCAAGAGGCAAAACCCAAACGCAGAACAACCAAACACAGATCAAACAAAACTCATCATTTTCCTACAAACAAGCCCTTCGAATTCTTTTTGTGCTTAAATCAAGTTCAATTCGAGAAATTAGAAGAGGTAAGAAGTTTGAGAGGAAAGATCTCACCGGGGTCAAACCAAGTCGCTTCCACCATCCGCCGACGCTTCTCACCATCATCATCATAAGTATCGATGCCACCGCCGGTTTAAGGAATCGAGTTAAGGTTTCCTACAAAATCAAAAACGTTTCAGAAATCGATGATAACAACAGACAATAATCGAGAGAGACGTTTAATTTCAAACCGCGAGCCCACGGAGAGGGAGAAGCGGCGGCGACGACGAAAGATGAGAGAGTCCATGGAGAGACGATCGAGAGAGAGACCAATTTGAGTTAGCAATCGAGAGTTTTGGATTAGCGATTTGGGGTTTTCTGGTTATACAGAGGAGTCGAGAGATTGGGAAGAGGCATGCATCGTGTCTTGAGAAAGCAGATGATGGTGTTTGTCTCTTCTTTATTTTAAGATTAGGATTTAATAAGTATTATTATTACTAATTTTATTATTATTATTACTATTACCAAGTATTATTTATATTACTATTATATTTATATTACTACTATCATTAGTATTATTATATTTATTATTATTATTTAGCAAAATACTTTATTATTAGTCTAACTTTTTATTTTATTTAATAACTATTGTCATTATTATTTATTATTACTACTATATTTAATCAATAAAATATTAGTATACCCCAAAAACACAAAAAAATAATAATAGTAGTGTTAGTCCAATATTTTTTTATTATTAGGAAATTTTTAGCATTTTCTTTTCTACTTTTATCTCCATTTGTAAATATGTACCCCCATTCCCCACATGATGTAATAGTTAGTAATATTTTATTGCTTTATTTTATTTCATTATTAGTCACAAAGCACAAAACCAAAAACATTTTCAAACTAATACTCGTGCGAGCCATCTTTTAAACCCAGAGTTGACAAAGCTTTGAAGCGTCACAACGGCCACACATTTACGCACACCACGCTTACTCTTGGGCTTACAATGAAACTTTGATTGATTGGTTAAACATTATTTAATTATCTAATTAGATTATTCAAAATTAATTAGTTTACCTAATTAATTTTATTAAACTAATTACTTGATTAAGTTTTGTTTAACTAATCGATTGAATTTATTTCATGCATGCACCACAGAGATTATTTGAGCCACCTTGTATGGGCTTTTAATTTCTTTACTTGCTTTATTTAAACGTTTGTACAATTGTTTGTTCTTTTCCATTATCACACTTTAGGACCATAGGTTCAATTAACTATAACCCGTACCTCCAAAACACTTTCCTAATTAATTTACAAACCTCGATCCAACGTCGAGTGCATTTTCTAAATTCTTTCATAAAGAAAACTCAAGTGTTTAAGCCGTTGGATGCTAGACTAATTGTTTAAACACTTGCAAAAAATGAACTTCTAATCTTTAAGTCGTTGGATGCTAGACCAACTACTTAAAGATTCTTAATAACGTGAACCTTGTTTCACTTCACTCTTTCATAAAAGAAAACTTTTGGGATGATAGACGACTCGATGAGCATTGAGTTCATCTTGTTTCTAGTATTTGAATCATAGGATGCTAGACTTATGGTTCGGTACTTTTCACCCATATAAAAAACAATTCAACTCATTCAAATTCTTTTATCGCTCATATGCGATCGTAAAAAAACTCTTTTCGGATAAAGAGGGTGTAATAGTCTTCAAATACGAACGAGGACTTAAGCTTTTCAAACAAACAAAACAAGTCCTAGTTCAAAGTATTTGAAATGTCTAAATGCACGATTTTTCTTATAAAATCAATACAACAAATTTAAAACCTTTTAAGAGGAACTACGAGTTTTGACTTTCCCATTGCACAAGGGAATATGTAGGCACACGTTCTCAAACCGTGCCAAACTCAAAATAATAATAAACAAATCCTTTTCTCCTTTATTCATAACTTAGCAATAAACACACACACACAAACGCGTAGAATTAAATGGGTCCCATTGAGTACGATGGATGTAAGGGGTGCTAATACCTTCCCCTTACATAACCGACTCCCCATCCCACTTTTTGGTCACGTAGACCGCCTTATCCGCTTGTTTTGGGTTTTATCTATATTTTCCCGTTCTTTTTAGAACAAATAAAATTAGGTGGCGATTTCACTAGTTTTCGAGAATTAAAAGATTTTTGAAAATCGAGTTGCTTCAGTTGGCGACTTCACTGGGGATAATTTTTAAAATAATTTTTAAAGCGAGTTAACCCTAATTTAATTCTTCGCTTGTGTGTTTACTATTCATTGCCTATTATTTCTTTATACTATCCTGTGATGTATTTTGATTTTGAGGCATTTATTGGTTATGATTCATAGATAAGCCCAATACCCAGGCTTCTAGGAAACATAAGTTTAGAGTGGTTGAGTAGCTTAGGTCCATTGGACATCCGTGTTCCTTGGATCGACGTGAAGACCACAACTTAGAGTTGGTCTTTTTAAGGGAGTTATTGCACCGTACAATAGTGCGGGATGATAATTCTTGAACAAAGGGCCTATAACTCTAAGTATTAGGATGTCCAAAATCGAAACCAACCGCTCAAAGGATTTTGAGTATCCCTTTAAGAGCCGCTTCTTGGAGTATACTTTTGGAAGTATTATCCCCACATAGGCCGATCGCGTGTGGATAATATTTCTAAAAAAGGGGGATCTGAGACTCCGAGAAACATTTAGCAAAAAACATTAGAACCAACCTTGTTTGGGGAATTGTTGGGTAGACGTCGAAACCATGTCCGACCGTCCTTTTAAACCCTTGTACGTCTAACTATTTTGCGCATAACATCAATATGTATCGCATCACATTACATTCTTACATGCATTGCCATTGCATTGCATTCACAAAAAGAATCATTTGCATTCAAAAATAGAAACAAAATCATGCATTTGCATTCATCAACATGTATGCATTTTCTCCTCCACTACAAAAAGCTCATGTCACCTTTTGTTCCTGCCAGTTACCTGATTTATTGCACTCATGGCAAGTATGATAAACCAATTGGAACATAATCAAGTTGTGATAAGAGAGGACCTAGAAGGTGTGAAAGACAAGGTGGATCAAATGTTGGAAGCCATGACAGCTTCTTCGGAGGACAATGCCCAAGATACTACTACGGACTCCACGTCAGGATTTACTGTTATGTATAATCCAATGTACGATTCTCCTCTGCATGTGGATGATCCTATTCAACCTCGATTGGTGCTCAATGCTCTATCTAACGCAATCCCTACGGTCCAAAGACAATCAACTGTTCAAGAAGGTCGTATCCCACGTCCTCAGGCTGCTAAGAAGCCTAGGTTTGCCAACTACGTGCAAAATCCTCAAGGAACGGATTCAATGGTCAACACCGAGCTCCTCAAGATACCGCCGCATTTAATGTGTCTTGATCAAGGAACAATTGAGGGTTTTGAACGGAAACGATACTATTGGTCCGATGTCACGACCTTTGTTTAGTGTTAGACGTCGTGATTCCACCAAGGTTTAAAATGCCAAACTTGAGAAGTACAAAGGTGTTAGTTGTCCGAGACTCATTTGAAGATGTTTGTTCGCAAGATGTCTCGCATATGCTCATGATGAAAAGTTTCTCATCCATTGTTTTCAAGATGTCTTAGTGGGGCATCTCGGATTGGTACACGCAATTGGAGAAAAAGGATATTCACAATTGAAAGACTTATCTTCCTCATTCCGAAACAATACGAGTTCAACCTTTCCATGGCTCCAACCCGTATCCAATTACAGAATCTTTCACTGAATATTAACGAGTCGTTCAAGGGGTATGCTCAAAGATGGAGAGAGTTGGCTGCCCGAGTTAAACCACCAATGCTTGATAGGGAGTTGGTTGACTTGTTTTTGAATACCTTACCTAATTCATACTTCGAAAGAATGATAGGTTGTACATCTCCAAGTTTCTCTGACTTAGTGATGGTGGGAGAACGCATTGAAAGCGGTCTCAAAAGTGGAAAACTCCAAGATGCCTCGAGTAGCCAAGCTGATGAGGAAGAATTCTTCAGAGGTTCTCAAATGGAAGAGGAGGATTATGAAACCAATGCAATTTGGGAAGCTCCGCAAGCTCCACCTCCTATACCTTATGGTCAACCTCCGTATGTAACAGCTGTTCAGTATCAGCACCCGATGCTTCTCGGTCCACAGTACCAGCAACCATGGGGCACTCCTCATGCAAAGAAACAAGGTCAAGGCCGTGGATATCAAAGTCAACATCAAAATCCGCGCAAACCTCGAAGTAATTTGGAAAGAAGGAATGCTCCTCTTGATCCAATTCCAGTGACCTACAGTCAACTCCTGCCACATCTGGTTCAAAGCTCATTGGTGGTTCCCAAGTTCATTAAGCCACCGAAGTCATTCCCGCCACGATATGATCATAATGCACGATGTGGATACCATGCTGGTACGGTAGGACACTCAACAGAGGATTGCAATCCTTACAAAGCCAAAGTTCAACAACTGATTGACCAGAAGTATTTGATTCTTCGAGAAGGTATTCTGTTTGTGAATGGAAACCCCGTACTCAAGTGAGCACCAAGACTACTGAAAGTCATCTGAATCAACAAGTCAAGGCAGAGCTCAAGTCTCCTCAACAACGACAGTCTTTTATTTCTTTACTGCATTTTCATATGTATCTTGTTTAATTGTTTAAACTGTTGTTTGCATGTAGAAACATGTTTGTTTATTAATCTTAATACAACGAGTATGCTTGTCTTGAAGTAATCCATTCGTTGTCACTCAATCCATTCGTTATCACTCTTTAAATGATTTGCGAGCATTTTGATACCAACGTTACCAATCATTTCGCCTAGGCAAAGATTGGAGGGAGGATGACGATAATTGAAAACGCCAGGTCTCTAGTCGTATGCTTTCGAGTAAAACCCTTGTTGATGATGTACAGGCCTTGTTTCAAATCCCTAAACACCGGAGTTATAAGGGAGATAAACCCTCATTAACCCCTTTGAGCCTTGAAGTAGGAGTTTCTTTTCTTTCTATTTAGAAAAACCCTCATTTTGTAACCCAGGGGCGGGTAGTGTTCAGTTAATCTGATCGAGCGTTCAGAACTCATCAAGAGAGTGTGCATCAAAAGATACAACAATGGTTATCCTTCAAAAGGTTGAGGAAGGTCAGAACCACAATAGTCAACCTTCATCTATCAACCTGTGCATTAGAAGAGAATGATACCCCATTGGTTATCTCTCGCACATCAGAAGGTCAACAGATGACGACACTACAACGGTTACCCTTCATTGACCTAAGGACTCGGACAGTCACAAATGCTTCCAACAGTCGAAGACAGTGCATAAATCCATGACTTGTTCAAAAAAAAATGAATAGAAAAAGACAAAAAGCCCGCTAAGACGAAGCTTAGTAATAAGTCGCTTAGGTAAAAGTCAGGCAAGATTTGGGAAAGCAAAAATCCCGAAATGCATTTTCAAAGAAATTCTCAACAAAGAACAAGTTGTGTGGTCAAGTACCAAAATACAAAATGTGAGTGACTGTTGTGTCCAAGAAACCTCATATTGGTTCCTCAACCATCGTAAACTCCTCTCGAGAGATGAGTGCTCGTATCAAGATAGTTGAACTTAGGACTGAAGGACCTCACGGAGAATGGGCGGGCACCAAATATTTTGAGCCTAAAAATCTTTTTTTTTTTTTTTTTAACCCGTGAACCAGACCACGTTACAACCCTTAAAAGTCCTAATTGAAGCGTGGGCTAATTCAAAAGCGTACAACGAAGGGATCGCGTTTACCTGACTCCTACAGTATGTGCTAAGTATCTGTGTTGGTATCATATGCTCGTCTTATCTTTCAAAAAGAAAATTTTCAATGTTGCACTCCAAAAAGTGTTTCACTCACAAAAAAAAATCATCATGTTTTTCATACAAAACTTCAAGACGCATAAATGTTGCATTATAATTGTCACAATAAACATTCTTCTACATGTAAAACAATTGTTTGACATTGAAGAAGTTCTCATAATGAACGTCAGTGAAGAGTTTAACTTTGTCCAAAGAAGAGAAACTTGATTTTTCTCCGAGTTAGCGCTATTTGTAACAAGCGGACGTCTAAGGACTCCTTTGAGCATATCACAAGTTGTCTTCTCAAGATTCTGTTAATTTGGGGGCAATCAAATTGAAATTCAGCTCCTCGAATTTCCGCCAATCCGGGGGCAAATCCTTAAAGAGCAATCAGCAGTTGATTTAGTCTTTCTCAAAGAGCAGTTAGCCTGAGACAACCGTCATTCCATGTTTCAGTCAACTTGAAGCAATCACCTCGAGACATGGGAGTCTCTCTAAGGCTGTTTACAGTGGGGCATTTCGCTTCAATCTTTTTCGAACTGATCGTTCGGTTCCAATCAATCTGAGACAATTACTTCGACGCGTGGAAGCCTTCAAAAGCTCCTGTTCCACCAAGTTAGTCGCTCACTTGTTGATTGATCTGAAGCAATTACTTCATAATGATGAGGCTCTTTTAATTGGAGCACGTGTTCGTTCAAGAATCAATCAGCCTGAAGCGATTACTTCGAGACGAAGTCTCTAAAGCTCGCCCCGTGTCTTCCCAATGCTCGCATAGCTCCTTATTCAGATGCAGTCAAATCTGAGGAAAACACTCGAGATGTAGAAGTCTTTCCAAGACTCATTCTAAAGCAAGCTTACTGAAAAGATTCATCTGAAGCAACTACTTCGAGACGTTGGAGTCTCTCCAATGTTCATCCTGGGGCATGTCGTCCATCTGTGCAAAGTCTGCCACTCTGAGATTTGATAAATCTAAGGAGGTTATTTTGAGATGCGGAAATACTTCCAAAGCTCCTATCAAGGCATGATATTCCCATATCAGAATATCCAGTTCCTTTGAAATACTGATGATCAGTAAAGTATTACGTCAGAATACAGGATGCCGGGACACTCCTTTGTAGGAAAGATTTTTAGAAGGTCTAACAGACCAGGGCATATTGAGATTCTGAAGTGCAAAATCTAATGCCGCTGCATTCCCACGCATGGAGCACGCCTCTAATCATCATTATCTGATCAACTCAGAAGTTTGCTATTCTTCGTTCTACAAGAATTAGCATTGCAGCCCTTCCAGCGGCAATTCAACATTTGGAGCTTGGTCAATCATCTTGTTGTGCCCTGTTCTTTTATCCTCCGGACTAACGGTGTCGGGAATTCAGTTTGATAGCCAGTGCATTAACCAGTATATTCATGCATTCATTCATTCATGCATTCATATCATATACTACATAGCACATTCATTCATAAACCTCAGCCAGGACTCGGGTTATTCCAAGATCAGTTAGTGATTTTTCTCAACAGAATCATAATTTGAAGACTATTTTGAATGACAAATTTAGTTCTTCCGATCACAAGTTTGAGGGCTCGACCATAATTGGTCTACAACGATGATGATTCTCAAATTGAATCTATTCCAGAGTGATTGGGTTTCCCCAAGCGAACTCTTGTATCAATGGACCTTCTTTACAAGGTTTCTTTTTGAAAGTACACCATTAAAAGCAGGAGACTGTTCTCAAACGACAACTTAGTTTCTCTCCCCAGTGCCAGGTGAACGCTTGGGTGGCAGACAATCGACAATAATGTCAACTCTACAATGAAGTCTCTTCCCCAGAGAATCGATTGATCATCCCCAGTGAACTCTTATTACAACAAGATCGTTCAATTGGATTCCCCAGTGATGTCTTCCTTCTCTCAACAGTATCAAGAAATCATGCATCATTTGCATTAGAAAAAAAATCAACATATCATGCATATCATACCATGCATATCATACTCATGCATTAACTTCGGCTATTTGTTTTGCAGGTTTGTCAATAGAAACCGTAGATATCCTCGTAAGGATCAAATGAAAGGATCAGTTCTCAAACGACAAATTATCCTCTTTTCTACAAGCACAAGTTATATACTTGTATGGATCTCAACAACTGATGGTTTCTCCAAGCGAGATGTCTTCCCCAGCGAAACAATTGTCTCTTTCAGATGGGCTCTAACGTCAACAAAATTATTCAACCGGGAATCCCCAGTATTTTTTTCCACACGGTTTTCTTACAAAGTTTCCCCAGCGAAGCTTATTTCACTCCCCAAGGGAGCCTCCTTCAGAAAGGACTACTACAACATCATTCTTGGTATTTTCAAAGATTTCTTTCAGACAAGAATCTTCTCAGCAAATACTATTGGCGGTGGCTTCCACAATTTACTCCTATGAGCCGTTCTCAGAAAACTACATCAAACTTCTGGTGCGTTTATTTCCCCAGTAAGTCATTAACTACTCAACAATAAATATCCACCCGGCGGGATGTTTATTCAATCCCAAGATATTTCTCCAACTCAGACGTTGATCTATATATCCACTTGCTGCAACGCATTGTCCATACAATGTCAGCAAAATTGAAGCTCATTACCCTAGAAGTTTTTCAGTCACAGGCACTTAATCTGATTCTTGTATCAACGGTAAAGCTATCTGCATACAAATTGAAGATCTTGTCAACTCAGAAGTTGTTCAACATGTCCGTACATGTTCAGTGAGATCTCTCATCAGCAGAAACGTCGGAAACAAGATTTACCGACTTCATAAACATCTATATCACGCCGGTGTGCTGGATTTTATTATGTTTATCCCCAGAGAATTGTATTCTTGGGTGTGCTACTGATTTTGTTCTGCGGGTAACTCAGAAGTTACACGGTCAAAGACATTCAGCATGCCATGGCTCCTCGTACTTTCATACACCAACAATTCCGATATTGTTCTAAGCCATCTATTCAGAGAACTCTTTGTTAAGTTCTCAATCCTGTCATTCAGAGAACTCTTTGTTAAGTTCTCAATCATCTATTCAGAGAACTCTTTGTTAAGTTCTCAATCATGTAATTCAGAGAACTCTTTGTTAAGTTCTCAATCATGTCATTTCAATTCTGTTTAAGGTCTCCAGGTAGTCCTAAGTTCAGAGAACTCTTTGTTAAGTTCTCAGTCTTGTCAATCAGAGAACTCTTTGTTAAGTTCTCAATCATGTCATTTCAATTCTGTTTAAGGTCTCCAGGTAGTCCTAAGTTCAGAGAACTCTTTGTTAAGTTCTCAGTCTTGTTAATTCAGGGAACTCTTTGTTAAGTTCTCAATCATGTCATTTCAATTCTGTTTAAGGTCTCCAGGTAGTCCTAAGTTCAGAGAACTCTTTGTTAAGTTCTCAGTCTTGTTAATTCGAGAACTCTTTGTTAAGTTCTCAATCATGTCATTTCAATTGCTTAAGGTCTGGTAGTCCTAAGTTCAGAGAACTCTTTGTTAAGTTCTCAGTCTTGTTAATTCAGGGAACTCTTTGTTAAGTTCTCAATCATGTCATTTCAATTTTGTTTAAGGTCTCCAAGTAGTCCTTAGTTCAGAGAACTCTTTGTTAAGTTCTCAGTCTTGTCAATCAGAGAACTCTTTGTTAAGTTCTCAATCATGTCATTTCAATTCTGTTTAAGGTCTCCAGGTAGTCCTTAGTTCAGAGAACTCTTTGTTAAGTTCTCAGTCATGTCATTTTTTTCAATATAGTGTTTTTCTTTTCGCTTGAGAAGTTCGTTTCTTTTCTCTTAGCATTTTCATTAAAAATTGTTGTCAAAGTCATTTCAGTGACACGGTTATCCCCAGTGTTGTTAAAATCTCTTAATTGGGCACTGTTGTGTTAAAGCATTCCGTTGATGCTTAGCAAGTTTTTATTCAAGCGTGTTGTTCCTTGACTCCGTAGTCAAGATGTTATTATCTGTTTTCTTTTGTGGCATTGGTTTCCTGCGTAGGGCAAATTTTTGGGGTTCTCTGGTATTCAATCTTCTTCCACCTTGAATGTTCGAAAGCTGTCGCTTTTTCTCACCTATCAGGTTTAAGATGATTGAATAGGGGCAACTGTCGCACCCCAAAATTTCCCCTTCGTTTCATCCCATTATTTTCAAAAATGTGTGTTTGTTATTACAATTTCGGAGGAATTTTTACTGAGGATTTTTCATGGAAAAGTGGTGGGAAAGTTCTATTAACTGATTCAATTCAAATTCAAGAGGTTTCGAACGATTTCGAACTATTGGTGCAAAAGGTTGTTTAGATTTATTTGTCCGAAAGAAAAGAGAATTATTTTGTTTTAGAACTTAAATTCAAAAATAATTATTTATTTTGAGAATTTAAGTTTTAAAAGAGAAAAGAAATTCTTTTTTTGTTTACTTGAGTTATTGGAATTCGGTAAAGGAAAACACCGTTCTCGCTGTATGAATTTGCTGGCCGGAGATAATTACAAGATGTTTCAAGCAAGTGCAAAATTGGAATTTTAAGATTCAATGAAAAAAGGGAAGTTCTTATTATTACGGGAGAACTCGGTTACAATTGTGGACTCACAAATGAGGGATTTTGGTGCACAATTCATGGAATCATTTCATACAAGGATGGTTGGAATAATTTCGTTTGTTTCACGGAATTTCGTTTAAAAAAGAATTGTTCTTACAAATGCCACGGCAAGAAGGAAAATATCATGCAATTTTTCTCAAAACTTAATAAGTTTACAAGGAGATGTTTACACATTTTCTTTACAACAAATACAAGCATTCTATTTCTAAAGTTCTAAGTCCTAAAGAATTCCAATGCGAATTTGATTCAGCCAAAGATGCATCTTAATGTCACTTTATCCTCTTGTTACTATGCAAGTTTCTTCGTCTTCAAGTCTCTAAATTTTTGTCCTCCGCATTGTTTACCTGAAAGCAAGAAAAGAGAGCATGATTAGTAGTTACCTACTCGAACATAAACGGTATTGTTAAAGTTTTGCAACCTCATCATTAGGGCTAGTTATAGGAATCAGGTTTCGAGGGGTTAAGCAATCAGAGCCTCGGAACTAAAGGTTCCTTCATCGGCTGCAACCTCCATTGCAAATCATCAACAATTTCCATTGTTGGTTCACAAAAGGAGGTGCTGGGAGGAAATCAGGACAACATCATGTTTCCCAATAGCCCAGCCCAATAGTCATCACAGTTCCAAAATGCAACAGTCCAGTCCAGCCCAATGCAGAACAGAATACACAGCTCAGAGAATATATTTTCAAACCAAAATTCCAGCACAGGATTAGAGGCAACAGAGCCAGCAATAATAAAGTTGAAAGAAGTAAATTCAATTCTACAAGTAACTAATACAGCAGCATCATAGAAGAGGAAAAAGTAATTTCAAAACTATGTTTTCACCAAAGGTGAAAGAGGGTAAAAGCCAATAGTACTGATAAAAATCCCAGGGCAGAAGGGATGGTTGACCAAGACAAGCAAGCACCTGTTCTTAATAGATACCAAGCAGAAAAAAGGCAAGGAGTGTAATATTTGTTCTGTCAGTTTAAACAAGGAATATGGAAAAAAGGGATCATCTGTTTTCAAAACAAAAAGCAAGCCACAGTGCTATCAGCAGGAGAAGAAAACAAGAATAATATCTGTTCTTAAGAAGCAAGCTATCAGTTTTCAGAGAGAGAGGTTTTTTTTGGAGAGGCAACAGTAAAATACAAATCCTTTTTCAACAGAGTTCTCAAGATAAAACCAGTTCAAAAAAAACCAGAAAGTGGTACCTGTTCTTACTACTAAACCGAGTTTCAAAAACGACCAAGAGGCAAAAACCCAAACGCAGAACAACCAAACACAGACCGAAACAAAAAAACTCATCATTTTCCTACAAACAAGCCCTTCAGAATTCTTTTGTGCTTCAGAAATCAAGTTCTGAATTCGAGAAATTAGAAGAGGTAAGAAGTTTGAGAGGAAAGATCTCACCGGGGGTTGCGAACCAAGTCGCCTTCCACCATCCGCCGACGCGTTCTCAGCCATCATCATCATAAGTATCGATGCCACCGCCGGGTTTAAGGAATCAGAGTTAAGGTTTCCTACAAAATCAAAAAACGTTTCAGGAAATCAGATGATAACAACAGAGACAGCGAATCGAGAGAGAGACGTTTAATTTCTGAAACCGCGAGCCACGGTGAGAGGGAGGCGAGCGGCGGCGACGACGAAAGATGAGAGAGTCCATGGTGAGAGACGATCGCGGAGAGAGAGACCAATTTCTGAGTTAGCAATCGAGAGTTTTGGATTAGCGATTTGGGGTTTTCTGGGTTATACAGAGGGAGTCGAGAGAGATTGGGAAGAGGCATGCATCGTGTCTTGAGAAAGCAGATGATGGTGTTTGTCTCTTCTTTATTTTAAGATTAGGATTTAATAAGTATTATTATTACTAATTTTATTATTATTATTACTATTACCAAGTATTATTTATATTACTATTATATTTATATTACTACTATCATTAGTATTATTATATTTATTATTATTATTTAGCAAAATACTTTATTATTAGTCTAACTTTTTATTTTATTTAATAACTATTGTCATTATTATTTATTATTACTACTATATTTAATCAATAAAATATTAGTATACCCCAAAAACACAAAAAAATAATAATAGTAGTGTTAGTCCAATATTTTTTTATTATTAGGAAATTTTTAGCATTTTCTTTTCTACTTTTATCTCCATTTGTAAATATGTACCCCCATTCCCCACATGATGTAATAGTTAGTAATATTTTATTGCTTTATTTTATTTCATTATTAGTCACAAAGCACAAAACCAAAAACATTTTCAAACTAATACTCGTGCGAGCCATCTTTTAAACCCAGAGTTGACAAAGCTTTGAAGCGTCACAACGGCCACACATTTACGCACACACCACGCTTACTCTTGGGCTTACAATGAAACTTTGATTGATTGGTTAAACATTATTTAATTATCTAATTAGATTATTCAAAATTAATTAGTTTACCTAATTAATTTTATTAAACTAATTACTTGATTAAGTTTTGTTTAACTAATCGATTGAATTTATTTCATGCATGCACCTACACAGTAGATTATTTGAGCCACCTTGTATGGGCTTTTAATTTCTTTACTTGCTTTATTTAAACGTTTGTACAATTGTTTGTTCTTTTCCATTATCACACTTTAGGACCATAGGTTCAATTAACTATAACCCGTACCTCCAAAACACTTTCCTAATTAATTTACAAACCTCGATCCAACGTCGAGTGCATTTTCTAAATTCTTTCATAAAGAAAACTCAAGTGTTTAAGCCGTTGGATGCTAGACTAATTGTTTAAACACTTGCAAAAAATGAACTTCTAATCTTTAAGTCGTTGGATGCTAGACCAACTACTTAAAGATTCTTAATAACGTGAACCTTGTTTCACTTCACTCTTTCATAAAAGAAAAACTTTTGGGATGATAGACGACTCGATGAGCATTGAGTTCATCTTGTTTCTAGTATTTGAATCATAGGATGCTAGACTTATGGTTCGGTACTTTTCACCCATATAAAAAACAATTCAACTCATTCAAATTCTTTTATCGCTCATATGCGATCGTAAAAAAACTCTTTTCGGATAAAGAGGGTGTAATAGTCGTTTCAAATACGAACGAGGACTTAAGCTTTTCAAACAAACAAAACAAGTCCTAGTTCAAAGTATTTGAAATGTCTAAATGCACGATTTTTCTTATAAAATCAATACAACAAATTTAAAACCTTTTTAAGAGGAACTACAGAGTTTTGACTTTCCCATTGCACAAGGGAATATGTAGGCACACGGTTCTGAAACCGTGCCAAACTCAAAATAATAATAAACAAATCCTTTTCTCCTTTATTCATAACTTAGCAATAAACACACACACACAAACGCGTAGAATTAAATGGGTCCCATTGAGTACGATGGATGTAAGGGGTGCTAATACCTTCCCCTTACATAACCGACTCCCCATCCCACTTTTTGGTCACGTAGACCGCCTTATCCGCTTGTTTTGGGTTTTATCTATATTTTCCCGTTCTTTTTAGAACAAATAAAATTAGGTGGCGATTTCACTAGTTTTCGAGAATTAAAAGATTTTTGAAAATCGAGTTGCTTCAATAATAGATTATAATTGTTTGTTATAGATGTGGCAGACTAATAATGTTCCCATTTTTTAACATTATATTTTTTAATTTTATTATCAATGTCTCCCATTTTTAATTTTAGATTTTTTAATTTATATTAAAATAATGATTAAAATAATAATGAATTGAAATTAATTTTAACATTATATAAGAGAATAATATTAGTCAAAGTTCTCTTTAAAAAACAAAAATTTAATTTAAAAAATGTAACATTGGAGTTGTTTTTATCAAAAAAATTCTTACAATTAGTATTAAAATTTTGTGATTTTATATTAATAAGAGTATGAATTATTTAATTTTTATGATAAATAAAAAATATACTTATTTTAGATAATAATATTAATAAAAAATAGTAATTTTATAAAAAAAAATAAAATAAAATAGTTTAATAATAAATATCAATATTATAATTTTCAATTCTGAAAAATTTGTGCATCGTATAGGCCAATAATCTAATTTTGTCAAAGACGAAGATCAGCAATTACGATAGATATATATTTTATTTCTATCCATCAATCATAGTGCATAATCAATGGCTACTAATACATATGTCTAATCGCAAGGGCTAGTAATTATAAGCTTGCCATGTCAATTTTCTTCACGCTCTATTCTTTTTTTTACGCTCTATTCTTTTTTTGTGATTTCATTCCCCATAATAAAATTTCATTCAAACAATTGGATCACATTTTGAAAATCCAACAAGTGTAGAATTTTTGAAGTACTTGAAAATGGTATTAAAACTAAACCTAAACATTATGCAAAGAGTAACATGACATCAAGTTATAGTTAAATATTAGTAAGAAACTCGTGCTATCGCACGGGTCCCGTCTGTATTCATACTACACGTCTATCAAATTATTATTTATAAAGTATGAATTCATTTTTTAATTGATTGACATTCACAGTTACACATATATCCTAATAATATGTACTAAACTTTTAAACATTTATTCATACTTATAATAAACTATACAATCGACTCTCTAACTTCAAATATATATTAAAATGAACAGTCTACGCTGACAACTCATAGATACATTCACATCTACCGCTTTGACATACACATTATAAGTTATCTATATTAGACTTTTTGCATTTAAAATAACATTTGTAATTTATTTCCATTTTATAAAAATAATTATATCAACAATTATTAGCTTGTTTATAAAAATATTTTTAACTTATTTCTGTTTATTGTACTAAAAAAACTTATTTTCGTTTATAAAATATTTTTAACTTATTCTCATTTATGGTACTCGCTCATCTACCTATATGATGGAAGCATTCTCTCATACTTGTGGCTAACAGATAAATGATTATGGGTATTGTCAAACAATTTAATGTATCATGGATTTCAACTAACATCAAGTTGAACATTTCTTTTGACCTCAGAACCACATCAACTTATAGGTTTGTGTTCTCTTTTCCTAGATACAAAATTTATGAATTTTTTGTCTCTCATTTCTTCTATAAAGTATAAAGGTTATTTGGACTATACACATTTCCTTCTTCAATTTATTGAAACTATTTACTACAACTATTTATTAATTTGAAATATTTAATAAACTATTTAATTTATTTAATATTAATCATTTAATATTAAATATGTTATAATAATGTTTATTAAAATATTTAATTTAATTTATATTATTAATTATTTAATAAAAATGTTAAGTAAAGTATTCACTAATTATTCAATAATGGATTAACTATTAATAAAAGTATTTATTAATTAGTTGTTGAAATATTTCTTTTTCATACCTTTAAATATTAAAAAATATATATAAATATATATATTTAATGTTTTAAAAATTAAAAATTAAATTTTTGATAAATTATTCTTTATTAAAAAATACCCTGAGAGTACTGGTTAAAAATTTAATATATATATTAATAGAAAGAGATAATATTAATAAAGAACCAAGAGTTCTTGAACTTGATTAGAGGTACCAATCCAGCAAGCCACCTCCTTCCAAATAATATTAGAGGTACCACAATAATATTATATGATTCAAAGATTTTGAATCCGTTCCACAAAGAACACAAGCGGGATTAAAAGAGGGAAACGAAATATCTCTAGAAAGAAGCAAATCTCTAGTTGGAACTTTATTGATGAAACATCTCCAATCAAAAGCCTTAATCTTCATAGGCACCTCCATCTTCCAAATTAACAAGAGAGCTTTGTCGAAGTAGTTCTCCGGGCCAAAGGAAACATGATAAACGTTAGTAAGATCATAGAAACTACCAACGGAAAAAGCGCCATCATTTTCGGCCTTCCAAGAAACCGAATCACGCCCTAAAAAATAGGGCTGCACTGACTGTAGGTACTGCCTTAGGCGCTGGATTTCTAGAACAGCCCCCGGAAAGCCTACCGATGGAATCCCACCCCCCCACCCCACACTCCCAATTACCATTCACCCATCCTCTCATTCCCGCCACCGCCACAAATTTCAACCTCGATAGCTCATACAACACCGGAAAAGAATCCTTTAAACAAATATCATCTGGCCAATTAGCATACCAAAAAGAATTAGTAAAGTCATCTCTAATATGGAATCTACAATTGTTGACAAACCAATTCTCCGAATAACTCTTCTCCAATTTAAGAATATCCGAAAACCAAGAAGATATAGGAGACCTTGAAGAGATGCTTTTATTAAAAGTAACCACATATAAATTAATGTCTCCATATCTTGCTTTCAAGACTTTATACCACAAAACATCTGATCCACCTAAAATCCTCCATCTCCACTTATGAAGAAGTGAAAAATTAAAATCTCGAATTTTTCTCAAACCAAGACCACCCTTCGCTATAGGTAGACAAATATTCTTCCAACTAACCCAATAAATTTTCCTAACCTCCATCGAACCTCCCAAAGAAAATTACTTTGCAATCTAGTGATTTCGTTTAGAACTTTCTCTGGAGTCTTATAAAAAGAAAGCATGGATATTGAGAGACTACATAACACCGACTTTAGGAGAGTAATTCTACCCCAAAGCTCAACAAACGAACCTTCTAATCCGCCAACCGAGCCTTTATCTTGTTCAAGATCACACTCCAAGATGATATTCTTCTAGGATTAAATCCCACCGGAATCCCTAGAAAAAAGAAATCATTTCCCTCTCTCCTACAAGATAAGAAGTTAGTAGCAATATCTATGAAATTATCATTAATATTAATTCCAATAAGTTTCCTTTTATGAAAATTAATACTAAGCCCGACACCAACTAAAAGCCTCTAAGGATCTCGCTTTGATAGCCCAAAGATGCTTCCAACTATACTCCCCCATCAAAAAAGTATCATCCGCGAATTGTAATATATCAACACTACAACCTCTATTAACATCAAATCCCTTATAGTCTCCTATATCAACCGCGTTGCTCACCATCCCCTTTAAACCTTCCGCAACTATAACGAAAAGAAAAGGAGAAAGCAGATCCCCTTGTCTTAACCCTTTTTCCACCACAAATTTCTTCGAAGAACTACCATTAATCAAAACCGACATTTTGCTAGTAAAAATCAAAGTCTCCATCCACTTCAACCAAGTTTCCCCAAAAACCCATCTTTCTCAACATTTACCTTAGAAAGTCCCAACACACATTATCATCTTTCTTGAAGTGCACCTTGAAAAGTAAGCAACTTCTCCTTTCTTTTTTTGCCAAATCCACAACTTCATTGGCAACCACCATCCGATCCAACAGTTTCCTACCCGGAACAAACGTGCTTCGGTTATTGGCATTCATCTAACCACTAAAATATGATACTGCCAAATTATATTATCAATGACAAATATGTTGGTGATAAAATGTGTACGAGCATGACTTAGTATTATCATTGACAACTATGTTGGTGATTAAATGTGTATGAGCATGACTTAGTATTATCAATTTATCATTGACAAATACTATGTTGGTGATTAAATCTGTATGAGTATGACTTAGTTTCTATTCAACTGTCCATTAGCCCATGCTGAACTTCTCTATTTACGATTAATTGATACAGTAAAAGTCTACAACTTCTCCTAAAAGAAAAAATTAGCAGATAATGTCTGAACAACCTAATTACAAATGCCATCATTGCTTGAAGATTCATGATGGAAATTAAACCAATTTTGCAAAATAAATAAATGGAGTCTTAAAAAGGAGCCAATGTAAGAAATGGTGTAAACATATGAAAAATAAATAGCCATTAAACATACGTGACATATGCTAAAATCTTACAAAACAACATACCAAAAAGTGAAAAAAATGGTGACTTACTAAAATTTAAGCAGTTGTTCAACCCAATTTTCACTCCAAATATTTTAAAATCAACACTCCCAAGCAGCAAGTTTCAACAACATATCATTACCAAGATACACATAAACCTTATTATAGATTTCTCCTCACCGTTTTAATGAGAAAAAGGGCCAAGGACAAATAGAAAACTAGACCTATAAAGCAATATACAACACACGAATTTAAAAACTTATTAACATGCCAATTGATCCCTAAAAGAAGATATTTCCTCAAAGATGGGAAGTCTTCTTGATCTAACCGGGCTCCATACATTAAGCAATCCATCAATTCCCTTCACAAGATCATCATCAAGACCTAAATCATCCATAAACTTTGGTTGTGGCGAGTTTTCATTCAATTCTACAAGCAATTCCTCAGCTCTATTTAGAGACTTGATTTCATCAGAACCTTGAAGCTTTCCTTGCAAAACTTGTTCAAGGACTAAATAGGCTTCTTCATAACGAGATTGTCTCATTAAGCATAAGGCCAAGTTTAGAGCCTTGTTGGCATCAGCATCTATCATTTGAGCTTTCTTGAAAACTACCTCAGCCATCATGTAGTTTGTTTTTTGCATGTAGGCCCAGCCTAAGTTTCCCTGTATCATCCATACATGTTTTAAGTAGCAGTAATCTAAGCATGTATTGTTAGATTGAAAAAGTGAAAGATTTAAGTACCAATAATCTTGCAGTTTCTTGCTTAATTGAAACTTGGAACTTTTTGCCATGAGAGCGAGCAGTCTTTGTAGTCCTTCCATTAAAGGCCTCTCCTTGATAGATAAGTCTTAGCTTTCTTTTTAATAAGTCAATTTGCTCCTCTACTCTTCCACATTTCTGTTTAATTCCCACAAAATATATTAGATTCTTTCATCATATCATGAGTTATTTAATTAATCAAATTAATCCTTACTAAATATGGACACTTGAGATTAAACACACATTTGAGCAATTCAAAGCTGTGTTAGGTTGGAAACTGACAGTCAGATGTAAATCACTCTTACAAGTAAAATTACAATTACATGTTAATAGCCCTATTAGATTTTAACTAAAATTATTACCGTACTTGCATTTGTTTCTTGTTCAATATCTAAAAATGTGTTTTTTCTGATAAATCATTATGACAAATTAATTAAAGTTATTACAAGTCTCAGACCATGTGTGTCTTATCAGTGTTATGTGTTGTTCAGATGTGTGTTCAGATAAATCAGTATGATACATTAATTAAATTTATTACTTGTGTCGGACCACGAGGGTCTTGTACTGTCTTAAAATTCTGTGCTCTGATAAATCTTTATGATTCATATTAACTGAATTTATTTATTAGTTGTGTCAGACTATCAGTATTTTATGAATATGTGCTCTGATAAATCATTATGACACATATTAACTGAATTTATTAGCTGAGTTAGACCATCATAGTTTGTGCTCTGATAAATCACTATCCATTAATGTCTTACAAATATGTGCTGTGATAAATCTCTATAATTACTGTGTCAGATCATCAGTGTTTATGAGTTTGTGCTTTGATAAATCACTATTACACATATTAACTGAATTTATTAGTTGTGTCAGATCATCAGAGTTTGTGCTCTGATAAGTTATTATCCATTAATGTCTTATGAATCTGTGCTCTGATAAATCTCTATAAAACATGTTAACTGAATTTATTACTGTTTCAGACCATCTCTGTCTTATCATTGACAACTATATTGGTGATTAAATGTGTATGAGCATGACTTAGTTTCTATTCAACTGTCCATTAGCCCATGCTGAGCTTCTCCATTTACCATTAATTGATACAGTAAAAGCCTACAAGTTCTCCTAAAAGAAAAAATTAGCAGATAATGTTTGAAATTTAGTTCATTAAATAAATTGCATAAAATGCATCAGAAATACAAAACAAGTAATCGATAATTCTGAACAACCTAATAAATAACAAATGCCATCATTGCTTGAAGATTCATTATGGAAATTAAACCAATTTTGCAAAATAAATGGATGGAGTTTTAAAAAGGAACCAATGTCAGAAGTGGTGTAAACATATGAAAAATAAATAGCCATTAAACATACCTGACATAGCTAAAATCCTACAGAACTACCTACCAAAAAGTGAAAAAAATGGTGACTTACAAAAATAACAAAATATGAATACATAGTCCTTTAAGCAGTGGTTCAATCCAATTTTCACTTCAAATATTTTTAAAATCAACACTCCCAAGCAGCAAGTTTCAACAACATATTTTTGTGGTATTTATTACCTTACTCTTAACATGCAATACATATCATTATTTAAGACTAAATATAGACGCAGATCCATGAAGCTGATATATACACGGTTCTAATTAAACTTTTCAATTACAGTAAAAATCAATTGCTTTTGTAATTGAATATTGCTACCTCCGTCCCTAATTATAAGACTCTGTTGAGTTTTTTTTCCCTTTTTAAAAGACTCTCTTCAATTTTCAATATACATTAATGATTTTTTTTCAAACTTATCTCTAATTATGTTACATCTTTTTTCACAATCTCTAATAAATACTTATATACAAATTAACTATTTTTCTTTATAAATTTGTAAAAGCATACAAAATAGTCAATAAATTTAATATTTTAATCAACTTTTTTAATTCCCACAATGTTTTTAATAGAGTCGTGTATTTGGAGACAGAGGTAATATTAAAATCACATGCATCATATATATCTAAAACTTTCCACTTTACATATTAATAGTAAATACATAATTTAAAATTTTTATGTTTTTTTTTTCAAAAAATACTTTATATCAAAAACCAAAACAATACAATTCAAGGCGATCCAATGGTCCAACCTTACGAAAAGCAAAATTTCTACGGCATAGCAAGGCTGGGGCCAGTCTTGGGTCAGGACAACTAGGCCCACAATCCAGGGCCTCCAAAAGTATAGGGGCCTCGTAATTTTTGTGTTTGGGGTATAGAAATCATAAAATAAAATGTTTATTTAAGCTGTGTGTTGTGACTATAAAGAGTATAGCTATAGCGCAGCTGTGTCGTGCGTTTTGCCTTTATGCATGTCTTTTTTCATTTCTTTTTATTTCAAAATCTGCAAAAGAAAAGCTAAAGCAACACTAAGTAAGTTGACAATATAGTTATTAAAGTTAATTTATAATATGGCAAAATTCTTAATTATTTTTTAATTTTTATTTTTTAAAACATTAATGACCATTTTTTATTATTAAACTTATATGATAAAATATTTGTATAAGTAATATTTTCAATTAAATATTTTAGATAAATAAATAAAATTTTAAAAAAGAAATGCATGCACCATCAATTGCAAGAACATTTTCAATTCAGACATTCAAATATTTATAGATAATTTCTTTTCTTTTATTAAAGTTGACTTTTAAAATTGGAATAAACTCCAATTTATTTGAATATATATTTTTTATGTTAGTTGCACGGATAAATGACTAATTTTAATGTTGTTGATATTATTTATAATTTAAATAGATTTATTCCTTTTTTAAAAAAAAAAATATTTTTTATCATAAATTCATTTTTATTATTTGTCAGGCAGACCTTGAGCAAGGCTAACCACAAAAATTTTCAATTTTGCTTTCCCAACATCTATTAATAACTATATCTATAATCTTCTGCCTTATATCCATATTGCTATTATCTTGGCCAAAACAATGAAGGTAGCGGTACAGCCGCACTTCATATACCTTTCCCGTAAAAGCACACTTTAGCACTTCGGATATGCTCCCCTTCCCTTTACAAAGCAGAAGCTACCATTTAATCTCATCTTCACAAGCTTGAGGAGTATCGTGGAGGTGAAGCCAATTTAAAACAACTTTCCAAATTTCTGCAGTTCAGTACATTCGAAAAGCAGGTGGCTTAGAGTTTTTTTCTCTAAACAACAATTATCATCAGTAATCATGTGGAACCTATGAAGTCTCTCCTTATGGTTATTAATAAGAAATTTAAACTTTATTATTTTCTCACTCAATTTTATCTCTTTTTATGTTCTCTATTGTCAATTTTCACTAAATACAGATTTTGTAGTTACATATGACTGCAAACAATACATTATCCTTTGCAATCAGTTAATACCCAGTTTCATGTATTTAATGTATTTTAAAAGTTATTTTTCTCATCTTTTCTCTCAATTTACCTCTCATTACACTCTATTTATGCAGTAGCCACAAGGAATTCCTAATTTGAAACCTCTATATTGTTTTCTGTATTTTAAAAATTATTTTTATCATCTTCTCACAATTTTATTTCTCTCTGCACTCTCTATTGTCAATTTTCAATAAATATAGATCCTGTAGTTACATATGACTACAAATAATTCAGCCAAGTCTTTCAATTCATCAGTAATTAATAATATTTTTTAATTAAGATTAAATTTTATTTATATTTTTCTATTTTTAATATATAAAGTACAAATAAGTAATTAACATTTCTTAAACCATACTTGAGATTTTACCATCACATAATTATAACATAATTTATTAATTAAATTACCAAGATACAATTAAACCTTATTATACATTTTTCCTCACCGTTTTAACAAGAAAAAGGGCAAAGGAAAAACAGAAAACTAGACCAAAAGCAATATACAACATACCAATTTAAAAACTTATTAACATGCCAATTGATCCCTAAAGGAAGATATTTCCTCAAAGATAGGAAGCCTTCTTGATCTAGTTGGACTCCATACATTAAGCAGTCCATCAATTCCCTTCACAAGATCATCATCAAGACCTAAATCATCCATAAACTTTGGTTGTGGCAAGTTTTCATTCAATTCTACAAGCAATTCCTCAGCTCTATTTTGTGACTTGATTTCATCAGAACCTTGAAGCTTTCCTTGCAAAACTTGTTCAAGGACTAAATAGGCTTCTTCATAACGAGATTGTCTCATTAAGCATAAGGTCAAGTTTAGAGCCTTGTTGGCATCCGCATCTATCATTTGAGCTTTCTTAAAAACTACCTCAGCCATCATGTAGTTTGTCTTTTGCATGTAGGCCCAGCCTAAGTTTCCCTGTATCATCCATACATGTTTTAAAGTAGCAGTAATCTAAGCATGTATTGTTAGATTGAAAAAGTGAAAGATTTAAGTACCAATAATCTTGCAGTTTCTTGCTTAATTGAAACTTGGAACTTTTTGCCATGAGAACGAGCAGTCTTTGTAGTCCTTCCATTAAAGGCCTCCCCTTGATAGATAAGTCTTAACTTTCTTTTCAATAAGTCAATTTGCTCCTCTACTCTTCCACACTTCTGTTTAATTCCCACAAAATGTATTAGATTCTTTCATCATATCATGAGTTATTTAATTAATCAAATTAATCCTTACTAAATATCGACATTTGAGATTAAACACGCATTTGAGCGATTCAAATATGTGTTAGGTTGGAAATTGAGACTTTCATATGTTTTAACTAAAAATTATTACTCGTTTCAAACCATGTTTTGTTTTATATATGTGTAATTTGCTACATTATATCGACATATTAACCAAAATTACAGTATGACTTACAAGTAAAATTACAATTACCGATAAATTGCCCTAATAGATTTTAACTAAAATTATCACAGATATGTCAGACCATTAATTTTTTATTGTGTATTTATTCTGATAAATCACTATCACACATTAATTAAAATAAAGTTATTATATTTGTCAGATCATCGGTGTCTTATCAGTGTTCTGTGTTGTATCTGTGCTCACATAAATCACTATGAAATATATATTAAGTAAATTTATTACTTGTGTCAGACCTTGTAGTGTCATATGAGTCTGTGCTCTGATAAATCATTATGACTCATATTAAATGAATTTATTAATTGTGTCAGACCATCAGTGTCTTATGAATATGTGGTCTGATAAATCACAATTACACATATTAATTGAATTTATTAGTTGTGTTAGACCATGAGAGTTTGTGCTCTGATAAATCACTATCCATTAATGTCTTAGGAGTCTGATAAATCTCTATAACATAGGTTCATTGAATTTATTATTGTGTCAGACCATTAATGTCTTATGAGTATGTGCTCTGATAAATCACTATGACACATATTAACTGAATTTTGATAAATCACTATGACATATATTAACTGAATTTATTAGTTGTGTCATCAGAGTTTGTGCTCTGATAAGTTATTATTCATTAATGTATTATGAGTCTGTCCTCTGATAAATCTTTATAACATATGTTAACTGAATTTATTACTGTGTCAGACCATCAGTGTCTTATCACTATCCAATTTTGAATATGTGGTTTCTGATAAATCATTATTACACATGTTAACTAAATTATTAATTTAATCAGCCTATCTGTGTTACTCAACCTAAAGTAGTGTAGATATGAAATATGAAAATACCTTGTAAAGATCAAGAAGAACATTATCAAGTGATTCTTGAGAATGTTTGGAGCAAAGACCTCTAAAAGATTTGATAGCTTCAATAGCTTCTTCAGTTCTGTCTAATTGCTTCATCACAACAGCCATATCCTTTAGAGCACTATCCACTTTGTCTCCAACATTAATGGCCTTCCAAAAGTACACTATAGCAACTTCTGGATCTTTATCCACCAACTGAATTCATACACATTCATATCATTATTCAATATTACACCATAAATTTACATAAGAAAACCTTTCAAACTTTGATCCCGTAATAAGCCAAAGAATGTAAAAAAACAAAGGAATCTTGATGAAAAAAATTTGATCCTGTAATAAGCCAAAGAATATAAAAAAACATGGAATCTTGATGAAGAAAAAGATTCCTTGAATCTGTAGATTCTTTTAATCTTAAAAAGAATTACTCTACCAAAGTAAAATATGGTAAAAGTAATTCTGAAAAGTTGCAAATATCTTTTAAAGTTAAAGTCAATAATTAAAAATAAAGTGAAAATTTCAAATAATCACTAAAATATAACATAGAATTATGAAGAAATGGTGCAATTTTCAGAGACATGCAGATAATTTCAATTGTGCAAAAGAACAAATCACAGTCCTTATGGATAAGTGAAATTGAGAAAAAGGTACAGATACTATACCTGAGCATGTTTGGCTTTGACATAGGGAGTATCACCAAAAGGAACCTTATGGATAACATGATAAAGATCATCTTTCTTTGCTTTACAACTTTTGTTCAACACACTATTTCCTTCCATTTTCTCTCACAAAAGAAAGATACTCTTTGTTTTGAAAGCACATGCACCTTATGATGAAGATGGGAGAGATTCAGTAGTGAAGAAAATGAGGGGTCTACTCACATAAAGAAAAACATAGGACATATGAAGATAATATATACAACGAACCTGGGATTCTATCATTCTAACCTCTATGAATGTGGATGGAATTGAGGCTATATTCTATACATGACATCATGTTTCCAATGCTAATTGGTGTTTGACACGTGGTATTTTTTTGTTTTTTATTTTGTTTTTTTCCTATTGTGTGAGTTATTTTATTATCAGTTTTAATAATAAATAATAATCATAATCATTATAAAAAATTAACAGCAATTAGAGGGAATAAGGAATCGAGACATAGAGTTGAGTGGTATACACTCTAGAAAAATTCTTAAATAGGTAGAAATTGATTATATTAAGCTATAAGTATGATGCAAAAAAAAGTTCGGATTATCTATCGTTAAAAACAAATATACACTATGGATATTTTATATATTTTTTATAATTATTAAAATATATTGTAAATTTAATTAAATTTTTACATTTCTCAAATTATTTATAATCAATTTAATTTTATGAGGGGAAAATCTACCATAAAGGGTATATACTCCTTCTAATTTTTTAGATTCATTAAATAGTTGATGTAATTGGTCTACATAGAGATTATTTAATAAATTTAAAAATAATATTTTGTTTATAATAGTGGACAAAAGAAGTATTTACTACAATATGAGATGAAGTAGTATAATCTATCATATAAAAAAATAAAGTATTCTTTAAAAACCTAAAATACACTTCATGCTCAATATTGAGTCATGTGTATAACATAAGCATTCATCACTTTGTTTTGTACAATTCAGTTTTCATTTGATTTCAAAAACTCATTGTACGACGATTTTAAAATCTATTTCTCTTCCAAATTCGAAAACAGTCTCTCACTCATTAAGTGATACTTCTCTTATTCTTCTCTCTTCCGCTTCCTCTCTCTTCTTTTTCTTCTTCTTTTTCTATCATTATTTTCCTCAACAAAAATGATTCTGTTATTCTTCTCTGCTTAGATCTGCGAAACATCGACGATTATGTTATTGTTGATATTTTTTTATTGTTGCAGGTTTTGATAAATTAGATTTGAAATCAAAAATTAGAAGACTGAAGAATCCAGCCTTGTTATTCAAGCTCAGTTCCCTAATCCTCTTCAGTCATCTTCCATTATCAAGAAAAAGGTAACTATCAATATCGATAATTTAGATGTGGGTTTATGATTCTGATGTTTAATTTGAAAATAATTCATTTTGTAATCTCATTACACTGTGGTGTTTGTTGTGTTTCTTTCTTATTTTTTATTTCTACTAATGATGTTCACTCTGTTTGTGGAGGTTTGAACGCGGCGTCATGGAAGTTATTTGATTACAAAGGCGAACATCCTCTTTTCTCTTGGATACAATGAATATCCCTTCACTATTATTAGATGTCCTTAGTGTGGAAGATATGGTCACATAAAGCCATTTTGTTTCAAGTTGTATGGTTACCCCAACTCTACACACAAATCAAAGGTGACTCAGGCTCAACCAAGGAAATGGTGGATTCCCAAAGCAAATATTGCATGTTTCTTGGCTCACACGTCTTCAACAGAAAAGATCACAAAAGATTGGTATTTTCATATCACAAGTTCCAGCTATTCTCAATCGATTTTAGCCATCCATCCATACTCTTGAGGCTTCCAGGATCCGATCCAAGCCTTTACATCATTCCAAAGCAAGCAGTAGCCATCCCCTCGAAGTTACACCAGTTTGGTAAAATTGGGGATTTCTAACTTTCGATTTACATAATATAAAATGTGTCTATGAAATCATTCATGTCCATTATGTTGTTTTGAATCGATTTGATGCATTGGTTGTAAGTTTTAGTGCAGGAACGATTAAACACCGTTGTTAGGGCATAGAGAGCTGTAAGCTTTGAACACATCGATACAGGCCATTTCAGATCAAACTAACACCACCATTGAATTCACAAGGGTCGATTTAGGGGGATAGGATCTTCCTCCTATTTTTATTCTCGTTATTTTGCAGGTTCTGATTCTCTCCTTGCTGGAGAAGATGACTGGAGAAGCCACCCAGGGTGGTTGACCGACGAAGACTTCAGGGAGGCAGGTGTGGCACAGTTCGATTGGTTTGTTCAAAACCCAGGGACCCACCTTGGCGCGTTTTGATTTTTAATTAGTTTTCTGAAATTAATCTTGCATATATATTTATTGAATGGCATAAGTTAATGGATGTATGGCCGCCTCAGCGGTAGAACACATACACTTACAATCTTGTCCCTCAAGGCGTGGGTTCGATCCCCGCCTTTTGCAACAAAAAAACTATTTTTTCTGGATTTTTACATGTTACACGTACATACAAAGGGAGGCGTTTCTATATCACCCACAAGCCAGTGGCCTAGTGGTCCAATTTTGTCTCAGAAACCCCAGGGTCACGAGTTCAACACCTTTTCCCTATTCATTTTTTCTAGCATTTTCAATTTTTCTAACCTATTTGAATTTCTTTTCAAAAATTATTTTATTTGTTTTCTAAAATCCTAAAAAATGTTTTGATTTTAGATTTAGGTCTTAGATATCTTTATTTAATTTTTGACACAAAAACATTTTATATCATTTAAAATATTTTTCTTAATTAATTTCAAATTAACTTAGAATTAGCTTTTCTTAATTAAAATCAACTACAAAAAACATCAAAAAATATTTTCTTTTACTAATTAAGTTTTTTACATTCTCTTAACATTTAAAACACTTTAATCTTATTTATTTATTTCTTTTTGCATTTAAATTCTAAAAATCAATGTATAGGTTGCAAGGTTTTTTGTAATAGCGTAGATTTACTTTCCTCGCACTTTTTTTCATTATCATGTATCTGTTCATGGGATGTAATAGTTTAGGTAATTTACTTTTCTGCACCTCTTATTATGCAACTGCCCCAAAGCCCTATAATAGCGTAGGATATTTACTTTCCGCACTTTATTTTCTGTAAATATTAACTGCTTAGATGTATGCTAATTAGGATTATATGGCAGGACCAAAAACAATCTTAGAACAACCCTAAATAAAAGATAAATATCTGAAAACAACGCACTTTGCATACTCGCACCCTTTGAGTAATCTCTCTTGTTGCCTTCGGATAAAAGAATCATTAGCAAAGACCCTCGAACGTAGGGATACCATTAGCAAAGATCCTCAGTTAAATCATCACAAAGATCATAGTCCCTCGATGTCCCTCGATGTTGCCTACGAATATATGATCTCGTCCCTCGGTTGTTGCCCACGAAAAAGTGATGATCGTGCCTTCAAAATGCTAAGGTGTCCTTACAATGTTGCCTTCAATAACCATATGATGACCCTACGCCTGTCCCTTCACATCCAACAGATAGGGCTACCTACTAACTAATGGTATGGATAACGCTATCCTAAAGGAGAAGGAAAATAACGAGAACAACCTTATGAGTGGGTAATAACTCTTATTTGTTTGCGCAGAACAAATAATTTTCACACCTCATATTTTTCAAAACAAATATTTTCAAACACTTCATATACATTCTTGAAGACTGATACAAAATCACACACACAAAAGCAAGTTTTCAAAAGGTGAGCTAAACAATTAAGAGCCCGTAGATAACTACGGATGGAAAGGGTGCTAACACCTTCCTTTTTCATAATTACCCCCCGTACTCAGAATTGATAAAAGGTCTTTCCTGTCCTTTTCACCTTTACTTTATTGGATAAAAGAAGAGTCGGTGGCAACTCTTGCTAACCGCAATATTTGCGATAAAATGCAAAACAAATAATTCAGCTTTCCTAGCGTGTTACAGGATCTAAGGGTGACTAAGGGTTGGGTGGTTTGAGAAAGAAATAAGTATGCTCGTCAAGGTTGAGACCTTGTGCCTACGTATTCTCAAAAGGAGATTAAGAAAGTCAAAGCAATCGTAGTTCCCACTTATGCGCTAGTGGAAGCAATGATTTTAAGAGACAATGACAAGTGTCATCTTAATGAAAAATGTATCTAATCTATTTCATCACATACATTTTTGAAAATTGGATGTTGAATCTTTCATTGTAAGAAATGGGTGTTTAACTTGAGTGTACAAGTATACCGCTTATAGTTCTTAGAATGAGAAGATGTTTTGAAAAATGTTGGATCTTTCATTGTAAGCATTAGGCGTTTAACTTGAGTATACAAGTGTGCCACTTAAAATTAAGAAAGATGTTTTGTTTTTTTGTTTGAAAAGATGTTTTATTTGAATGTGATGCTATAGATGAGATACTTCTTCCATTGAGATGATTCGTGTCTCATCTCTGAGGATAAATGTTTTATTTTGTTTGGGGGGGTGATTTTAAGAAGCCTGTGGGTCCTTGTATTGTAATCCCGGGAGGAGGCTATCTGAGGGACATCGAGGGTCCTTGTATTGTGAGGCCGGGAGGAGGCTATATGAGGGACATCGAGGGTCCTTGTATTGGGAGCCCAAGAGGAGGCTACAGGGTATGGATGGCTTGGTTTTAAGAGTGATTTCATTGGGAAATCATACTCTTTGGGTTATATCCTAGCTAAGGAGATTCTTTGTACGAAGCCCAATAGGAGGCTAACTCAACGAGGGGGTTCTTTTGTACAAAGCCCAAGAGGAGGCTAAATCAACAAGGGAGTTCTTTTGTACAAAGCTAAAGAGGAGGCTATGGGGAACCTGGTTGTTATACTAGTTGTAATGACATAAATAAACATAAACACGTATATATATGAAAAAAGTGTGTGTGTGTGTGTGTGTGTGTGTGTGTATTCATAAGAGTTTATTAAGGAAATATATAAACAAGTGTATAAAATAAGCAAATAAAGCTAGTGATACTTGGATATATACAAGGGAGTGGGACTTACACCGAGAATAATGCACCTCTTAATACCAGTGGAATTGGAGAAAGATATGGATAAACAAGTAGATAAAACAAGCGAAAAAAGCTAGTTATACTTGAATATGTACAAAGGGTTGGATATGTACAAAGAATTGAATATGTACAAAAAGGTTTGGATATGTACAAAGAATTGAGTATGTACAAAAAGGGTTGGGACTTACACCTTAAGGGAGGCCCACGATCAATTTGATTTTGAGTTCAAAAGATTTTCGTGGAAGAAACCTAGTTCGGTTTGTATTTTCAAGGAATAAATCGAATCGATCATGGAAAAAGAGGTGTGTAAGTCAAATAAAACATTTTGAACAATTTTAAAAGACTTGTAGAGTGAAAGTTTATTCACATGAATGTTTTGAAAAAGATTAGGTTAGAGAAATCAAGAAGAAAACATTTTTTAAAGCATTTAAAACACTTAAAAAGTCTTACTTTTAACCTAATAAAAATATATCAAAAGAAAATATTTTTTGGGATTTTTTGACATAATCATAAAATAGATGTACTAAATGACAAGTGTGCAAAAAATCATCTCAAAGTGAGAAGATTTGATTGGTTTTTTAAATGTTGAAGTTGTTGAAAAATATGAAAAAAAACAAGTGATAAAAATTTGATTTCTCCTTGGTGAGTGTTGAACTCAGGACCTTGGCTTGAAAGGTGAAAAAGTTAACCACTGGACCAAATGTGTAGCTTGTTAAACAAACGTTTTCAGAAGATTATATGTTAAAACAAGTTATGAATGGTTTTGAAAAATAGTTTGAAAAATAGGAAAAAGAATGAAAAAGGTCTGGGGCGAGGGGGATTCGAACCCCAGACCTGAGGGCAAGAAGTGACTTAAGGGTGCGCGCTCTACCACTGGGGTGGTTATACATTCGTTCATTAAAATAACTTCAAATGTATATATTTAAAACGCATTTTTGAAAATGGGACAGATGGCGCCATGGCCTTTATCTTTCTCGTCGTGACAAACCTCCATGGCCAATTTAAATTTCTTGCATTCTTGACCAATTTGAAAAATGTAAAATGATAAATTGCTCAGAATTTCACCACGATTTCAATCATGCAATTTATTAAAGCTAACACTCAAAGATTAAAGAGAATTTCCATAAAGTACCAATTAAACCCTAACTGAAAATTTTAACTAATCTATGGGCACAATTGATTTTAAGTAAAATTGAGGATTCAGATAGCTTGAGCAATATGATATCTACATTTCTAACCACAAAAATGATGCTAAATATGCTTGTATGAGGATATCAGATTTCAGAAAATTTACCTCTTGCAGCAAAATCCCAGAACTCGTGTGAGTGCTTCCAGTTGCAAGGTGATGATTCAAATAGCTTCCTTGGACTTCACTGAGTGTGTTCTAACTTCTAGATTTCTTCGAAGCTTGCTGAATTCTCCTACCCGACTCAAGTTACAGGTTTCTGATTTTTTAATGGAGGATGATGATGGAGTTGTTACAGAAGTGGATCAAGGTTTTGGATCACTTCTATATGATGTATGTAAGGTGTTTGAATGATCAAGAAGAGAAACACACGACTGAATTTGGATTTGGCTGTTAAGGCTCAAAACTTGCACAAATAGAGTTTTCTTGAGGAAATGAGTTTTGGCTAATTTTGTGATGGATTAAAATGATGAACAACTTCTAAATGACATTTAGAAGAGTTTTGGATAACACCTTTGGTTAGAACTTGCAAGAATTGGAAGTTGGAATTCTAACCTCTTTGAAAATTAAAAAACTTGCAATTTATTAAATAAGTGAGAAAACAAGTTTGTAGTTGTTTTGGTGTGATTTCAAATGAAGGAATGAACTCTATTTATAGGACAAGAAGTTTGGAGATCAAGGCAAGCAAGAATTGAGATTTTTGCAACTTGGTCTTAAGAGATAAGAAAGGAATCTTATCATTTAATGCACATGGTTAAAATGGTAAACAATGGTTAATTCACTCAAGTGTTCCTATCCCTTCTTCAATCATGATCTCTGGATATTTTTGGATGAAACTTATCCCTTGGTAATGACAAGGCAAGATTTTGGCAAAGCTGCTTGAAAAAATTGACAAAAATGACCTAAAATGCAAGTTTTGGACCTATAATGTCTAATTTCAAAATCCTAGCTCCACAAAATATTTTTCCATGTTCTCGGAAATTTTGGAAAGCTTGTTACAAGATCTAAAAAGTTGTAAAAAAGTTGTAAAAACACTTGAAATTTTTTCTAAGTGTTTAGAAAATTCAAGTTTTGACTTTTTGTTGACTTTTTCCACATTTTTTATTCTTGATGACCATGTTGAATAATTTGAAATGCTTTGATGATTGGAAATTTTGAATTTCAAAGTTGCCCAAAAAAGTCAAAGTTTAACTTATCTGAATAGTTGACTTTTTATTAATTGATTCAAAATTTCATTATCAATCAACCATGGCATTGTAGATGTTTTGAACCAAGAAATTAGGTCAAGATATTGCATTGGTGATCTTGAGATCACGCTCCAAGCAATTAGGTCATACATTGAGCCAAAAGTCAATGATGCATCATCCTCGATCAAAACCCTAATTTGGTCGATTCACGATTAATCTTGAGGAAAAGGTTGAATTTTAAAGATTAAATGTTGATGTTGATGAATATAGATCACTAAAGATGAGTGGATACTCAAACCCTAATTGATCACATCTTGCACTGATGAATGATTTTGATTCAAAACCCTAATTTGGCTTAAGAATCAAACACACAAGCTATCTTGTTTTGCAATTTGTCAGTGATGCAATGATGCATATCTAGATGATATGAGATGGTATCTTAGGTCAAAACTTATGGTATGACAACTCTATCTATTACCACCTCGTACTACAAACTTTGAACTCCATATACTCCGCCAAACATAACTGGGGTTATGTCCAACAACATAATCCATATCCATAAAATCACAGTTAGGAAAGTACTTGGCTTTGTAGAGGCGATAAAATATATTGGTAGGATTACTCATTAATCTACATGCTTGTTTACTAAGCATGGAATAATTAAATACACTGATATTCTTGAAGCCCTTTCCTCCTACGACTTCTGGCATAGACAACTGATCCCAGGATAGCCAATGAATACCTTTACCATTGTTACAATCATGACCCCACTAGAAAGAATTCATTATCTTCTCAATTTCATCACAAAGTGGGGATGGAAGTAAAAATAAACTCATCATGTAATTCAGAATAGATTGAAGAATCGACTTGATAAGAGTTTCCCTACCTGGTTGAGAAAGACACTTACTACTCCAGGAATTGATTTTCTGCCAAATTTTATCTTTAACAAACTTGAATGCAAATTTCATGTTTCTACCAACCATGGAAGTAACACCAAGATATTTTCATGTTCCCAAAACTTGTTGCACCCCTAAAACGTTAGCCAATAAGTTTTTAGAGTTTGTATCCACATTCCTACTACAATAAAACTCAGACTTTTGAAGATTTATTGCTTGACCCTAGGCCTCCTCATCGGTAGAAAGAATATTTTCATGACATGAGCTTCATTAATATCCTCTCTAAAGAACAAAAATGAGACATCACCAAATAAGAGATGAGAAATAATAGGTGCAATCCAACAAATTTATGTACTCTGAATATCCCTTCTAGTTCGGCTTGCTTGATGGGAGTCGAGAGGTCTTCCGAGCAGAGAATAAAGAGGTACTAAGAAAGAGGATCCCCTTGTCTTAAACCAAGCCCGAGAACTATCAGACCAAATGCATTACCATTCATACCCATATAGTAATCTGCAGTTTTAACACAAAGCATGATCTGGCAATTTATTTCCGCCAGAAACCCAATTTGGAGAGAACATCGTTCAAATAGTCCCAATCAATCATATTATAAGCTTTAATAATGTCAAGTTTTAGAGTTATATCTTTGAGTCTCCCTCTAGCTTTGGGCTTTATATGATGCACCACTTTGGTCCCCATAGCTTAGCAAGCATATCTTTCAAAGCAACAAACCTAATATATTAGTTAGTTAGCATTGAACCGATCAGACAAAGGTCGAGAAGCTCCTTCGACACGAAGTTAGCAGGATTTACATTAATTCGACCAATATAACCATTCTCAATAGAATTCGATTGATCCATGATGAGAAAACTGATCAAGAAATTACTCAAAATTACAATGTTTTTTCTGGTGGCAAGTAACATATTTTTAGAGTACTTTCTATCGATGAAGCTTTTACACACAATCAAGGGAATTGGGATATTCTTCTGACAATATATTCTACATTCTGTATGATTTGATCCAAATTCGCAATGGTTGAGCATAAGGGAAAATCCATAAGTAGATTTTGTCATCCCTCCATCAAATATGATCGTAAAATCAATATACATCAAATTCGTAATTGACATTTCTCAAACCATACTAGAGATTTTACCATCATTTATTTAATTAAATTACCAAGATACAATTAAACATACATTATTATAAATTTCTCCTCACCGTTTTAATGAGAAAAAGGGCAAAGGAAAAATAGAAAACTAGACCTAAAACAATATACATCACACCATTTTAAAAACTTGTTAACATGCCAATTGATCCCTAAAAGAAGATATTTCCTCAAAGATAGGAAGCCTTCTTGATCTAGTTGGACTCCATACATTAAGCAGTCCATCAATTCCCTTCACAAGATCATCATCAAGACCTAAATCATCCATAAACTTTGGTTGTGGCAAGTTTGCATTCAATTCTACAAACAATTCCTCAGCTCTATTTTGTGACTTGATTTCATCAGAACCTAGAAGCTTTCCTTGCAAAACTTGTTCAAGGACTAAATAGGCTTCTTCATAACGAGATTGTCTCATTAAGCATAAGGCCAAGTTTAGAGCCTTGTTGGCATCAGCATCAATCATTTGAGCTTTCTTGAAAACTACCTCAGCCATCATGTAGTTTGTCTTTTGCATGTAGGCCCAGCCCAAGTTTCCCTATAACATCAATACATGTTTTAAGTAGCAGTAATCTAAGGAAAAGGAAAAGATGAAAAAGTGAAAGATTTAAGTACCAATAATCTTGCAGTTTCTTGCTTAATTGAAACTTGGAACTTTTTGCCATGAGAGCGAGCAGTCTTTGTAGTCCTTCCATTAAAGGCCTCTCCTTGATAGATAAGTCTTAGCTTTCTTTTTAATAAGTCAATTTGCTCCTCTACTCTTCCACATTTCTGTTTAATTCCCACAAAATATATGAGATTCTTTCATCATATCATATGAGTTATTTAATTAATCAAATTAATCCTTGCTAAAAATCTGACACTTGAGATTAAACAGGCGTTCGAGCAACTTCGGAAACTGACTCCATTTTGATATGTATTATCTAAAATTATTACTGGTAAATCACCGTGACACATTACTGAATTTATTAGTTGTGTCAGACCATCAATTTTATGAGTTTGTGCTGTGATAAACCACTATAACAAGTGTAGTAACTAAATTTGTTAATTGTGTCAGAATTATGACTCTATGCTTGATAAATCACTGTTTGTGTCAGACCCTTAGTCTTATGTTCTTATAAACTACTATGACAGGTGTATTAACTAAATTTGTTAATTGTGTCAGAACATAAGTATCTTATTAGTCTATGCTATGATAAATCACTACAATACATCTTACTGAATTTATTACTTCTATCATACCATCAGTGTCATATCACTATCCAATTCTGAATCTGTGGGTTCTGATAAATCACTATAAGATGTTAACTAAATTATTACTCAGCTAAAGTAGTGTAGATATCAAACATTAGTACATGAAAATACCTTGTATAGATCAAGAAGAACATTATCAAGTGATTCTTGAGAATGTTTGGAGCAAAGACCTCTAAAAGATTTGATAGCTTCAATAGCTTCTTCAGTTCTGTCTAATTGCTTCATCACAACAGCCATATCCTTTAGAGCACTATCCACTTTGTCTCCAACATTAATGGCCTTCCAAAAGTACACTATAGCTACTTCTGGATCTTTATCCACCAACTGAATTCATACACATTCATATCATTATTCAATATTAAACCATAAATTTACATAAGAAAACCTTTCAAACTTTGATCCCGTAATAAGCCAAAGAATGTAAAAAAACAAAGGAATCTTGATGAAAAAAATTTGATCCTGTAATAAGCCAAAGAATATAAAAAAAAACATGGAATCTTGATGAAGAAAAAGATTCCTTGAATCTGTAGATTCTTTTCATCTTAAAAAGAATTACTCTACCAAAGTAAAATATGGTAAAAGTATATCTGAAAAAGTTGAAAATGTCTTTTAAATTTAAAGTCAATAATTAAAAATAAAGTGAAATACAACAATAAAAACCACTATGAATGATGCAGATAGAATAGAATTACGAGGAAATGGTGCAAATATTAAGGGACAATGATGCAGATAATTTCAATTATGCAGGAGCAATAAAAACCAAAGGTGAATTTTCAAAAGGGTATAGATACTATACCTGAGCATGTTTGGCTTTGACATAAGGACTATCACCAAAAGGAACCTTATGGATAACATGATAAAGATCATCTTTCTTCCCTTTAGAACTTTTCTTCAAGACACTAATTCCTTCCATTTTCTCTCACAAAAGATAGATAGTACTCTTTATTTTGAAGGCGCATGCACCTTATGATGAAGATGGGAGAGATTCAGTGAAGAAAATGAGGGGTCTACTCTTATAGAAAAGCTTTGGACATAGGAAGATAATATATACAATCAACTTGGGATCTAACCACTATGAATGTGGATGGAATTGAGGCTAGATTCTATGTGACATCATGTTTCCAATGCTTATTGGTCTTTCATACGTGGCATTTTTTCTTTTTTATTTTGTTTTTTATGTTCTCTTGTTTGGGTTATTTTATTATTATTGATAAATAACAATCATACTCATAATAGCAAAAAAATTAACAGCAAATAGCGGCAATAAGGAATAAAGACATAGAGTAGAGTGGTATACACTCTATAATGTTTGAAATTGAATCTTTAGCTATAACGTGTATGATACCAAAAAAAAAAAAGAAGTTTGGATTATCTAATGTTATATTGAAATTAATTATAGATATTTTGTTCACACGCGGCATTTTTCTTTTTTATTTTGTCTTTTATGTTCTATTGTTGGAGTTATTTTTTTATTATTGTTAGTGTTCATAATAAATAACAATCATAATCATAATAAAATAAAAAATAACAAATTGAGGCGATAAGGAATAGATACATAGAGTAGAGTGGTATCCACTCTATAATGTTAGAAATTGAATCTTAAGCTATAATCGTGTATGATACAAAATAAAAAGTTTGGATTATCTAATGTTAAATTGAAATTAAACTATGTATATTTTATATTTGTTTTTTTTCAATTATTAAAATAAATTGTAAATTTATTAAAAAATTTATATTTCTTAAGTTGATAGTAATAATCAATTTGGTTTTATGTGTGGTAAATTCACCATGTTACTTTATTATTAGATAAGGATTGAAGAGATTTTTATTTATTTTTTATTGATTCAAAGAATCTTTATCATAGAGTGTTTGGAGAGATTTTGTGGAAGCTCTAGAGTATAAAGATGTGTAGATTGTTGACATTTGAATTATACCTGACATATGTATGAAAGGGATATCGACTAATGTACATAAATAAGATGGAGAGACAAACGATATTCCTTTATCATTAGGATTGCACTAAAGTTGAATCCTTATCCCTTTCCCTTTCCCTTAATTTTAAATGTATTCACGAATAAGAACATTCATGGTACATTTTAATTAAAAAATCGAACCGAATCAAATTGAATCATCGTAAAAAGTCATCTGAACTGAATCATTTTAACTAATTTAAAACCAAACCAAACTTATTGATTTGGTGTATTGATTGGAAATTTTGAACCTTACCAGACCGTTTAGCAGATAATTTTTCTCAAACCAAATCATTTGTTAAAGAATCAAACTGATACTTTTTTTGAATTTTTTTAATAAAATATTTTAAACTTGTTTTTACCATTTTTTATTTTCAGTTAAGTTTATGTTTCATTTGGTTCGGTTTTAGATTTTTTTTGTGCAACACATGTTCGGTTCATTAACATAACATAATGATTCAATTATTTTAACTTCACTTGGATTAATGGTGTTTTTGAATAATCCTACTCACAAGCGCAATCGAGAGATATCATTGAGATGTGTATGTTTAGCAAATGATACAACCATACTTAAAGAGTCAAGGAATGATTTAAATGAGAGTTTGGAAATTTGAAAACGAGTCTTAGAACTTATGGCTTTTACCTAAGCAGAAGTAAGAAGAAATATATGCAATAACGATTTGAAAAAGAAGAATTGTTTCTAACTTAGTTGCGAAAGTTGAGGATCATATCATACCACAAGTTACACATGATATATTGGGTTCATAATACAAAACGAGGGAGAAATGAAAGGAGATATAAATAAAAATTTAAGTTGAATGGTTGAAATGGAGGAGAACCTAAGGAGTTTTATGCGACATAAAAGTACAGATAAAGCTGAGGAGAAATTTTTTTGAACATCAACAATCATGCGATATTGTACGAAATAAAATATAAGGCAATTGAAAAAATATATGAGAGTGATATGAGATGTAATTATATGGTTATATCAATATAGTATAAAAGATATTGTGTCGACAGAGACCAATTGACAAGTATCATTATCTATTGTTCCTATATTTATCCAAGGTTATGTGAAACACTTGTTCTTCTGCGAAAATGGAAATAATGAATTTAATTTAATAATAACAACGAGAGGTGAATAGTTGACACTCAACAGTAATGTGTTCAGGGGGTGCATAGGGATTACATTCGGGAGATCATGGAGGCTATAGTAGTGTTTAAACTGCAGTAAAGTGGCAAGAGCAAAAGTTAAGTTGGGAAATGTTTCGGGTTTTATCGCATCCACATGGATCAGTGTGAGGGATCAAATTATATTTAATGGTCTCTACGTTTCTAAGCTTGGTTTGAATGGTTTAAAATCCTAAAACATGGAAAGTAAAACATATGAACACGTAAATAATACACTCTTTACAGAGAAGAGAACTCTTCGAGAATGGATTTTATCTACCCATCAAATATTTAAATCTATTGGTCAGTTGTTCACAACCTAAAATACTAGCTAATATCATCATGTATCCTTCACATCAGTGTTCATGTCTGAAGCAACGATGAGGGTGTTACCGTATTGTCTCATCGGTGATGTCTCACACAACTAAACAACACAACACAACACATTAAGAATCATTATGAATATTATATCTAAATATAATCTAGAGTTTAGAACCTAATAGATATCCAGCCTAAATCTAGATCTGAAGAGTATATGTCTATAGAAACTCAAATCCAAACATAAAACAAGTAAACAAGGATAACATCAATATATATTTGTAAAATAGATTTTGTACAACGCCCTGATCAATACATATACATAAAATCAAAGTAAACTTACATACAAAACCCAACAATAAAGGGTACAAATAGAAGAAAGAACAAGAATCGACATCTCTCGCGGTGTCAGAATGATGGATGCAAATCCAACTCTGGGTCATTAAGATGCAACCTTAATTGTTGTTTTCTAAGCCTCTATACTCAAAGAATCCTTATCACACCTCTAAAAATGGGTGGATACCTTAAAAAATCTTGTTTACACAATATATACAAAATTTATACAGAAAACTTTTCTCGGTGCCTAAAAGAATCACCCGACGAACTTCCACTTTACAACCAAAATGCCAGCACAAACACTCAAACTTCCCTTGAAAAATAATCAAATTCGCCCAGCAACCAAAAGATTCGTCAAATGCTTAAAATTCTCAGAATTCTCTTGGCAACATCAAAGCTCTTAAAATGCTTCGAGATTTACCTGGAGAAATTGAAAGGACATAAACTATTTCCTTTGCTTTTTGCAATTTTTTCTTTAGTTTGTGGCACAATTTTCCATGTTTTTTTTGCACAAATAACACACACATCAATTAAAGCACAACAAAATACAATTAAAGCCATACACAACGCAAAACTTTGGGAATTCATGATTAAACACGCAAAAGGAGTCGAAAAGTGTCAATTTTACAAGTGGAAAATAGACATATTTGGCACTCATCAAACTCTCCCCAAATTAGAACTTTGTTTGTCCTCAAAAAAAAAGTCTCACCAACTCAAAGAAACAAAAGGAACAACCCAAATTTAACATGATTAACAAGCTTATGAATGGTTCAAAATTTACAAAGTACAAGTAAAGTCATGCATGCCACTATACTACAACTACACCATGATTATGAAACAAATTCTACACACACACACACACACACACACACACACACACACACACACACACACACACACATATATATATATATATATATATATATATATATATATATATATATATATATATATATCAAATATTCTAGAATAGCACGGGCTCAAAATTGAATCACACCTAGCACATAAGTTTATCAATGGATGAAATAAAAAACAAACATGAGGAATTTTGCTCACACCCAACAATATTGCCAATAATAGATTAAATAATGCATTCATCTAAAAAATTTGCATTGAAAGCAGAAAAGCACAAATCACAAAAGACCTTCAAGGGTTGTATTGCGCCTTGGGGTAAAAACAAGGGTCAACTTATAAAGGTAATAGAAATAAAAAAATTTCCTAAACAAATGAGAATGACCACTTCTCAAACTTTCAAGCTTTCACAACTCCATTCACTTTTTTCTCTCTTTCCAATTGTTACACTATTTCACACAACTTATTAGCATAATTGTGTGACATGTTCTTTTCCCATGCTTTCATCTTTCTTCTTTACTAACAACACTGGAGCTCCCCACGGTGATACACTTGGTCTTACAAACTTCTTCTCAAGCAGCTCCTCTAATTTCTTCTTTAATTTTGCTAACTAAGATGCAGATATCTTGTACAGTGCCATAGAAATAGGTCTGGTATCAGGTACAAGATCAATACCAAATTCAACTTCTCTTTTCGGAAACACATCTGGAATTTCATCTGGGAAAACTTTAGGTAACTCTCGCACCACTTGCAACACCTAAATTATAGCTTGATTCTCAGCATATAGCGATGTTGTTAACGAGAATACTTGAGCTTCACTTATCATTAACTTCTTCAGTTGTTTGACAGTCAATAAACCAGCTTCTTCTTCTTCAAGCGAAGAAAACCTCACAAACTTGTTATAACAATTAATATGAACGTAGTTATATTCTAACCAGTTCATACCTAAGATTACATCCAACCCACTCAATGGTAAACAAACCATATCAATAGCAAAATCTCTGTCGAAGATCGACAAAGGACACTTTAAGCACATAAGAGAAGTAGTCATCGATCCTTTAGAAGGAATCTCAACCACCATTTCTCCATTTATAGAAGAAAATACAAGACCCAATCTTTCAATATAATCAGCAACAATAAAACAATGAGTAACACCAGTATCTATAACAGTGGTTAAAGGAGTACTATTAATGAAACATGTACCTCTGATGAGTTTGTCCTCACTAGTTGTCTGAGTTCAAGCCAATGCAAACACTTTTCCACCAGTCTGCGCCTTCTTTGGTTTCTGACATTGGCTACCAATGTGTACCTCTTCACCGCAGTTGAAACAGACCATTTCCTTATGCTTACAATCAGACATAAGATGTCTTATCTTGCCACAACGGAAACACTTCTTCACTTCATAATTGCACGTAGTAATCTTATGGTCGGGTTTCCCGCAATTAAAACAAGTCACACTAGGAGGAGAACCCCCCACCAGTTCTCTGACCTTTAGCAACCTTCTGTTTACCCCGACCATCTGGAGTATCATATGGCTTACCACGGTTCTGTTGGTGCTTTCCTCTTTTCTCTTTAACAATCTTGTAATGAGAATCATTGTCTTCTTCATAAATTCTGCAACTATCAACCAAATTAGGAAAAACACGGATCTACTGATACCCAATTTCTTTCTTGATCTCAGAGCGCAACCCATTCTCAAACTTGACACACTTTGAAAATTCAGCATTAGCACCATCAAAATGTGGATAAAACTTAGCCAAGTCGACAAACCTTGCAGTATATTCAGTAACAGACATATTACCCTGCTTTAGTTCAAGGAATTCAATTTCTTTCTTACCCCGAACATCTTCAGGATAATACTTCCTCAAAAACTCCCTATGAAACACAACCCAAGTGATCTCCTTACCTGCAGCTTCCAACCTCGGAAGCGTCTCTATCCATCACTCGTCATCTTCGACTTCTAGTTTTATACCCCAAAATTTTCCCTCCTATTTTCAAGTCAATACACATCTCCATACTCAAGAATTCCTTAAGGGTTGATCAGACAAACCCTATCCTAAGTAATTAAGCCACAACTAGGGTTTTGTTTCTCTCATGTCAAAAATGGTTTTTACTGTCTCAAGTAAGCATCATGCCTCCTCATATGTTTCAAAGTGTCACCATGTCAAGTTTCAAGCCTCATAACCTGAGTTTTCTCAATCAATTGCGCAGATGGTTGAAAATCAGTTGTATTGGACAAAAAGTCAATAGTGGTCAACATACAGTCAAACTTCATCATTTTTGGTCAACATCAAGATTTTGAAGTCATATTCATCATTTGATCAAGGTTTGATCATGATTCATCAAGGAAATTCAAGAAATGATCAAAAGTCAAAAGTTTCTAAGTTAGGGTTTCTTGATGAAAAGTCAACAAAAATTTGACCAAGCATAACTCTCACATACTTTGTAACACCCCTTCTATATTACCCCGTAAATTAATAATTAGATCAGAGTTAACATAAAATGAAAGGGCATTACAATTTAATTAAAATACAAAAACAGAAAATCTCATCAACATGTCATGCTTCACTGAGGACTTTATTAAATATAATTCAAAAACCAATAATTATGTTGTACACAGCGGAAAATAGCAACCAAAACGGAATAAACTTCAATTCATAAGTATTCCAACATAAACCAAATAAAAACAAGTTCAATTCGATAATTCCAAAACAATCGTTCCCCAGTGTTACAACTACCAGAGCATGACACTGACACGCGGGCAATAAAAATAGCACAGCTCAAAGCTATCCTCACCACCTCCTAAGCGGCTAACACTTCAATCTGAAATCATCAAAGTAAGGGTGAGATTTCATCAACAATTAAAATGCATTATACGTTTCTTAAATAATAAAACAGTTCAATACATTATTTCACCCTCATTAGCATATTCAGATTTTGCAGTACAATTACTATTCACATAGATCAATATGCATATAACAACAATCAATGAAATTATAACACTGGAAATCATCCTAACATGTTATAATTCCATATGCAATGCAGACTCTATGCATGTGGTACCAAACGTGAACTAAATTCACACCCTGTTTTGTTTACACCCCATAAACAACGTTAATCAACGATTCGCTCATACACCACTGGGACACGAATCCAACTTCACCACCACTAAACCACTGGGTACGGGTATTGGCTTTGCAGGTCCAATTCCATACAATGGGAATTAACCACCACCAGAATGCATATGCATGCGTAACATAAAGCATGCAACATTAAAATAAGGAATATGATATCACAACATCATTTCATACATGGTTAACACCATCAAATAGCACAGCATAATCATGCATATACAACGTTAATCACAACACATGGTATTAACATCTATCAAGCATATACAACGTCAACGACGAACAATCACGAATTACAATGAATTCATTATACGGAAAGCCATATCAATCCATCAAGATTCAGTTACTAGGTTTTAAAAATGTTTTTAATAGATAGTACGTGCTCCCAGCTTTCCAACGGTACCAACTACGACTAAATCGGAGTTGTGGTCACAAAGATATGACCGAAATAGTTTTCAGAAAGTTATGTTCTATTTTCAAACAGTATGAGTCGATCCAAAACTCCATGTGTCGACTCATACATGGCTTGTGTCAACCCAAGATACGTATGTGTCGACTCATACACAATTAATTTTTCTGTTTTTACAAGTTTCTTCAGTATGAGTCGATCCATAACCCTCTTGTGTCGATACAAGACTCTCTTGTGTCGATACATAGCATCCTTGTGTCGATGCAAAACTTCAAAATTCACCACATGAGTCGATGCAAACGATTTTGTATCGATACAAACCTTATTCCAGCTTCTGGTTTTCAAATGTTTTGCTACTTGTATCGATACATAACAGCATGTGTCGATCCATACTGCATTTTTTCACTAAAAATCAGTTTTGTTCTCATTGTTTGCAATTCCAATTGATCCCATTCATCACCAACAACCATAGTACAACAGAAACAGCAGAACTTATGTATTTTCACATCAAATCAACAATAGAATTACACTCCCTAATTAATCCACAATCAACCTACACATAATAACCATTCCTATGAATTCCAATTGGGGTTTTTTTGTCGGATCATATCGTTAGGGCATAACCTAGAAGGTCCTAATTCGAGATTCCTAAAGTATTATTCAATCCTATTGATTATCCAAAACCCATAAGGCATATTAACCAGACAAAATCACCCCTTACCTTGCGATGATTCTTCGGATTCTGACGATTTGGCTTTTCCTCTTTCTCTTCTCTTCTCCAATGTACGTAGAATGAAAACCTCTAATTCTCTTCTCTTTTTCCTTTTTCCTTTATTTATTCCTTTTATTATTCTAATTAATAAAAATAAAATAATTAGAGTAATTAGAGTGTTTTACTCCACACACCCTCCAATTCAACCTCTCACCCCCAACACCTCCATTCTTATTTAATTAATTAATTAAATCCAATAATCCAAAACTACCAATAATTAAATTTTTAATTAAATTAATAATTAAAATTCTAATTATTTAATAATTGAATTATTTGGGGTGTCACATACTTCATCAGAAATTTTTCCACCAAAGCTCATTTCAAAGGGAATTCAATTCTCTACTACTTTGTGTCTTACAAGCCTTGCCCAAAAATGCTTCATTTGAGAGTTATGGGTCAAAACATTATAGGTCCTTTTAAAAGTCAACAAAACGTCATCTTTTTTCAAAGAAGTGTACATGAGCATGGAAGCTTCAATGAAGATGAAACTAAAAGGAGCATTTATAGGAAATATTAAGCTTTCTAAAAAGTCGAAGAACACTTTCAAATGATAAAAATTGAGCAGTTTATAACTTGAGCAAAAATGAAAATTTTGAAGAGATGCACAAAATGTCAAGTGGGCAATTTTTACTTTTTGACTTAATGGGCCTAATTTTTGAGGTGTGAACGTGAATATAACATATTAGAGGACCTCTAAGGCCATTGGTGCATGGCCATGATTTTTATTTCATTTTTTTTATTCATTTAAATTCAAAATAAATCAAATAAAATATCAATTAAATGGTATAATGCGCATGGATTGTGTTTTCAATCAGAAATCAATCAAATATTCAGCCTTGGGCATCAAGCAAATCATTGGAACTTGATTGGCACATGATTGAATCCGAAATAGAAAGATTTGGTGTTGATTTTCAATCAAATATTCTTGCATTCAAAGCTTGATTTTTGATCAAAATTATTGACCTAAATCCATCTCCTATATATACAAGGATGCCAGATTCCAAAGAGACGAGATCCTTGCCTCAAGAACCCTAACAAAACCTCAAAAAATATTAACATTAAAGCAACTAGAAGTCAAGGTTGCAGAGCAATTCAAGCCATTCCAAGCATTCAAACAGCTTCCTTTACCTTCTTTGAAGTGTTCCAGGCCATTGCAGATCATTAATACATCCAGAATCACTCAATCGCGATCACGATTTGCTCAAGTTTTTTTCAAATTTGATTTCATACATACATGCACTTTTAATATGATTTGATTATATATTTATGTTTGTAATGATGTTTCTATGCTTTTTGGATGTTTTAATTGAAGTTTAAGTGCAGGAATCGTGAGTTTCCATTATTAGGGTTCCAAGCTTCAAATTAGTGTTTTCCAAAATAGACAAAATTGGACCAAACGAGTGGTACCATCGTGCTCAGAAGGAGCTTTCCAATCGATCCATGGTTTCACAATGAATTTATATTGCATATTCTGGATTTTTGATTTTTGCAGGTGATATAGTGATAGACGAAGCTGTCGCTATAGGCTTTAGCGACGAAAGTTGTCCGTATGTAAAGGTTTGAATTTAGAAACGGGGACGATGATCCCTGCGTGCGTTTTTTATTTGAATAATTTTCAAAAAATAATTTATACATATATTATTATTGTTTCATTCTAATGACATGTAAGACACCTAGCTCAGATGGCAAGCGTGTGGAAACTCTAACCTAGGGGACCTGAGTTCAAATCCCACGTCTCCCACCTTATTTTTTACCATTTTTTCTAACCCCACTTTCTCATATTTTCTTATTTTCTTTTCTAAATTATTTTCTTTTGTTTAATTTCTTTCAATTATTTTTTTAAAAATACAACAAAATCACAACAACAAAAAATTCCTCTACATTTAGCTTTTAAAAATCCCAATTTAATTTTTGACACCAAAAACTTTTTTTCTTTTATTTTAATTAAAGATTTAATTAAATTTTAATTATTTTCTTAAATAAAATCAACCCAAAACAAATAAATTTTTTTCTTCTTTCTAGTAATTAGGTTTTTTTTATTAATCTCAAACTTTTTACTAATTTTAAAAAAATTTCTACTAACACAAAATTTTTTTTCCTAACATTATTTCTTCTTAGTTCGATTTAATCCTTCTCGTGATACTTTTTTCCGATTATGTATCTGTTTCCAAGTTGTAATAGCTAGGGTTAATTTCTCGCATATTTTTATCATCGTCATGTATCTTCGCACATGATGTAATAGCTTAATTAGGGTTTACTTTCTGCCTTTACTTTCCGCACCTCCTATTATGTAACTGCCACAAAGCCATGTAATAGCGTATGACCTTTACTTTTCCGCATTTACTTTCCGCACCCCTATAAGTTGTATATACACTACTTAGATGTATGACTAATAGGATTGCATGGAAAGACATAAAATCAAACTTAGATCACCCTAATTCAAAGATTAAATATCCGAATTGAACACACTTTTCACACTTGCACCCTCTAGGGTAATCTCTCTTGTTTCCTTACGAATACAATGGTCATGTCCCTCGAACGTAGGGATACCATTAGCAAAAGACCCTCAATTCAAAATCATCACAAAGATCATAGTCCTTACATGACCCTCGATGTTGCCTACGAATATATGATCTCGTCCCTCGGTTGTTGCCTACGAATAAGTGATGATTGTCCCTACGAATTTGTTAAGGTATTATTACATGTTGCCTTCAATGACCATACGATGACCTTATGCGTGTCCCTTCACATCCAACGGATAAAGGTATATACCAACTAATGGTATGGATAGCGCTACCCCAAAGGAGAAGGAAAATAACAAGAACGGCCTTTTTGAACAGGTAATAAGACTTTTAATTTCTTGCTCCAATCAATCAAAATAACTTTCATACCTCACACTCTTTTCAAAATACTTTTTAGACAAACACTTTGTATGCATTCATATGAGAATCATTACAAAGTTAAAACTTTCGAAATATTTTCAAACACTTCGTATACATTCTTGAGGACTGATACAAGAATCATTACAAAGTCAAATACCATTCTCCATCCAGACATGCCTATTAATTTTGAAGAATTGAAGAGATCCTGGATTCAAATTAAAGAAGAAAGGGATACATTCGAAGCTCAGTGGTATGCAATTGAGAAAAGAGTATTAGAGGTGACGAAACTACTTGACGATGAACAGAGCATTAACACCTATGTCAACACAAAGAGGAAGCGTACAGGGGAGGCCTGAACACTAGGAGTTTTACTTTTTTACTTGAATTTTCTTTTGTATTTACTAATCAAACTAATAAAAAGTTTGTTCTTTCTTGTTTACCAAATTTAAATTCCTAAAGTCCTTGAAAAAATTGCATTGCATATCATAGCATATCATTTCATAACAGGTACTCCGAAGACCGGTTTTCTCATTCTCTCGTTGTTTATTTCAGCAAAAATGGCTCTCAAACAAACTATCAAAGATCTCAAAGCTCAGAACGCTCAGTTCCAAGAGATGTTTACCAACTTGGCCGAAGGACAGAAAGATCTAAAAGAGCTCATCATCAAGAAGAAAAAGAAGAGTATTGTTGGTATTCTTAAGATGGGGAAAAGGTTCAGAGGTCCGGTCAAGGTAGTCAGACAACTTGAATTCTCAGAAAAGAGCGGCAAAACCGAAGGAGGTATCAAGGTCAATGAAGGAATCCATCACGGGTCTCAAGAAGAAGAGGAAGAAGACTATATAAGTGAGCAATATCCTCCTGACAATGAGAAGTATAAGCTACTCGAAGACCGTCTGAATGTTGTGGAAAATCTGAATATGTCAGGGTTGAACTTTGATGATTTAAGCCTGGTTCCTAGAGTGGTCATTACCCGCAAGTTCAAAGTTCCTACTTTTTCCAAATATGATGGTGTTTCCTGTCCAAAACTTCATCTGAAGTCCTATGTTCAAAAGATTCAACCACACATTACTTATAGGAAGTTTTGGATGCAAATCTTTCAAGAGAGTTTGTTTGGAGCACAGTTAGAATGGTACTATCAGCTAGAGAATACTCACATCCATACCTAGAATGATTTGGCGGATGATTTCTATAAACAGTACTAGTATAATGCTGAATTGGCACCAACCCGCATGCAACTACAAAATATGTCTATGGGCCGTGATGAGAAGTTCAAAAAGTACGCTCAGAAATGGAGAAATCTAGGAGGCAGAGTCCAGCCACCCTTGTCTAATAGGGATCTGGTTGACTTGTTCATGGGAACGCTGACAAACCCATTCTTCAACCATCTGATTGGAAACTCTTCATCCAGATTCACCGAACTGATATTGATAGGCGAACGTATTGAAGTTTGAATCAAGAGTGGAAAGATTCAAGCCGAGACATCTTTAAATGTTGCGAAGAGGTTTTTTTGTAGGAAGAAAGAAGTTAATGATGTGTATGACCAAAAGACAATGAGCGTAGGTAGAATGCACCGAGAAGACAGTTTACGAAGATCAACATGTCATTTGTCTCAAGCATTACAACACATGTTGAAAGCAGAGCTGATTACTTTGAGAGATCCTCCTTAACATGTTAACACATCTTCTCCAAAGTACAATCCCAATGCAAGGTGTGCATACCACTCCAATAGCCCAGGGCATGACACCAACAACTATTGGGCCTTGAAGAACAAGATCCAAGACATGATTGAAGTTCAGGAAATTGAATTCGACCCTCCTATAGAAACTCCGAATATGATCAACGCACCAATGCCCGATCATGGCAAGAGTGCCCACGCCATTGATAACGACTCTTATGTCTTTGTTGTGAATGAGTTAACCACTATCTTAATGATTGTTAAGAAGAATCTGCTACAAGTCGGTTTATTTTAAGGATGTTTTGACAACTGATGTTACTGCGCATCCGAACCCAATGGATGTGCCTGGTTGAAGAGAGGTGTTCGACGCCTGATAGACCACCGAGAAGTTCTATTTATGAAAACCCCGTCTGTAGAGAGTTTGTGCGAAGATGTTTCCAAAAGCTTGAAAATTGAAGACGTAAGCGTAGAAGAAGCCATACTAGAAGTTTGGGATACCTAAGGGCAGCTAAGGGAGTAGAATTTAACAATTTGATTCCAACTTCTTGCATAAATTCTTGCATTTTTCGCCCAGTAAACACTGATCCTTGGTCGGTTGTAATTGTTTCTAGCATCCCAAATCGACATATGATGTGATTTTATATAAAGTCAATAACAACTTCTTGGTCGACATTTGTTAAGGCTACATCCGCGACCCATTTTATAAAATAATTAATGCCGGCTAAAATGTACCTTTGTTGTTTTGACGTAGTTGGTTTTATTTCTCCAATCACCTCCAAAGCCCGACCTCTAAATGGCTAAGGTTTTACAATTGCATGTAATTCACTTGCAGGAACATGTTGTATGTCCCAATGCATTTGGCATTCCTGGCAACCTTTAGAAAACTCAATGAAATCTTTCAACATTGACGGCCAATAGACGCCTGAACATACCAAAAGCTATTTCATTTTATGTCCATCTTGATGTGCACCACATGCTCCACTATGCACACTCAACACTGCCTCATATGTCTCACTTTCTCCAAGGCATTTAAGCAATACTCCTTCAGCAATTTTCTTAAATAATTCACTTTCTATCAGAATATAACTGAGGGCACGATATTTGATCTTACGCTCTGTCGAACCCATATGGGAACGTAGGTAGTCGACCAAAGTCTTTCTCCAATCATTCTCTTTCCCATTGTCAATAGTTAAAATTTGAAAATTTCAGCATCTACATCTCCTAACTTTATAATCGACAAATCTGAAGGAGATAACAAAGTTGCTCGAACTTTCTTTCTTACCTGAATAGGTTCTTCATTTTGATATTTCTTGTATCTTGAAGCTTCTTGCGCTAAGTCGTTAGCCTCTTGATTCTCTCGTCGAGGAATATGTCAAATATTCACTTGCTCGAATTGTTTAAGCGATCTGATGGTGATCACAAAATACATGATTAAATTTTCTTTAACACATGTACTCCTTTGATACTTGTTTAATCACCAATTCAAAATCTCCCTTAATTTTGATGTTCCTTGCCCCCAATTCTAGAAGCAGTTCAAGTCTTGTTGTCAAAGACTCATATTTTGCTTCATTGTTAGTACATATGTCATCAATTGTTGAACTCTGTTGGAATTCCATTGAGAGAAATTATAAGGCCTCATATTCTAGCTCCATATTTATGAGTAGACCTGTCGAAGTATAATCTCCATGGCACCAAATCAACATAATTCTTAGGCATAGCGACCACTGAATGGTCGACAAGGAAATATTCCACTACTTTCCCTTTCATTACTTTTAAAGGCACATAAGTTTGAGAGTATTCAGTTAATGCTAAATCCCATTTACCAATTCGACTATGTAAAATTGGTTTTAATAACATGTGTTTAATAATATCATAATGAGAAGACACATACACATCAACAGGATTTATATATTGCTTTAATTTAATACAAGAGAAGTACAAGCATAGACATAGTTTTCTATATCACTATACCTAGTTTCAGCATCATTTAATATACAACTAAGGTAATACACAGATCTCTCGACACCGTTTTCGTCCTCTTGAACAAACATACTTCCTATAGTCAAATCTGAAGCTGCAATATACAACCTCATAGGCCTATTTCTAATAGGAGGTGCCAATATTGGAGGCTTCGCTAAATACTCTTTAATTTTTTTGAAAGCCTCTTGATGTTCCTCTTGCCAGATGAAATCCTCATTCTTCTGTCGAATTAGTGGTGAAAATACTTTGGTTTCTCCACTTAAGTTGGATATGAACCTCCTTAGGAAATTTATTTTTCCCAACAAAGACTGAAGTTCCTTTTTGGTCGACGGAGGTTTGACGTCCATGATGGCCTTGGTCTTGCTTTGATTTACTTCTATGTCCTTTTTATGCACCACAAAACCAAGAAAGTCACCTGCCTGCACACAAAAAGAACATTTTAATGGATTCATTTTTAATCCATATTTCTTCATCCTTTCGAAAGACTTTCAAAGATGTTGTAGATGAGTCGGTTTGCTGTTCGACTTTATTACCATATCATCAATATAAATTTTCATGAAATCCTCAATAAAGTCATGGAACATAGAATTCATTACCCTTTGATATGTTGCTCCGACATTTTTTAAGCCGAATGGCATGCCAACCCATTCGTAGGTCCCTAGTCCCCCTAGGCAACGAAATGCCGTGTTTGACACATCTTAATCTGCAATAAAAATTTGGTTATAACCAGAGTAACCATCAACCATACTTAGATATTCAAACCCAACGGTAGAATCAACCAACTTTTCTGCCACAGGCATAACATATTCATCTTTAGGAGTGACGACATTAAATCTCTAAAATCTATGCACACTCTTAATTTTCCATTTTTCTTAATCATTGGCACTATGTTTGCCAAACATTCAACATACCTTGCAATTCTTATGAATATGCTTTTGAGGAGTCTTTCTATCTCTTTGATTTTCGACATTACTGCTGGAGCGAAGCGTCTGGCCGTCTAATTCACTGGCTTCTTTCAAGATTTTATTGGAAACTTTAATTCGACCAAATCCCTGCTTAAACCTGGCATTTCATTATAGTCCCAAGAAAAACACTCTTGAAATTCTTTTAATAAAGATATTACCTCAGACTTCAAACTTTGGTCGATATTGGCGCTGATATATGTTGGTCTTTTATCCCCATTTTCGCCAAGATCTACTTCTTCTAAATGGTCTTGTGGCAGCAACTTTTTTGGAGCCATCAGATCCTTTTTGAAGCCTAAGGGTTCATCGTCATGTATGCAGTCTAAACGCTGCTTATCGATGTTTTCTTCAACCTTTTCTTTTTTATTTGGTTGTTTTGGCTCAATAGCCAAAGTAATTTTTTCCTCAAAAATTTGAATTTTGTTGGCTTGGACAACCATATTTTCTTCATCCTCTAACACCGAATCTATTTTATTTTTGGCAATATACGCCAAAATACTCTTCAGAGCTTCTAGCTCAAACATCATTATCACTGATGTCTCCCCAGCCTGTCGACCGAATTTCACTGTATGGATCCTCCAGCGGTTCCATATCCCATGTAAAGACATGGGTTTCATGCAGCTTTAATGAAATGAACACCTCATCCAAGTTCGCATATACATCCTCGGCAGGTTGACACGGGGAAATCTTAGCTAAGTTCTTGTCAAAATGCCTTTTGCCGACATTGTTTACATCATCCATGAAGTATCCTTCGTCGGCTTCGATGTTTTCGACTATGTCGTCTTCTCTCCAGATCACCAAACGCTGGTGCATTGAAGATGACACAACCCCAATTCCATGTAGCCACTCTCTTCCAACCAAAAGGTTGTAACTTGGCTTTCCTTGGATTACCATAAAAATAGTCAGCCTTGTAAAAGAGCCGAAAGTAATATCCACTTGGATCACCCCCATGGTGTTCCTAGTTATTCCTTCGTAGTCTGACAAGACCATGTTATGAGATCTAACATCGGTGTCGAACTTACCGATTTTCTTAAGTATTTGATGTGGCATAATATTAATAGTTGCGCCACAATCTACCAACACTTTGTTGATAAAAACACCTTCCACCTTAGCCCTTATTAGTAGGGGCTTCAAATGGCTTCTCATAGCCATGTTTGGCCTCTCAAAGAAGGCATCTTGGTTCTCCACAGAACCATTGTTCATAACAAAATAGCATGTTGACTTATGCAAAGCCATTTTTTTCAGCATCGACGCCTTCCAAATCTTCAACTTCAGTCAAGCAATCGTATTCTGTTGGAAGAATAGATACGACATTGACTAAGATGTCCAAAATTTCTTCAGAGTCGGACTGAAAATCATCAGTAGCCTCCTGAGAGCATTTAGCCACTGGTCGATTCACGAATTCCCTATTTCTCTCCTTAGCAGCAATATCGACCTTTACCTTATATTACTTCTTATTGCCTGCTTTGTTCGCAGCAATCTGCTCAGCGGCATGTCTCTCATCTTGCTTTCGACTTGAGTTCGACCCATTTTGTTTGTTCAAGTCCTTCTAATACAAGGCTGATTGAACGTCTTCAAAGGTCAAGGACTCTTTCCATACAAGAGGGTTTCTTTGAAGTAAGCATGTGATTTGGGCGAAGCGCACAACAACAACAACAACAACAACAACGCTTGAACTTCATTATCGATCTTCACATCAATATTTTCAAGATCAAGAACAAGCTTGTTGAACATATCCAACTACTCAGCCAACACTTTATCTTCAATCATCTTGGACAAATACAAAGCTTGCTTCAGGTAGAGTCGATTCACCAACAATTTAGTCATATAAAAACTTTCAAGTTTCACCCATAACCCTGCCGCCGTCATATCCTTTGATACCTGTCGAAGAACCTTATCACTATGGCTCAACAAAATTGCCTTGTGGGATTTCTCTATCATCGCCGTCTTCTCAGTTGTCGTTAACGCTTCATTCATGGCTGCTTCTCCCTTCAACATTTCCAAACAATCCTGCTGAACCAGCAGGGCTTTTATCTTCAAGCGCCACATACCAAAATCGTTCACTCCGGTGAACTTTTCAATAACATACTTTGTTGATGGCATCTTCTCCACACTCACCACACCAATTTGTTGTGAATCGGATGCCTTGGGAACAAAGTATAAACTTGTTTCTTAATGATTAAGAAACAAACAAGGGTAGAATATACGAGGAACGTGATGAACACAAGGATTGGTTATTAACTACTATTATTTCCTTTATCTTTCAAACAAGATTACAAGTATACAAGAATAAAAAAATAACCCTCTCACTCTAAATTAGGATTTGAAGTATGCAATGATGAGAGACTAGTATGCTATTTATAACAAATCTAACATACTAAACTAATGAGCTTTTATCACAAATACGCATTACAAGCTAACTTATGGTACATGCTAACTTAAAAAATTGGACATAACAAACAGGTCCATTCGATGCTAACAATCCTAACATCCTTCGACACCACAAGTTAGAACACACTTCGACTACAGCTTGTAACACTTCGACAATAGCATGCGAGCAACCTTCAACTGTATGCTAAACTCTGTCGAACCGTCGAACCAAGATACTACCTTCGACCCAATAGAGTTCGATCTAATATCTCACAAATTTATTATATGTTTTATAGGATGAATTAGGGGAAGATGATGAAGAAGCTGCGAAAATAGAGTGGGACAAAAAATGTTTAAATCTTACTTTCAAGTGTCCATGTAGCAAGGGCTATGAGGTTTTGATATCTATGAACAAATTCTACTATAAGTTGGTGTAGATTAATTAATATGTTTGATTCCTTTTAATTTAGTAATCAACTTTTTCTTTGTTCTTTTTTATTTTAATTTGGAAAAGTCTTCTTTGTTTACATATATATTATTTGGATGTCACTAGATTATAATCAATGTATAATTGTATATCAATTATATTTGTTTTGTACAATCTCAGCATTCTTCAAAGATTTTTTTTTTTAAATGGTAGAATTTTTTTAACAAAATCCGATTAGCATTAAAAATTTAATACTCTCTTTGTTATGTATATAAATCTAAGAGTTATTTTTATTTCTTATTTTATTTATCAATTTAACAGATGTAGATTGTTCATCGTAATGAAAGTCCTTGCAAGCATAGATCCACAAATAGATGTGAACGTATCAATGATATACAAGATTTAAACTTTTGATTTTAATGTATATCTTTTAAATCTTTCCTTTATTTTTGTTTTATATTAATTCATTATAGAATTCATTTTTGACTGAATTGTAGAATCTTTTTAACAAAATCTCATTAACATTAAAGACTTAATAATCTCTTGGTCAAGTATATTAATCCAAGAGTTTTTTCTTCAATTTAACAAGTGTAGACTGTTCATCGTAATGAAGGTCCTTGCCAGAATAGATCCACCGATAGATGTGAACATATCTATGAGATACCAGTTGTAGACTGTTCATTCTAATATCCATCTTTTAAAGTTTTCTTTTGTTGTTGTTTTATATTAATTCACTACATAATACATTTTTGACTTAATTTTTGACTTAATTGTAGAATTTGTTTAACAAAATCTAATTAACATTAAAAGCTTAATACTCTCTTGGTCAAGTATATTAGTCTAAGAATTATTTTTATTACTCAATTTAACAGTTGTAGATTGTTCATCATAATGAAGGTCCTTGCATGCATTGATCCATGAGTAATATGAACGTATCTATGAGATACTAGGTGAATGTTAGCTGTCGCACCCTAAAATTTATCCTACCACCTCAATTTGATGGTTTATTTAGATTTGGTTTTTTTTTTTTTGGATTATTATACAAGTATCAGGTGTTGTGTTCAAATTCAAAGGAATTTATCCAATTATTTATGGTTTTGGAGTTAAAGCATGGAGAATACTATCTCGTGGCATTGACACTTGTAAATTCAATTGAAGATTCATCGTGCTTTGGGAATCATTCTTTTAATACTAGACTCTTAAGGTCAATTTGAGTTTGAAGTTACAGGTTTTAGCAAAAAGTTGGTCATTTGACAAGATTCATCAGAAAATCAGAACCTGTAATGGCCAGAACTTCTATTGGTTCTAACGGCCAGAACTTCTGTTGCTTCTAACGGCTAGAACTTTTGTTGCTTCTAATGGCCAGAACTTCTATTGCTTCTAACGCCTAGAACTTTTGTTTCTTCTAATGGCCAGAACTTCTGTTGCTTCTAATGGCCAGAACTTGTGTTGCTTCTAACGGCCAGAAATTATGTTGCTTCTAACGGCCAGAACTTCTGTTGCTTCTAACGGCCAAAACTTCTGCTGCTTCTAATGGCTAGAACTTCAGTTGCTTCTAATGGCCAGAACTTCTGTTTCTTCTAATGGATAGAACTTTTGTTGCTTTTAATGGCCTGAACTTCTGTTGCTTCTAACGGCCAGAACTTCTGTTTCTTCTAATGGGTAGAACTTCTGTTGCTTCTAATGGCCAGAACTTCTGTTTCACACAAGGCTTACAAGGAAATCACTTTTATTTCTAAGAGTGTTTCTTACATGACTTAAAAAAAAGGTTTGTATTACAAGTTCATTTTGAATTGTTATCATACATGTTTCTAAGACTTTGCAAAAGGAATTCTAGTATCCAAACACCACTTTCTCTAAAGTTGTTACAAGTTTGATCCAAATTTCTAATGCCTAATCTTATACAATGTAAATTCAAGTGAAACTCCTAGTCCTATGATTTATAAGGGAACTTTCCGTTGCTTTTGAATTTCCCTCCAAATCTTCAAGATTTCTCTTCAAGCTATTTGTTCTCACACTTTATCAGGGTTTCGTCTCCAAGTCCTCGTCTTCTTTTTCCATGTCTTCGAACCATTGAGTTTTTCATGAAACAAGAAAAACAAGAGTTGGTTAATGACATAATCAAACACAAAACAAGAATATTTCAAAGAGTTATGCAATTCATCATTAGGGTTTGTGTTAAGGTATCAGATTTAAGGGTTTTCTAATCATGGTTCAAGCATGAAAAAGCCTCAGAAATTCAAGTTCAATCATCAGCCGTTCACTTCTATTCTAAATCACAAAAAACAAGCTTTGGTTCACAAAGGGAGGTGTAGAAAAGGAGTTGCAACTCAGTTTTTCATCATAGTTACCAATAAAAAAAGCAAGCCAATAACAAGTACTGAAATCAAAACTCAAAGTCAGAATTACATGTCCAGCCCAACAACAAGTTCAACATATCAGATTTTTACCACAGTAACTCAGTTCACAACAAAGACAAAGAAAGGGAGGTACAAAGAAGTAAATTCACAGCCAGTACAAACTTAACAAAATGGCCATCACAATAACAGGTCAGAAATGCACACAAGGTTTGTTTATCAAAATGATGCCAAGGCCCAAAGAAAAACGGACAAAGCCTATTTTTATCAGAAAAATCACAAGTTATCAGCAGTATAAAGCCAATCATTGGCACAGAAAGAGAGGAGGTCAATGTTAATTACAAACCCTAACAGAGCAAAAAGTTGCGCAACAACAACAACAAAAAATCCTTCCATCATCAACCTAAAAATTTAAAAAAGGTTTTGTTCCTCATAATCAGTTCAGAACCATCAAAGTTCACAAAGCATCAAGCAATCAAGTTATCGAACTCAAAGAAAACCCTAAACATTTCTATCATCATTTTCCCTAAACACTAACCCTTCAGAGAGAAAGATGAAAAGGAAAATATAGTAAATCGAAACAATCTAACCGTTTTGGACTCAGAAGCAGCGTCTCCGCCGTGTCATCATCATCATCACGGAAAGATCTCACCCGGGATCTCCATCGGAACCCTAGGGTTTCCAAAATACCCTTTTAGATCTAGGAGAAATTATCATGAATCTGCAAAATCAAACCGAGGATTAGTGATTAGAAGAAGAAGACGAATGTAAATGTGTAAAGAAATTGAAGTTCTGGGTCGGGCCGCCGCCACAAGGGCGAATTCCAATGCGGCCAATCCTTCACTTTCGGCGAGGCATTTAGAGAGAAGAGAGAGTGTTGCTTTGCTAGAGAGAAGAGAGAGTTTTGGTCTGATTATTCTAATTACATTTTGTTTTTTTTTTTGTTTTTTGTTTTATATTAAATAAGATTAATTAAGGCTAAGTGTTGTGGTGTGGTGGTGACAAGTGTCACCAGTCTTATTATTTTCTGATTATTTTCTTTTAATTATGATTATCATCATCTAACACTCCTAGAAGGTTCTCCACGATGCACCCTCATGATCTGGCCACACTGGATTCTTCAGCAACAAATGGGCCTCCTTTATTTGGGCTTGGACTTCCCTCTAGTTTTCTTATTAGCACTCCCAAAATTACTGCATTCAGGCTACCTCTAAACACTCTCTTTTAATTACTTGATTTAATTATACAAATAAATCTTGGGTTGATGTATTAAATAATAATTAGGTTTATGATAGTTTTTATTTGACAATTTATCGATTAAATTATTAATTTATTTTTTATCAAATAAAAAAAATCTAGTCTAATAATTATTTAAATTTTTAGAATTGTATTGTGTGATAATTACTTATTTTCTTTTGCATACTTGTATAGTTTATTCACGATTGTACACTTCACACACAAGTAACATAAAACAATCTTGTTTCTCTTAATTTGGCTCGTACGCCAAAAGGGTCTCATAGTTGGGGATGAGAATGGTCATCCTCACAAGGTTAATTAAAGCCCTTGTTGCTTTGATTAACCATAACCCGAATAAATATTGGTCCATATATCAATTGTCCATGCACAAGGATTTCATGGTTGGGGATATGAGCACCTATCCTCATGAGATTAATTAAGTCCATATACTTGATTAATCATGACCCGATTCCATCCCTCTTAGTCCATATACCAAACCTCAAAAAACTTTTCACAATAAAATCCGAGTTTTTAAATCGTTGGACGCTAGGCCAATTGTTTAAAAACTTGTGCCAAATAAACTCCTATTCTTTAAGTCGTTGGGCGCTAGACCAATTGCTTAAAGACTCTTAAATAACGTGAAACTTGTTTCACCTCACTGTTTCTTAAGAAAACCTTTTGGGTGATAGACGACTCATCTGAGCATTAGCTCCTCTGGTTTCTAGTATTTGAATTGTAAGACGTTAGTCCTATTGTTCAGTATTTTTTCGCCCACTTAAAAACAATTCAAATCACTCATCTCTTTTTCCCTCATATGCGATCATCAAACTCTTTTCTGAAAAAGAGTGTGCAATAGCCATTTCAAACATGAACGAGGACTTAAGCTTTTCAAACAAACTAAACAAGTCCAAGTTCAAGCATTTGAAATGTCTAATGCACGATTTTAATTATAAAATCAACACAACCAACTTAAACATTTTCAAGAAGAACTACGGAGTTTTGACTTTCCCATTGCACGAGGGGATACGTAGGCACAAGGTTTTGAAACTGCGCCAAACTCAAAATAATAATAAACAAACCCCTTTTTCTTCTTTCTTATTTCTCGGTCATAATTTAGAAATTAGCGAATATACACACAAACACTTAGAACTAAATGGGTCCCATGGAGTACGATGGATGTGAGGGGTGATAATACCTTCCCCTTGCATAACCGACTCCCGAATCCATGTCTTTTGATCTTGTAGACCGCTTTATCCGATTTCGTGGGTTTTATCTATATTTTCCCGTTCTTTTTAGAACAAATAAAATTAGGTGACGACTTCATTATTTTTAAAATAACCGATGAAAAAACCAGTAATCACATTAACCAATTGAAGAATGCATTCAAACTTTAAAAATGATCGTTTGATATACGTGTAATGTGAATTCAAATGGGACTCGTCTGATAACACGTGTTTCTTACTAGTTCATAATTAAAACTTTCTACCTTCAATAATCACGTAAATTTCTGTATTTATTATATTTTAAATAATATTTGTATCATCTTCTCTCAATTTTATTCCTTTCCACACTCTTTATTGTAATTTTCATAATCTGCATATCTTCCATACCAACAACACTCTCATCAGATTCATACCAACATAAAGGCGCCCTACACCTTCTTCCATACAAATCTTCAAACGGAGTCATTCCAACACTCGAATGAAAACTATTGTTATAGGTAAACTCAATCAAAGGGAAATAATTATCCCAAGCACCTCCATGCTCTAAAACACAAGCTCTCAAAAGATCTTCCAATGATTGAATCGTCCTTTCAGTTTGACCATTAGTTCGGGGATGATACGCCGAACTCAAACGCAAATTAGTACCGAAAGCACCTTACAAACCTTCCCAAAATGCAAAGTAAACCTCAGATCTCTATCTGAAACAATACTCGACGGAACACCATGCAAACTCACAACCTTCTCAATATATAACTTAGCAAACTTTTCCACCGATAGCTTTCTTCTTATCATCATACAATTTCCCACGAAATTGACCTTTTCCTTTCCTATCATTCACATCCTTATAGTAAGAAGCACTCTCCCTAATATCCTCATCATAAATCCTACTCTTGTTCACCAGCTCAGCAAAATGAGTAATCTGTTGATATCCAATAGCCTTCTTGATATCAGGTCTCAAACCATTCACAAATTTTAGACACTTAGATCTCTCAGCATTCATAATATTATAATGACGACAATACTTAATCAGCTCTTGGAAACTTGCAGCATACTTAGTCACTGTTCCATTACCCTACTTCAGCTCAAGAAATTCTACCTCTTTCTTACCACGCACGTCTTCTGGAAAATAATTTTCCAGAAAAGTATCACGGAAAAGAACCCAAGAAACTTCAACACCTTCCTCATAAAACCTTTGAAGAATGTTGCTCCATCAATCTTCAGTTTCTTTCTCCAGCATATGAGTACCAAACTACACCTTCTGCACATCAGTACAATTCATAACTCTGAAGATCTTCTCGACCGCCTTCATCCATGCTTGAGCCTTGTCAGGTTCATGCTCACGCTCAAAGATAGGAGGAGTTTTCCTCTGAAACTTCCCAAAAGCACGACACTCATCTTCCTCACCTCAGTGTCCAGCATTTGCCTGTGGAATCTGCCCAAGAGATCTAGACAACAATCTCAAGGCATTAACAATAGCATCATCATTCATTTTCATTGTTTTTAAATTAGATATAAAGAGGGCGTCACATTTTTATTTACTTTCAAATTTTAAAACAATACATACACTGGTCATAATCATAACACCTATTTGAATCTCATGCTTCAAAACCAAATCATGCATTTCACAACGGAGTATTTAATATCTTAGATACTATCAATGATTACATCCCATACAATAACCATTGGATGAAATAAAGATGAATTCATAACACAAATCAAATCATAAGAATTCATACATTGGCACCAAGGCCAAGTCAACATCGTATATCAACATACAAATCCAACATATATGAGAATACATAACAAATATCTCATAAAAGCAGAAATCCAGATAATTCCCGTGTTACATGACCAGAGCAATGACTCACTACCTAATATAAGGAATAAATAGATAAATTCCTCAACTATTCTCGTGTGAAGCACTACTATCCTCGGAACCTGCATGTTACCCATATAGAGGCAACATCACAACAAAAGGGTGAGAATTCACATCATTATCCAAAAGTTTATAATTGGAAGCAATATAGAAACATCATCTAATCACGAATTCCACACACTTCAAGTGATATTCCAAAATAACATGAATATACAAACATTCCAAGTATAACATAATCACATTTATCACAATTAGCATAAATGTCACCAATCCAATTAGCTCAACTATTCATATAATCAAATATCACAATTCCAATACACACAATACATATTCACCAATGACTCATGAGACAACAATGCAATGTGACTTAATATGCATATGGTACCATTGGGAGAAATTTGTTCTCCTCGCTTTCGATTCATTAACTTAAAACCAAAGCCATGCTTCCAATTCAGACAAGACCAAAGCCAATATTGTGAACCCACCGTTTCACCGCTACTTATACGTTCTAGAATCGTGCCAAATGTGAATCCAATGTTTCACCACCTCAATTTTCAAGGTTAACCATGTATGCATGTGCAATTCATCAAGCAACATATGCAAATTAATATTATCCACCAACCTCAATTATTCAAGCATATCACCATAATTCAACTCATGTGAGTTATCCACCAATTGCACAACATCATGTTTCATCAACAACAAGCAATGCACATAGCATATACTATCACACATCACAAATAACATATAGTATTCCAGCCAACACATGTTATTCTTAACAATTCATTCAAAACATAACATACATACACTAATTCAAGTAGCATGTAATCAACGAAATCGCATCCAAACATGATCCAAAACTCATCAATACAATTATTAGATATCATGTAAATTAATGATAAATCAAAAGCAAGCAAATACCTAAGCCAAAACATGCAAAATTAGAAATATTATTTTTCTGCATACAACAAGGCGCCTGCCCCCCCTCGCTCGAAAAACTCTCTCGGACAACGCTGCGCCACGAAATTACTTCTCCAAAATAGTTTTAATGCTTATTAATCAATATTTAAACATCATCTAACATGTATACACTATAGGGAACCTGTTCATATCATCAAATCTAGTTTTAATCACCAAAATCCCCAAATTACAACTTCAATTTAAGAACCAAAAACCCAGAATTAGAGATACCTAATCCTATAACATGTTACTAATCACTACCCAACAACATACAAATGCATAATAATGAAGATTCTCCCCCCTTACCTTTTGAAGATTTGACTTCCTAGGGTCTCACCCTCTGTACCACGGTGGGAGAACTAACTTGTTTTTGTTTTGCGTTTGATCGCAAATGTTGCGGATAGCAAGAGTCGCCACCGACTTTTCTTTTATCCAATTTAGGGAAGGTGAAAAGAACAGGAAAAGACCTTCGTTTAGATTCTGAGTAAGGGAGTTGGTTATGAAAAGGGAAGGTATTAGCACCCTTTCCATCCGTAGTTATCTACGGGCACTTAATTGCTTTAGCTCACTTGATGACTTGCTTTTTTGTGTGCGTGTTTGAAAAGATTTTGAAAAAGTCATTTCGCTTTAACTTCGTAATGATTCACGCTGGAATGTATACGAAGTGTTTGGAAATGTTTAATTTTGGAAAAGACTTTGTAATGATTCACACTGGAATGTATACAAAGTGTTTGAAAATGCTTTTGAAAGTGTGAGGTGTGAAAAAGTGTTTTGATAGAGCAAGTAATTAAGCGTCTATTACCTGGTCAGAACGGTCGTTTCCGTGTTATTTTACTTTCCTTTAGAATAGCACTATCCATACCATTAGTTGGTAGGTAACCCTATTCGTTGGATGTAAAGGGACATTCGAAGGGACATCAGATGGTCATAGAAGGCAACTTGTAGGAGTATCCTAGCACATTCGTAGGGACGATCATCACTTTTCGTAGGCAACAATCAAGGGACTAGATCATGTATTCGTAGGCAACATCGAGGGTCATCGAGGGACTATGATCTTTGATTCGAAGGGACTATGATGATATATCGTAGGCAACCGTGCTAAGATACCTCTACGTTCGAGAGACTTGACCATTTATTCGAAAGACAACGAGAGAGAATACCCTAAGGTGGGTGCATGTGTGAAGAGAGTGTACTGAATTCAGATAATTTATCTTGTGATTAGAGTTAGCTATGTTGATTTTGTCTTGCCATACACGCCTAGTTACTAGCAGTTTATAGGTGAGGAAAGTAAATTGTGGAAATGTAAAGTGCGGAAAGTAAATCCTACGCTATTACATGGCTTTGGGACAGATACATAATATAGGAGTGCGGAAAGTAAACCTAATTAAACTATTACATCCCATGAGCAGTTGCATAATATTGGAAAAGAAAATGCGAGAAAATAATCCTAACTATTACAACCTGGAAGCAGTTATAATAATCGGAAAAAGAATCGAATTGCGAATAAGAGAAAATAAGGTTAGTGAAAAGGTTTTTGAGTTAGGTAAAATTTTTAGGGTTAGCAAACCTAATTAGATGAGAAAATATTTTTTTGGGAATTTTCTGCGTTAATTTTAGTATGGAAAAACAATTAAAAGTTAAGTTTTTTATTAATTAACAATTAATTAAAATATGAATGCAAAATATTATTTTTTATGCTAAAAATTAAATAAGCATTTTTCTGACCTAAATGCAAAAGGAAAATATTTTTTGTGATTTTTTAATGCATTAGAAAAATATTTGAAAAGAAATTAAATTGAATGGAAAAATAAAAAGAAATAAGAAAAGGTTAGTTTGCAAGTGATAAAAATATATGTGAGGAGCCAAGGTTCGAACCCAGGTCATCTCTCTCACACGCACGCTGCCTTGACCATCTGAGCTGGGTGGATTAGCTGTTAGCATAATGAAACAGAATGAATATAAGGGAAATTAATTTCGGAATATTGAAGAAAACACGCGCCAAGGGGGTCATCGTCCCCAATTCAAATTTTTCAGGCTTTTAGCTACGGTTTTCATCCGTAGCTAAAGCCTTTACCCACATATCATTTTCTGTAGCTACATCCCTGCAAAATCAAATCATTCATAATACACAAAATAAATTAACTTTGAGGGCATCAATCGATTAGAAATCCTCTTCTGAGTACGTTGATGGCCACCGTTTCTCCTAATTTTTCCTAAAACGCAAAGCCCTAATTTGGAACTTCAAACCCTAGCCAAGGCAACTTCTTATACCTGTACTGAAACTTAAATCAAGCTATGCAGAAAGATTCGAAACTTCATGATAAACACAAATACATGGTTAAATTCAATTGATTATGCATGAAAATAAGAAAACGATTTTGAGTTTGAAGTATGCAAACCGTGACCGTGTTTTCGCGTTTCTGGAGGTCCGGATGCTTGGTAATGATCTGGTTAGCTTCAAAAAACACCAAGGAATTGATTGGGAACCTTTGTTTGGCTTGAATCGATGCAAATCCTTGGCTGCTACTTCCTTGTATAACACGGTTTTTGGCACTTGGTTTAGGTTTCTTGAGGCAAGAATTTCGTCCTTGTGGCATTTGGAATCATTGTGTATATATACTAGAGTGAATTAGGTCAAGAATTATGAAGAAATCTCATGCCCATCAATGAAAGAAAATTTGATTTGGAATAAAACCAAATATTACCTTTTTGAGCCAATTTCAATCAAATCACTTGTCAATCTTAATTATTTCGAAATAATCAGATTAATTGGCTTGCTTGGACCTCAAGGATGAGAGAAAATCAATCTTGCAATTAATTTTTGATTTTATATCTTTTATTTTAATTAAATTGGTTTTAAATGAATAAAAATCCAAAATAAATAAAAAATAAAAGATAAAAACGTGGCATTGGGCTTGGAGGTTCCAATTCAGATAAGGAACAAGTTTGAATTAAGAAAAGTTAGGCCCATTTGGAAAAGTTTTGATTTTCTCAAGTATTTCTCTTTATGCACCTCCTCAAAAATGCTCAACTTGCACAATGTGTATCTTGCTCAATTCTTAACATTTTTGGGTGTTCTTAGACTTTTTAGAAAGCACAAGATGTCTTCTAAATAGTCCTTTTGGTTTCATCTTCATTGAAGTTTTCATGCTCATGAACACTTCTTTACAAAAAGATGACTTTTTGTTGACTTTTAAAAAGACCTGTAATGTTTTGATCCATAACTTCCAAATGAAGCATTTTCTGCCCAATCTTGTGAGACATAAAGTTGTAGAGAATTGAATTCTCTTCAAAATGAGCTTTGGTGGAAAAATTTCTTATAAAGTATGTGAAAGTTATGCTTGGTCAAAATTCTATTGACTTTTGTCTAAAAAACCCTAATTTAGAAACTTTGACTTTTGATCAAATCTTGACTTTTCTTGAGGAATCGTGATCAACCCTTGATCAAATGATGAATATTACTTCAAAAAATTAGTGTTGACCAAAAATTATGAAGTTTGACTATATGTTGACCATAATTGACTTTTTGTCCAATATAGTTGATTTTTAACCATCTAAGCAATTAACTGGGCAAATTTAACTTGTGAGGCTTGAAACTTGAGATGGTGATTCTTTGGAACACATGATGAGGCATGATGACCACTTGTAGAATTGGAAGTCCATCTTGACTTGAGAATGGAAAAACCCTAGTTTGGATTGATTGCTTAGGAGAGGGTTTGTCTGGTCAACCCTTGTGAAATCCTTGAGTATGGATATGTGAAATGTCTTGAGAAGTGGGAGGGAAAATTTTGGGGTATAACAGTTGCCCCTGTTCAATCTTCTTGTACTGGAAGGGTTAGATTGGCACGCTTGCCTTTCATGACCTGAAAGTAGAATATGATTGAACACTCGAGTACACCTGAAAATTTGCACTCGCTGTTGTGTGAAATAGGATCGTCAACTGATGATGCGCTGGAATGGGCTTATAGATGCCATTTGGAGAAGCTGCTGCTGGAGAGTGGGTCGTACACTAGAATCTGTATTTGTCTTTTGAGTATAAGAGACAAAGGAGATGGGTTTAAGATTCCATCGGGAGCTATTGATAATAAGAGAGAGTCAAAATAAACTTTCGTCTTGGTTATTCTTGAGGTGGATATTTGGCAGGATGTGGATAGCTTTCCCCGTCTTGCTTCAGGTGTTAATCCAATATCTGTTTCCTGGAGACAATTTGTGTGGTCTTTCAGATAGGTTTCTCGTCTTGTTTCGGGCATTAATCTTTGACCTATTGTCTGGAAATAATTTTCATGGTCGTTCAGATAGTTCTCTCGTCTTGTTTCGGGTATTAATTTTTAACCTTCCGTTTGGAAAATAGCTTTTACCTGTTGGGGAGATAAAATTTTGATAGAATATGGTTAGTCCTATGCAAATTATGATGTATGCGGGTGTATGACAGTATTATTATGATGTATGCATATGCTATGACTTATATGTAGATATATGAATATAGATGTATGAATGTAGATGTATTTCAAAACATATCCATCTTGAAGAAGATGGGAACGTCCTGCTGGAGATTTCTGATGTTTGATTGGGGATAGGGTTGTTGCGAACCCTGACTTGGAGAGAAAAAGAGATGTTTCTGATTCCTCCGATGCACTATCTGACCAATTCTCGAGTCTGGATATTAATTCTGTTGGAAGAATAGCAACGATCAAGAGATACTCGGCTGGGGATCTTGTGCATAGATCTTGCGGAGGGTGATTACATTGCCCATAGACCTACTGGGGGAAAACGCGGTATGGCATAATCTGTTACTGCTTGGGGATTGATGTGACGCAGTGAAGCTAATAGGGTCATTAAGGCTTGACGAATCTGATAAGGATCATTTGAGGTGATGAATCTGAAGTTTGTTGAAACCTCTGACTAGGGAATAAGAGAGATGTAAGTTCCTCTGATGCACTATCTGACCAAGTTTCGAGTCTGGATATTGCTGCTGTCGGGGAATGATAATCATTGGGAGACACTCCGTTGGGGATGAATATCTTTGTGTATAAATGATGTTGGGGGACGATGTGATATGGAATAACCTATTACTACTTGGAGACTAATGTAATTGGTTGATGATTGGTTACTGCTCGGTGACCAATGTAACGTGATAACTTGAGAAGGTAGATAAGTTTGTTAGGATCACTGCTCGGGGACCAATGTGATTAAGCTGATAAGATCATTGCTCGGGGACTAACGTGATGAAGCTGAAGCAGTGGAATACTTGTTGGGATCACTGCTCGGGGACTAACGTGATAGAGTTGAAGTGTTGGAACACTGTTAGGATCACCGCTCGGGGACTAACGTGATAAAGTTGAAGTATTGGAATACTTGTTGGGATCACTGATTGGGGACTAACGTGATAGAGTTGAAGTATTGGAATACTTGCTGGGAGGAGATTAGTACTTCGCCGGAGAAGATTTATCCTTGTAGGGAGAGCGATGGCTCTGCGGGGATTGATGATCCTATGGATGTATTTCTTGTGGAACTAACTCTGCAAGGGATGTATTGGTGACTTTAGTCGTCATCTCAATTCCTAGAGTCTGTAGTAATTACTTTTGTTCGTTCGCTTTTCATATGTTTGTGAACAGATGTTTACTGTCAGATGCATATAATCATTCAAAGCAATCATTGGACTTTATGCAAAAAACAATGAAAATTAACACTGTAAAAAGGGGATTTGCATTAATTTTGGAAAGTGGCGTATGGCCAAGCAGTTTGTGTACAAGAGACGAATATCCTAGTAAGAGTAAAGCTATGCGGAAATAATCTCGTCAAGTTTCAATTATGTTATTGCTCATATATTTCGACTATCTCATCTCCTTGTTGTCAGTAGAAAGTGAGTGAATTGATTTTCGCCATTTGAATCTTGAAGATGATAGTAGTGTAGTCTGTAGATAGGTGATCTGGACGAGACATAGTCGTACGCTTAAATCCCTAACATTTGCCTAGACCGCCCTTTCGGGTTTTTAGTCTACCGAGATACCCTTTTTTGCCCAAGCCGCCTTTGCAGGTTTTCGACTTGCCGGGTGTACATATTTTTTTTATATATCCTTAACTTTATCCCGAACCTTTTGGTTCGCCGGGATGCCCTTATTGTTGCCTAGGCCAATCGACCTAGCGGGTCTCGTTCATGCGTAGTATTTTTTGACTATGTCTGCGTTCACAGGGTGTGGAAAGTCTTCTCCATCCATGGTGCTAAGTATCATAGCTCCGCCGGAAAATACTGTTTTGACTACAAATGGTCCCTCATAGGTGGGAGTCTATTTTCCCCTAGGATCACCTTGTGGAAGGATGATGCGCTTGACTACTAAATCACTGACTTGGTAGACTCGATGCTTGACTTTCTTGTTGAATGCTCTGATCATTCGCTTCTGATAGACCTGACAATGGCAAATGGATGCAAGTCGCTTTTCGTCGATCAAGTTGATCTGTTCAAGGCGGGTCTGGGCCCATTCGTCTTCACCTAGTTCTGCGTCCTGGAGGACTCTAGTTGAGGGTATCTGAACCTCGATTAGCAGGACTGCTTCCATACCGTATACAAGAGAGAAGGGGGTTGCCCCTATAGATGTTTGTACTACAGTGCGATAACCGTGGAGAGCAAATGGCAACATCTCGTGCCAATCCTTATAAGTCACTGTCATCTTCTGTATGATCTTCTTGAGATTCTTGTTGGCGGCTTCCACTGCGCCGTTCATTTTTGGCCGATATGGAGAAGAGTTGTGATGCTTAATTTTGAACTGCGTGCAGAGTTCAGTGATCATTTTGTTGTTGAGGTTAGTACCATTATCTGTGATAATCCTTTCGGGTATGCCATATCGACAAATAAGATTATGCTTAATGAATCAAGCCACAACATTCTTGGTAACAGATGCGAATGAGGTTGCTTCTACCCATTTGGTAAAGTAATCAATTGCAACAAGGATGAAACGGTGTCCATTGGAAGCAGTAGGTTTGATTTCTCCGATCATGTCAATGCCCCACATTGCGAAAGGCCAATGAGCGGTCAGAACATTCAACGGTACTGGAGGTACGTGCACTTTGTCTGCGTATATCTGCATTTGTGACAAGACCGAGCATGGCGGTGACAATCGGCTTCCATAGTGAACCAATAGTAACCTGCTCTTAGAATCTTCTTAGCCGTTGTATGTCCACTGGAGTGGGTACCAAATGCGCCGTCATGTAATTCTTCCATAATTCATTTTGCTGTTTTCTGTTCTACACAACGGAGTAAGCACAAATCATGATTGCGCTTGTATAAGATGTCGTTGCTGAGGAATAATTTGGATGCGAATCTTCTTAAGAATTTCTTGTCATTGACAGATTCCCCTGCGAGATATTCCTGAGTCTCGAGATACCTCTTCACTTCGTAGAACCAAGTTTTCTCTTCTGTATCAAGTTCACAACAGTATGCTGGTTCGTCAAACTTTTCGGTGGTGATTTGGGGAGCTTCGTTGTCCGATCTGACTTTGAACATAGATGACATGGTAGCTAATGCGTCCGCCAACTGATTCCCTTCTCATGGAATATGATCGAAAGTGATTTCTTCGAAGTAAGGGATCATATTTAAAACATGCTCTCGATACGGGATGAGATTTGGATGTTTCGTATCCCAATCGCCTTTAATCTGACTGATCACTAAAGCTAAGTCTCCATACACTTGTAAGAATTTGATTCTTAGGTCAATAGCAGCTTTGATACCCATGATGCACGCTTCGTATTCGGCCATGTTGTTAGTGCAATTGAACAAAGTTTGGCGGTGAAAGGCATGTGTCCCCCATTAAGACATGTAATGATGGCACCAATGTCGTTGCCAAGTGCGTTTGAGGCCCCATCAAAGACCATGGTCCATCGGGATCCCGGTTCAGGTCCTTCGTCTGGTCCTGGTTCTTCGTAATCAGTAACTAGCAAAACATCTTCGTCTGGAAATTCGAACATAGATTGATAGTCATCTACGGCTTGATGAGCCAAATGATCGGCTACTACACTTCCTTTGATCGCTTTCTGGGTAGTATACTGGATGTCGTATTCGGTCAGGATCATTTGCCATCTTGCTATTCTTCCGGAGAGAGCAGGTTTCTCGAATATGTATTTTATCGGATCCATCTTGGAGATCAACAAGGTAGTGTGAGTCAACATATACTGTCTTAGTCGGCGAGCAGCCCAAGCCAAAGCGCTGCAAGTTTTCTCGAGCTGTGAGTATCTTGTTTCACAGTCGGTAAACTTTTTGATAAGGTAGTATATTGCATACTCTTTTCGACCAGACTCGTCATGTTGCCCCAACACACACCCCATTGAGTTCTCTAATACTGTCAAGTACATGATAAGAGGTCTTCCTTTGACAGACGGCATCAGGATAAGAGGATTTTGTAGGTACTCCTTGATTTTGTCAAAAGTTGTTTGGCAATCGTCGTTCTATTCCACTACTTGATCTTTTTTCAGTAACTTGAAGATTGGCTCACAAGTAGCGGTTAGATGTGCAATGAATCTGGAAATGTAGTTTAATCGTCCCAAGAAACCTCTGACTTCTTTCTCGGTGCGAGGAGCTGGCATTTCTTGGATAGCTTTAACCTTGGCGGGGTCAACTTCAATACCTCTACCACTGACAACAAACCCCAAGAGTTTACCGGATCTACCTCCGAAAGTGCATTTGTTGGGATTGAGTCTTAGTTTGTATTTCTTCAGTCTATCAAACAACTTCCACAAATGATCAAGATGTTCTCCTTCAGTTTCTGATCGAGCTATCATGTCGTCGACGTAGACCTCTATCTCGTGATGAATCATGTCATGAAACAAAGCCACCATGGCACGTTGATATGTGGCGCCAACGTTCTTAAGTCCGAACGGCATGACCTTGTAGCAGAATGTGCCCCACTGTGTAACGAAAGTATTCTTTTCCATGTCTTCAGGAGCCATTTTGATCTGGTTGTAACTGGAGAAACCATCCATAAAGGAGAAGACCTTATGTTGAGCGGTGTTGTCGACTAGAACATCAATATGAGGAAGTGGAAAATCGTCTTTCGGACTTGCTCTATTTAGATCTCTGTAGTCCACACACATTCACACTTTACCATCCTTCTTAGGTACAGGCACCACGTTTGCAACCCATTGTGGATAAGAAGTAACTGCTAGGAAACCAGCGTTGAACTGTTTCATAACTTCAGTTTTGATTTTCTCTGACATCTCGGGACGCATACGACGAACCTTCTGCTTCACAGGGAGAAAACCTTCCTTCATTGGTAGCCGGTGTACCACAATGTCAATATCTAGACCTGGCATGTCTTCGTATGACCAAGAAAAAATCTCGATATAGTCTCGCAGCATCTGGACCAATCTTTCCTTGATATTGCTCTCAAGACCCGCTCCTATCTTGATTTCTTTTCTGTCTTCGTTAGTACCTAGATTCACGACCTTGACTGGATCTTCGTGAGGCTGTATAACCCATTCCTCTCGCTGTAGTAATCTGACAAGTTCTCCTGGTACTTCACAATCTTCCTCACCTTCGTCTTCGGCTTGGTAGATCGGATTATCGAAGTCATATTTAGCAATAGCAAAGCTGTTATCAACGAGATTCGGAGTGGATCTGCAGTGTACCACGTCGGTGTGTGTAAGAATGCAAAAGTCCAATGATTTTATTGAAAGAAAATATGCGAATGACAAATAATAACCCTCACAAATGAGCCATGATGCCCCGGGCAAGGCACTAGGCTTTTAAGTTTATTATTCAAAGCGTAGAAAATGAAAAGCATAACAGAAAACAAAAAATCAATTACTCCTGTCTAAAGGAGATTGGTATGACGTCTTCGGTCTACCAATTGTTGAGTCCATTGTCTGGAGTTGGAAAGATCCAGTCGCTGATGTCGGAACCACTGTCGTCGTCTTCTATTGCATGTACTTCATTTTTGCTGATGTGGACGGGAAGTTTGTCGGCACGTTCGCGGCGTATCATCTTCTGTCCTTTGGTGGTGAAGCCTAAACAAGTCTTGTAAGATTTGAAAGGAAGATCTGGGAGCTGACCCCAAATGGTACGATCTTCTTCTTCAACTGCAGCTTGGGCGTCCTTCAGTGAGGCCATCCTTGGTGGAATTTGTGCAACTTTAGGAGCGACAGGAGAGCCAACAGGCATGACTCGTGGAACTGCTTCAAAAGCTTGATAGGGAGTTTCGATGAATTCACCTTCCATTTCGAGGTATCGGAACGACTGCAGATGGCTTACCATGTATTCTTCCTCACCGCATACTGTAACAATCTTCCCCTTCACTGGGTACTTCAGCTTCTGATGTAGGGTAGAGGTAACAGCGTCTGCCCCATGTATCCAATGGCGTCCAAGTAGGCAAGAGTAAGCCTGGACGGATGTCCATGACAAAGAAAGTGGAGTCAAAAGTCTGGGAACCAACTTTAACAGGCAGAATGAGCTCTCCAAGTACTGTTCGTTTAGAACCATCAAAAGCGCTTACAATTATGTCACTGGGCTTCATGACCACTTCTTCAACATTAAGTCGGTCGAAAGCGCTTTTCGCTTTTCGGTAGAACATTCAGAGCAGAACCAGTATCCACCAACACGTGAGACAGTGTAGTGCCCTTGCATTCAACGGAGATGTGCAAGGCTTTGTTATGTTCCTTTCTGGCAGGAGTCAAGTCGGTGTGAGAGAAACCTAACCCATTGTTGATAGTCAGGCTAGCAATACAACCTTCAAATTGATCAGTAGTAGTGTCTCGCGGTATGTGAGCATTCTTCAGGAACTTCACTAAGGCTTTAGCATGAGCCTCAAAGCACAATAGTAGAGCAAGCATGGATATCTTGGACGGAGTTTGTCCCAACTGTTCCACAACATTGTAATCACTCTTCTTGATGATCTTTAGAATTTCCTCCATTTCTTGCTTGGAGGTGTCTTCGGTAACTTCCTTTGGTACTTCTGTATGAGCAGGATGAGTTGCTGATTCTTTCTCTCTAGCTTCGAGAATTGTTCGATAGCTGGAATGCGAGTTGGAGTTGTAGTGTCTTTTGGTAGAGAGATCTCTGGAGAAAATACTCTTCCGGTTCTGGTTACCTTGCTTGATCCGGTGATGTTGTAGATGTTGGGATCGAAAGCTTCAACTGCAATATCTTCAATGGTCAAAGGTTCTTGCTTGACGCCATGATAGCAAACTTCGACTCCGTAATTCCAAGGTATAGCTTTGTCAGAGGAATATGGAATTGGTCTGGGAGAAGTAATGATGAGAGGTGCCACTCTAGGCGCAGGATCGCCAGATGAGATCCTTATTATGTTTACATCAACATAGTCTTTTGGGAAATCGTCTCCCCATCCGGTTGCTTTGACATCTTCAATAGGAACCTTGTAGCTTTCAGGGGCGGTGTATTTCACCATGAAATCGAACTTCCCACTTGGCTGCCCCAAGGCATCCCAGACTTTTGGTAAGGCTTCGCTCACGTCTTCAATCTTCAGATTCTTAGAAATGTCTTCGCACAGATTCTCCACAGATGGAGGTTTCAGAAATAGCACTTCGCAGTTTTCCATCATGCATTGAATACGCCTTCTCAACCAAGCACATCCTTCAGATTCAGATGCACACCAACCACAATCATCCGGGCATCCTGGAAATACACCGGCTTGCACCAAATCTTTCTTGACAGTCATCAGAGGAATAGTCAGATTGTTCACATCATAAACATAGGAGTCTTCGTCAATAGCATTGGAACTTTTACAGTGGTTAGGCATTGGTGCGTTGATCACATTTGGAGTTTCAACAGGAGGGTCAAATTCAATTTCCCTGGCTTCAATCATGTCTTAAATCTTGTTCTTCATAGCCCAATAGTTGTCGGTGTTGTGCCCTGGGCTTTTGGAGTGGTACACATACCTTGCATTAGGATTGTATTTTGGAGAGGAAGTGTTGACATTTTGAGGAGGATCCCTCAAAGTAACCAGCCCTGCTTTCAACATGTGTTGCAATGCTTACGACAATGGCATGTTGATCTTCATGAACTGTCTTCGCGGCAGATTCTGGCTACGCGCGTTGTCTCGTTGAGGTTGCGCTGGTGTAGGATTGGAGATCACAACTTCCCCCACAGATTGAGTACGATCAGTTTTGACACGGCTTTTTTGACCATACACAACTTTGGCTTCTTTCTTACCAAAAGATCTCTTCGCAGCATTTGAAGATGACTCCACTTGAATCTTCCCGTTCTTGATTCCAGCTTTTCGATACGTTCGCCTGTCAGTATCAGCTCGGTGAATCCGGGTGAAGAGTTTCCAATCAGATGATTGAAGAATGGGCCTGTTATTTTTCCCATAAACATATCAACCAATTCCCTATTGGAGAAGGGTGGTTGAACTCTGCCTGCTAGATCTCTCCATTTCTGAGCATATTCTTTGAACTTCTCGTCACGACCCATAGACATTCCCTGTAGCTGCATGCGGGTAGGTGTTAATTCAGCATTGTACTGGTACTGCTAGTAGAAAGCATCTGCTAAGTCATTCCAGGTATGAATGTAGGTACTCTCTAGCTGATAATACCACTCCAACTGAGTTCCGGATAAACTCTCTTGAAAGAAATGGATCCATAGTTTCCTGTCTTCAGTATGAGGATAGATCTTCTGAACATAGGACTTCAGATGCAGTTTTGGACAAGAGATGCCATCACACTTGGCAAAGGTAGGAACTTTGAATTTACAAGGAACTATCACGCCAGAAACAAGACTCAGATCATCAAAATTCAGCCCGGACATTTTTCAGATTTTCCACAATATTCAGACGGTCTTCAAGTTTCTTGTATTTATCGTCATCGAGAGGATAACGTTCTCTCATATAGTCTTCTTCTCTGTTTTTAGACCCCTGACGTCTTCCTTCGCTGTTCCTGATGCTTCCCTCGGTTTCACCACTCTTGTCTGAGATTTTTAAGCGGCTGACCACCTTAGCTGCACCCTTGTGATTTCTTCCCATGTTGAGAATACCGATGGTCTTCTTTTTTCTGGTGATGAGCTTCTTCAGGTCCTTCGGGCCTTAGACCAAGTTGGTGAACATCTCCTGGAACTGAGCGTTCTGAGCCTGTACATCTTTAACAGTCTGTTCAAGAGCCATTTCTGCTGAAATAAACAGCGAGAAAATAAGAAGACTGGTCTTCAATGTACCTGTTATGAAATGTTATGAAATGTTATGCCATGATATGCGATGTTTATGCAATGCAATGTTTTCAAGGATCTTAGGAATTTAAATTTGTTAAACAAAGCATGAACAAACTTTTTTATTAGTTCCTTTTTTTTTTCTTTTTGAGTACAAAAGATAGTTTGGAAAAACAAAAGAACAAATTCCTAGAATTTTAAGTCTCCCGTGGGCGCTTCCTCTTGGTGTTGAAGTAGGTGTTGATGTTTCGCTCCTCGTGAAGTAGCTTTGTCAACTCTAATACCTTCTTCTAGCTTGCATAGCACTGAGCTTCGAATGTATACCTCTCTTCTTTTAGTTGAATCCAGGATCTCTTCAAGTCTTCAAAATTAGTAGGCATGTCGGGATGGAGAATGGTATAGGGTTCGTCACCTATAACAACAATCTCCATGATCACTGGTAGAACAGCTGCAAACGGCATCATGAGGTTTTGAGCTCGAGCTCGCATCCATTTGAGGTAAGGTTCCCAAGGAATAGAATTTTTGTGTCCCAAATTCTTGGTATCAGTCTTCTTTACCATGCCCCAAACGTGCACAAATCTTCGACAGTAGTTCTGGAGATCGTTGTTGTAGTCAAACACAATGTCTTAAAGAATCATATCATGAGGACCATCTCTTCGAGCATAACCAAACTCACGTAGAGCTAGAGAAGGGTTGTAAGTGATACCTCCCCTTATGCCAAGGAGTGGTACATTAGGGAATTCTCCACAACGCTCAATGAAAGTGAAGTCCTTTTGAGAGAAAAGACACCAACGAATATCTGAATGAGGGAGTGACATCAGCCTTTGGTACCACTTCAATCTTTGCTTGTTCTTCATTATTGATTGAGGAAGGTGAGAAATAAACCACCTGGAAAAGTAATGGTATGCAACACATGAGATTCCCTTGTCGTTTTATGGTACGAGTGTGGAGAGAATGCAGAATGTCTCCAAGTAAGGTAGGCACAGTATTATGAGTGAGGAATATCTTGATGGCGTTCACGTCTATGAACTGATCTGGATTAGGAAATAGCACCAAAACATAGATTATCAAGGCCACAATGTCTTCAAATGCATGGAAACTCATAGCTTTGAGGAATTCTCGAGCTTTATTTATCAAAAACTTAGCAAGCAAACCCTTAACTCCGCTTCTTGTTTCCCAATTAGATTCAATGTCTGGCCACTTTAGATGTAAGGCTAATGCGATGTCTTCGTACTTCGGAGATTTTTCTGAACCGGTGAATGGTATCTGATCCAGGATAGATATCCGAAGTAACTTAGAGAACTCTTCCAATGTAGGAGCCAACTGGTAATCCGGGAATGTAAAGCAATGATGTTTCGGATCAAAGAATTAGAATAAGACGTGCATCATATCTTCTTCAAAGCCGGATGTAACCAAGTTGAGTAGATAACCATGTTGTTTGATGAACTGAGCATGATCGGGAATTTCTGAAACCAATTCTTTTAGTTGAGAAGGTATACCCATGAAGTTGATTCGGATAGTCTTTCTGGAAGCCATAAGTCCCTACAAAACACAGCAAAGATAAATACCTAGGTCCTTGAAATGGTTAGGAATGATATGATGTTTATGATGTTATGATGTTATGATGTCATGATGTCATGATTAAGCAAATAGAAAGCACAAACAAATCACACAATAGCCCTAGGTTTAAGGCTTGCATGAGGTATAGGTGTCTACCCTACCAAAATTTGAGTGGGTTCATCATGTCCTATAATAGTAACCGGGTTCTAGGAATCTCACATCATTGATCTTTCTCGTAGGCTTCATTTCAATACGACTACCAAGTGGTCGACCGAAACATCCCGAAAGTCGAATCTTAACGAGCGTAGCATCGAGTATCAACCAACCTTAGTCTACACCAAAGTCGGCCATCTCACTACCTTCTAATGGCTAAGATGAGTCAATTAGGATTCTAAAAGTTGAGTTACTGCTGATGACACCATGCAGATGCCAAATACTTTCCTCAACTAGACATGAGGAGCATCGGGACATCCAAAGTGTCGCACTAATGTAGCCATCATGTTGACCGTTTTGGTATACGCATAACGGTCGCGACGATTTATTGCTACTTACCTAAGAAAACCTGGATCCGGGTGTAGGATCCCCCACAAGTATAATACCTAAGCAACCCTTAAAAGTAAAGCATACAAATCAAACAATTTTGAGTGATCTAAAGACCCTAAGGTAAACTCTCTTTATTTTCCCCAGCAGAGTCGCTAGTTCTGTAACACGGTGGGAGAACTGACTTGTTTTTATTTTGCGTTTGATCACAAATGTTGCGAATAGCAAAAGTCGCCACCGACTTTTCTTTTATCCAATTAAGGGAAGGTGAAAAGAACAGGAAAAGACCTTCGTTTAGATTCTGAGTAAGGGAGTTCGTTATGAAAAGGGAAGGTATTAACACCCTTTCCATCCGTAGTTATCTACGGGCTCTTAATTGCTTTAGCTCACTCGATGACTTGCTTTTTTGTGTGCGTGTTTGAAAAGATTTTGAAAAAGTCATTTCGCTTTAACTTCGTAATGATTCACGCTGGAATGTATACGAAGTGTTTGGAAATGTTTAATTTTGGAAAAGACTTTGTAATGATTCACACTGGAATGTATACAAAGTGTTTGAAAATGCTTTTGAAAGTGTGAGGTGTGAAAAAGTGTTTTGATAGAGCAAGTAATTAAGCGTCTATTACCTGGTCAGAACGGTCGTTTCCGTGTTATTTTACTTTCCTTTAGAATAGCACTATCCATACCATTAGTTGGTAGGTAACCCTATTCGTTGGATGTAAAGGAATATTCGAAGGGACATCGGATGGTCATAGAAGGGAAGTAAATTGCGGAAAGTAAATTGCGGAAATGTAAATTGCGGAAATGTAAATTGCGGAAAGTAAATCATACGCTATTACATGGCTTTGGGGCAGATACATAATATAGGAGTGCGGAAAGTAAACCTAATTAAACTATTACATCCCATGAGCAGTTACATAATATTGGAAAATAAAATGCGAGAAAATAATCCTAACTATTACAACCTGGAAGCAATTACAATAATCGGAAAAAGAATCGAATTGCGAATAAGAGAAAATAAGGTTAGTGAAAAAGATTTTTGAGTTAGGTAAAATTTTTAGGGTTAGCAAACCTAATTAGATGAGAAAATATTTTTTTGGGAATTTTCTGGATTAATTTTAGTATGGAAAAACAATTAAAAGTTAATTTTTTTATTAATTAATAATTAATTAAAATATGAATGCAAAATATTATTTTTTTTATGCTAAAAATTAAATAAGCATTTTTCTGACCTAAATGCAAAAAGAAAACATTTTTTGTGATTTTTTAATGCATTAGAAAAATATTTGAAAAGAAATTAAATTGAATGGAAAAATAAAAAGAAATAAGAAAAGGTTAGTTTGCAAGTGATAAAAATATATGTGAGGAGCCAATGTTCGAACCCAGGTCATCTCTCACACGCGCGCTGCCTTGACCAACTGAGCTGGGTGGATTAGCTGTTAGCATAATGAAACAGAATGAATATAAGGGAAATTAATTTCTGAATATTGAAGAAAACACGCGCCAAGGGGGTCATCGTCCCCGATTCAATTTTTTTTAGGCTTTTAGCTACGGTTTTCATCCGTAGCTAAAGCCTTTACCCAAAGATCATTTTCTGTAGCTACATCCCTGCAAAATCAAATCATTCATAATACACAAAATAAATTAACTTTGAGGGCATTAATCGATTGGAAATCCTCTTCTGAGTACGATGATGGCCACCGTTTCTCCTAATTTTGCCTAAAACACAAAGCCCTAATTTGGAACTTCAAACCCTAGCCATGGCAACTTCTTATACCTGTATTGAAACTTAAATCAAGCTATGCAGAAAGCTTCGAAACTTCATGATAAACATAAATACATGGTTAAATTCAATTGATTATGCATGAAAATAAGAAAACGATTTTGAGTTTGAAGTATGCAAACCGTGATCGTGTTTTCGCGTTTCTGGAGGTCTGGATGCTTGGTAATGATTGGTTAGCTTCAGAAAACACCAAGGAAATGATTGGCAACCTTTGTTTAGCTTGAATCAATGCAAATCCTTGGCTGCTACTTCCTTGTATAACACGGTTTTTTGGCACTTGGTTTAGGGTTCTTGAGGCAAGAATTCCGTCCTTGTGGTATTTGGAATCATTGTGTATATATACTAGAGTGAATTAGGTCATGAATTATGAAGAAATCTCATGCCCATCAATGAAAGAAAATTTGATTTGGAATAATACCAAATATTTCCTTTTTGAGCCAATTTCAATCAAATCACTTGCCAATCTTAATTATTTCGAAATAATCAGATTAATTGGCTTGCTTGGACCTCAAGGATGAGAGAAAATCAATCTTGCACTTAATTTTTGATTTTATATCTTTTATTTTAGTTAAATTGGTTTTAAATGAATAAAAATCCAAAATAAATAAAAATAAAAGATAAAAATGTGGCCTTGGGCTTGGAGGTTCCAATTCAGATAAGAAACAAGTTTGAGTCAAGAAAAGTTAGGCCCATTTGGAAATTTTTTTATTTTCTCAAGTATTTCTATTTATGCACCTCCTCAAAAATGCTTAACTTGCACAATGTGTATCTTGCTCAATTTTTAACATTTTTGGGTGTTCTTGGACTTTTTAGAAAGCTCAAGATGTCTTCTAAACATATATTTTGGTTTCATCTTCATTGAAGTTTCCATGCTCATGAACACTTCTTTACAAAAAGATCACTTTTTGTTGACTTTTAAAAAGACCTGTAATATTTTGATCCATAACTTCCAAATGAAGCATTTTCTGCCCAAGCTTGTGAGACATGAAGTTGTAGAGAATTAAATTCTCTTCAAAATGAGCTTTGGTGGAAAAATTTCTGATAAAGTATGTGAAGGTTATGCTTGGTCAAAGTTCTATTGACTTTTGTCTAAAAAACCCTAATTTAGAAACTTTGACTTTTGATCAAATCTTGAATTTTCTTGAGGAATCGTGATCAACCCTTGATCAAATGATGAATATTACTTCAAAATATTGGTGTTGACTAAAAATTATGAAGTTTGACTTTATGTTGACCACAGTTGACTTTTTGTCCAATACAGCTGATTTTCAACCATCTTAGCAATTGATTGGGCAAATTTGACTTGTGAGGCTTGAAACTTGACATGGTGATTCTTTGGAACACATGATGAGGCATGATGACCACTTGGAGCATTGGAAGTCCATCTTGACTTGAGAATGGCAAAACCTTAGTTTGGATTGATTGCTTAGGAGAGGGTTTGTCTGGTCAACCCTTGTGAAATCCTTGAGTATGGATATGTGAAATGTCTTGAGAAGTGGGAGGACAAATTTTGGGGTATAACACCCTCTCTCCACTTCTCTTCTCTTCTTTTCATCTTCCTCTTCTTTCACCAAATGACAATTCTAATTATGATTTCCTTCTAACCCTTTACTAACTAGGATTGTCTTATTGGGCTTAACACTTAACACCTCCCTATTACTTCCATTCTTAAACTTAGGCCCAATAATCAAATAACCACAATTCTACTCATAAAACTCAATTATTTAAATAACATATATATTCAAATTCCATTTTAAAGTACCAAATAAATTAATTATCACATAATATAATATACAATAATAATAATAATTAATAATTAGCTATTAAAAATTGAGATGTTACACTTTACATCTAAGATGAATATATGTGGCATTCATATTTTAGTTGTTTCGGGAGAGATTCACGAGGATCATTGATATTTCATGTTGATTGATGAGCTGACAATATCTTGACCATTGTTACTTTATAAATGAACGTCAAAGATTTGTTACTTAATTTTTTCTTCAAATGGGTCATAAATAAAAAGTACACTATTTTATCTATCGGTTTACAGCAAAGCTGAAGTAAAATCTCATAAAACTTTTAAAAAACTTAAAAGTAATAAAATGTAGTTCTAGAATTTGAAAACATGTCTTCATACTACTTTATCCCTCAGTTTTCACCAAAATCGAAGTAATAGGTCATAATTTTTTTTAAAAAAATTATAAGGCGATAACAAATAATTATTGGGATTCGAAGATATGTCATCTAAATAATTTAGCCCTCGATTTTCAGTAAAACTAACATAATAAGTCAAAAAAGAATTTTAAAAATAAAAAGACATTAATATATAGTTGTAGATATTGAAACATACCATCATATAGATCATACCTATAAAGTTTGAGATTAATCTATAATGATTTACTATGTAATTGAACTACATCAAAATTAACGTTATATGAAAGTCCATTTTGACGTTAATCTTTGGATATCTTGATCGTATAGTAAATCATTATAGATTAATCTCAAACTTTATAGGTATGATCTATATGATGGAATGTTTCAATCCAATGGTTGATTTTAAACATTATTAATCCGGTGTAAGTGCTCTCTCTCTCTCTCTCTCTCTCTCTCTCTCTCTCTCTCTCTCTCTCTCTCTCTCTCTCTCTCTCTCTCTCTCTCTCTCTCTCTCTCTCTCTCTCTCTATATATATATATATATATATATATATATATATATATATATATATATATATATATATATATATATATATATATATATATATATATATATATTAAAAATTAAAGTTTACTTTTTAATATAACATCTAATTTTTTTTTCCTTTTGTATCATCTATATTAATACTATGAACATCCCCAAAATATTGTCTTTCATTTTGTATATATGGTAAGTACAATAATAATTTAATAAAATTGTTATTTTTTATTTTGTTTTAATAAACGTGTAAAAAAAATTGTGTTATTTTTTCAATGCATAATTATTTTCTGACGATATCATGGATCTAACGATGAATTTAATACATAGTGTCTCTATTCATTTCTTTGTATTTTCTTCACATGACATCCAAATTCTCTCTGTAGCTCAAAACATAATTGTAGCTGATGATCTTTTTTATTCAACAGTTACCTTTAATTCACTTACTAAAAGAGTAGTACTAGAGTAACACCCAATTATAATTAGTAAAATAATATTTAAAAATCAATATAATTAAATATTATTCATTATTGGCTTGTCTCAAATACAAACAACTATATATACTTTAGAGTGGTTTCTTTCCTACACATTTGTTTTTACCAAATATGAATGGAAGTTTGTCATAAAACAAAAACTGTAAATGATTTTTCTTCTGTTTTTATTATTTTACTATATTAACTAAATAAAAATGAGATAGAGACAGGGTTCAATGATTTGGCCTGTTCTAGATATTTTTTTGTAAAGGATAGTAGTATATCCCAACCGAACCTAGACATGAATCTGGTAAGATTCACTTAGATGCAACATTGAATCTGGCTGATCTACGACAGCGCATTACAGATGTTTTTATAGGCTCTTTCAACGTATATTGTATAATTTTTTTAAAAAACTTTTGCCAAAGGATATATGACGTTATGTCTTAGGAGACAATATTTATATTTATATTATATTATTATCTTTGGCATGCTCGTGTTTTTTTTTTTTGGTTTGTATTGTATTCTTTTTAATTGTTGTTTTTATCTGGTCGAGGTTTGAGAAAAGCTGGGGTTTGTTTTCGAGCTTTGCATTTTGCACAATTTATTTGTTAAAGAGAATAATATACTATGTTTGCTTAAAGTGTAAATAACTTTAAGTCCTTCGCAAGATCATGTATGGTTGTTTTGTCAATGAACATGTCACTTTAAGATGAATGTGTTGTCTAGGAGAGTTGTCGAGCATGCAGCTTTAATTGGAATATATTTTCTCCGGTCACTATTATAAACAAAAAAAATAGTTTTAAATTTTGGTCATTATTATAAGTAAAATTTATTAATTTTTAGACTAATTAATGTTTGTATTATTATACCCTTAATTTAAGTCAACATTTAATGTTGGTAGTTGATTCATCAAATATAACTAAGAATATTATTGTAAATTTTACTTTGATTGGACATGAAATCAAAAAAATGATACCACTTAACTTACTTTCTTAATCGGCGTGAAAGTGGTTATTTTGACTTATAATTGTGATCGGAGGGAGTACTTGCTTAAGCGAATCATTGGTTATGTTTGATGTGTCAGCATGTTGAATTTGTACCGATGAGACAAAAGCTTAATTTTGGGCGGTTATGATTTCAAAACCACCTTACTCTTGTAAGGATATCGTATGGAACCAGCTAGATGTGGTCATGCCTTAAATCGCACCTATAATGATTTCACATGGAACCTGTCAGACACGGCTATGTTTTGAATCATATTTATAGGAATGAGGCATGAGTCATGTTAAATGTGGTTATGTTTTGAATCATACTTATAGACGAGGGACATGAAACTGACTAGATGCATCCAAGCTTTTTGAACGATACTCTGCATCATAAATGATCATTTCTCGACTAAAGGTTGAGGATCCACGTCCCTATCCATGAGGTGTTTAGCTCAGATCGAGGTGGATGTCTATAGGCTCAACCTCTCACGTCCCTTGGATTTTCTAGATCCGAATGAGGGGTGTGTCAGCTACACAGGATTGTGTGTGGTTTTTTGACATGGGGTATTTGGATGGTGTATTCAGATGTGCAAAATCTTCTCCGATAGCACTCATGGGGAAATTGGTTGTTATAGTCGGATGTGTTCTTGATAGATCCCAACACAGAAGACTGCTGATTAGTGGTGATTGTTGTCGGACTTACAAAGCCTCACCGACACAACCCCTAGAATTTGGAGACACCCTTGGCGTTGAAAAGATTTGATTGCTTTGGTAAGATGTACAAAGTGTCTCTGACACCACCCTTAGCATCTGAAGGCGTGCTCAACATGCTCAACATTTAGGAGATTTAATTACTTTCGTTGGACATGCAAAACATCTCTGACAACACCCCCAAAAATCTGGAGTCATTGTCAATTAAATTGGTTGTACCTTAGTTCATTGTTACATGAATTTACATTTTGGTGTCCTAAAAAGGGGAGAAGGCTGAAAACAAAACAACAAGAATATATATATATATATATATATATATATATATATATATATATATATATATCATAATTATATCAATAATTTATAAATGCATTTATTTAATATTGCAGTCGACCACAAGTGCATACCAATCACTCACCCTCAGATGTATTTTTTTGAGTGGCTTGATGGTCGGCTATTCTGGAGGATTGGGTTATCGGCTTGGAAGACAGACTCTGATAGATGCATTTGGATTTTCTTTTGGAGTTCAGGAGGAACCAACGCCTTTGGACTTGGAGCTTCTTTGAGGTATATATGATACCTGGTTGGTATAGGAGACTGGAGATGATGTATTTCAACCTGTTCATTCCCTTATCAAACATAAACTAGGAGTCTCTGTGTGTATGTGAATATCGACAGGCCTTCTAGAAGATGGGGCTTGGGAAGCCTTTCATTGAGAACCTCTAGTGGACCCATACTTTGCTATCATATTAGAGGAAGCCCTGATGCATCCCACGAAAATCCTAAAAGATTCGTGGGATGCATTTCGATATTTGTACAACGCTCAATGTTAACAACAACCTTGCATCATCAAGGAGCCATTAACTATAAACTTGTGACATTGACCTGATGTTGCTCTCGTCGTCATCCCGGTCGTGATTGACCTGATGTTGCTCTCGCGGTCATCCCGGTCATGGCGATAAGTATTAGGGTCTTTGCTTGGTTGGTGGTCAACAGGGTTTATAATCGATCTTCTCGAAGATTTCCTTTTGAGGCCGGTACAATATCATATCTGGATCTGAGATCATCATCCCTATTAATTTGTGGAGTCTTCGAGGAGGTTGTAGATTTATATGGTGGAACTGAGATCGGGTAGATGAAATTGAACAGTGTACGCAAATCAACAATGATAGTTTGGATCGAAAGGTTGAGTACGATTTTGATTCGATGTCGTGGGGATGCCACATGTTGGTGAGTTAAAGATAGTATTTGAAATTTTAGAAATCACAAGAGTTGGAAGTCGATTCCCATAAATTGCGACAATGTTCTGTTGCAGAACCTGTTTGTAGAAGCTATGTATACGACAAAGCAAAGTTTCCTTAATTTGTCAGTGATCTGGAACCGTGAATCGATGATTATAATCCCAATACATCTTGAATTAGAGACGTTGATCTTGAAACGACATTGTTAATCGATGTCGAACTTGAATCGGTGTTCCCAATATTTGATACAGAGGTTTAGAGAGAGGTACATGCATGGTTAGCACCCAAATGCCAAAGTCAATTTATGATTTAAAATACTCGTGGTGAAAGTGGAGATTAGAGATTTTGTACCTGAAAATCCCTTATAATGTATTTATACATTAGACTTATTGGAACATATTGAATAAATGAGCATTGTGTTATTGGACTTTTGATCGACACAAAACATTATTATTAATTGGGTTAAATAAGTTTTTGGTCCCTATAAATATCTCAAATTTCGTTTTTAGTCCCTCTAAAATTTTTCTTTAAAGAATGGTCCTCCTAAAAATTTAAATTTTAACTTTTGGTCCCCCGTGGCATAATCGTAGCTAAAATGGTCTCTAATTCCGTCGCTACATAAAAAAACCGTCGCTAAAACCGTCGTAAAAATTGTCGCTAAACAAAAAACAGTCGCTAAAACCGTCGTAAAAACCGTCGCTAAATTGTAAAAATCGTCGCTAAATTGCAAGAGGGGCCAAGAGTTAAAATTTAAATTTTTAGGAGGACCATTCTTTAAAGGAAAGTTTTAGAGGGACTAAAAACGAAATTTGAGATATTTATAGGGACCAAAAACTTATTTAACCCTTATTAATTTGGGTTAAATATGTCAGGGTCCCTATAAATATGTCTACCTTAAATTTTAGTCCCTCTAAAATTTTTTTTCAAACAATGATCCTCGCAAAAAATTTTATCTACAATTTTGATCTCTATGGTGCGCCACATCAAAAACAACTTGACAAAAATATAAAAAACATTTAAACTGTGGGGTGTTAGACCTCTTTTAATCTAACTCATCAAAAACTAAAAACATTTTAGTTATCAACTTTTGTCGAACACCTTACAAGCAAGTTTGACAAAAAAGATTATAAAAAAAAAATTCATCAATTGGTAATCAATTCATAAAGAAGCCTCGAGTAGCACTCAACAAAATCAAGAAGCCCGTCATAGCCAAATCAATTTTTCTGGTTTAATAGCTTCTCAATAGCATCTTGCAAATTAAAATAATCAAAATGTGTGTTTAATTCGACATGATAACAACTAATATAGTTGGCAACTAGCTGAATAATGTTAACCCAAAACATGGTGAATACTTTTAGCTGTTGTATTTGAGATTTCTATTGACTTCCCTCATTAGTTGTCTCAAAACATGCCCGTCCTAGTGTTTGTTTTGATGTGACGAATACATAGGGAATGTTCTAAAATTGAAAAAATATTCATGGTTAATTGATGGGCTACTACTTCGTTGTTAAATGTTAGAATCCCAAGAACATGAATGAATAGAAACAGTAAAAATCAAGCAGCGAAGATATAGGACAACGTAAATCCCAACTAACTCAAGGGGTTCAGCATCTGCGACCATGACAACAAACTTAGAAAGTCCTATGTTAAGTGTCTTTGTAGCTGAAAAACAAAATAGAATAATAATTTAACACAGAATCATCATTAGAAGAAGCAATTAATCAAAAGTCAAACAGAAAGGCATACATACCTTCTTGGCACCCATTTTGAGTTGTTTGTAATTGGTAGCTTGTTGGACGAAAAATATGGGATCAAAGCAACGGGGAACAAGTATTTTCCATCCCATAAACAAAACTTGTTTTTAAATATCACGATCGTTAAGTTTTCCCAAGAATGATTGTAGAATGGTTTTCTGGTTATTTTTCTGCTACAGTGCATATAAGCTTAACATATATATATTTATTTTGGTGCAGATTCGTCATTCACTTCAGGCTATTAAAAGAAGAAGAGTATCAAAGAACACTCTTAGTCGAAAAAATATATTGTTTAGAGACAACTATACTTGTTAGTAAGTGTTATAATATTGAAATTTGATTTAAAATATATCTAAATGTGTTTAGTTCATCCACTAAACCAAACACATAACCGTTTTTATATGTTGCTATTTACATGAGATTACCATTTCAACACAACAAGTATTTCTCTTTGCTTGAGATGACGTCGTGCAAGTTTCACTAGGTGGAGGATGGGCATGGGAAAATCTAGTAAGATTGTCATGATGTGTGTTATAATCACTGTTGCGAAATTTGCTTGTAACGTGTTCGACAAAAATTTAGAACTAATATTTTTCAACTTTTTTTTAGGTTAGTTGGGAGGAGGTTTAAAACCCCCCACAATTTTATATATTTTCAAAATTTTTACCAGGCTGTCCTCCACCTAAAGTGCCACGCCAACTTCCGTTAATGAAAGTCGATAGCATGGATCGAAATTGTGAATGGAAAAATTTACGAAGACTGTTATTTAAAAGAAAATTTTAAAAGGGCTAAAATTAAAGATTGACATATTTATAATCATCATTTACACATTTAGCTTTATTAATTTTGTATGCTTTATTACTCTTATTTTTAGAAATATTATTGACTACATAAACATAAAAAGAAAAAGTGTTATATTTATAAATTTGAAAATTTGATATACTTAATTAAAAAATATAATTAGTACTTTTTGAGTATTAAGAAAACAAATAATTGAAAAGTTAATGTAATTAGTCTTAATTTTCAATAACTTGACCACTGAAGAGAACTTGTAGAGGGCATTACGAAGAGTATTGTGAAAAAATAATGGGCTTCAAATGATAAGAATTGATCAAGTCATGATTCTTGAAAGTTAGAAAAACTTCTTGAAATAAGGATGTCAAGGAGAGTCATATGCAAAAAGAAAAATCCAAAAATGTTGAATAATGAAGTAGTTGTGGCCTTGTGAACTTTGACTTGAAAACTTGTCAAATTAGGTCTAACCACTTTGCATAACTTCGATACTTTTGATCTATTCTTGCAATCCAAGGCATGATGAAGCTCATATGAATTAGAATGATGAAACCTTTATTGATATTTGATTAAGCATCACCACACTTAAGGCTACTTGATGATGAAGACATGGAAATAAACACATGAACCTTTGACCTTTTTTGAGGAATAAGAAACCAAATTCAGGTCGACACGTGGAAGAAAAATTTCTTTTGTGAGTTCACACACACGATGAACGACTATACACATGCTTCTCGATTTTAAAGCACATAACTTCTATTTATCATGAGTCGACACATGACCTTGTATAGGTCGACGCATGTGTCAATGTAAGTGGACTCGTGACTTACATGTGGCGACACATGCAATGAATTTTTTTTAAAATTTGTATTCTTTTCTAAACTTTTGGTTTCTATTTTTTCCTCCAACTTGCAAACACACACACACATACAAGCACATGCACACGCGCACGCAAACACACACACACACACACACACACACATATATAGATATATACGTCATAGATGTATCATTTGAAACTTGATGAAACCAAAAACATATTAAGTATTGTTCTTCATCTTTAACCTCTCTTTCTATGCATACACACAAATAAATTACACATAATAATTATTTTCTTGGGTGTCATCTAGATTCATAGTTGAGAGCATCCAATTTAGGTTTATGTACCGGTAAATTGAGTTGAGAATCATTGAGGGTTTTACCGAGAAAAATGATAGGGGTTGTATACCAAGATCAAGGTATTGATATGCAAGTTTTGTACAATATTTTGAAATTCGGATTCAAAAAAGTGAAAGCTTAGAAGAATAGTTTGTTCGGTCGAAGGAGTAACGGTAACTAGATGATCGTTTGAAAGTCCTGATGTGACAATAATTTGCAATTTGGATTCGGCCAAGTGAAAGCTTTGAAGAAATGGGTTTCTTGGAAAGCAGTAGCGTGGACAATGGATCAAATTGGAATTGTAAGTTGACTTGATCGAGCTTAAGATCAAGGTAAGAGAAAAAGTTAGCAATAATATCAAACATAGGGTTTGTAGAGTTGGATTTCTATTTTTCTCTTATAAACCATTTTTTCAAAGTTAGATTAATTATCTCAATTCTGAATGGAAACATAGTCATAACGAGGAAGATTGGTGAACTGCCTAAACAAATCATCGTGCACTCTCTTTTTTTTTCTCACTATCTCTCTCATTTACTTTTAATTTTAAATTATTGAATTTGTTAATTGTGCAATTGACACGTTCAAATAAAACCATTGATAAATTCATAATTGTTTTGTTGAGTTTATTAGAATGTATAATATTGTACTTAGTTTTTGAAATCAACAACACAATAAGAATAATCTTACCAATATCAATTGCATACCAAGTGTTTGATAATTTTCTTCTTTGTGTTTGGTGTTTTAAATTTCATTTGAAACACGTTACTATTGTGGTTATATTCAAATTTGTTGTTTGTGGAAATATATTGTCTCGATTTCTTATCATTATCATTACATATAATATTAGTTTAACGCATATCTGAGCTTTTCAATAACGGTTTGGATTATACGATATTTTTCAGGGTGTTTTCCACTTGCCATAGTTAACAAAGTTTTCAAAATAAATTTTTAACTTGGGATCTATTGACCCTCTCTAGATAAGTTGCCTTTGTACAACAAGTGGTATCACGAGCTCCAGTTTATTTCGCGCTTCAAAATAGCTTATTAGATTATGACTTTCGAACCTAAAAGGGCATACAATAGAGTGTCTGTTTTCACCAGTTATTGGAAAGATTGTATGTGTATCCATATCAACTCATAGGATAATGGAGTATGGAACTACATTATCAATGGTCCTTATAAAATTACACTGACCAAGGTTGATGGTGTTATCGTACCTAAACCGGAAGCACAATGGGATGATAATGATGAGAAGTTATGGGCTTGTGATTGGAAAGCACAAAATATCCTCATATTTGCACTTGGAGTTGATGAATATTATTGTGTTTCCCACGAGGGAACTAATGAAGTCAAACAAGCTATATTCAATACATTAAATCAAGAGTTTGAGCTATTTCACATGAAGCATGGTGAAAACATTTCCGAAATGCAAGAGAGGTTCACTCACCTCATAAATTGTTTGAATACACTTCGTAGGTAGGTTTCCAATTAAATTTCTACTAATAAAGTTTTAAGGTGTCTTAATAGGGAATGTAAACCTAAGGTCACCGTGATCAAGGAAGCTAATGATCTTACAATACTAAACCTCACTATATTGTTCGGTATGCTTGAATAATATGAGCACGAATTCACTTGCTTAGAGAAACATGAAAATAAACCTTGAGAAGAAGCTAAAGAGGGAGAAATGTCAGGAAAATGAGGTAGAAAAGAAGTTCACTTCTCTAAAGGCTTTTATTTCGAGGTCCTAAACAAATGAACAAAAGGATATTGAATCAAGTAACTATAAGAATTCAAATGATGATGAAATGGGGATTTTTGTGAAAAGGTACAATAGGTACATAAAAAGAAATGGTGTAAAGAAGTCCGACAAAAACCTCATCAAATTTGAAAGACAATCTAACTCCTCAAAGAAAGATGATGATATGAAAGGAAAATCAAAAGGTTCATGTTACAATTGTGGAAAAATCGGTCATTTTAAGCCAAATTGTCCAATGTTTTGACAAAGATAAGGAAAAGGGTCAACACAAGAAATATAGAAAGTCTAGAAGAACTTATATTTCATGGAAAAGTGATAGTGATTCCTCAAGTAATGAAAGCTCAAGCGATAGTTGTCATACCCTAATTTTTGACCTAAGATACCACATCATATCATTCACATATGCATCATTGCATCACTAACAGTTTCAGAACAACATTTGATCTCAAATTCCCAACATTTTCTCATGATCTACCTTGAATCGACCAATTAGGGTTTGATCGAGGATGATGAATCATTGACTTTTTTGCTCAATGAATGACCTATTTTTCTGGAGATTGATCTTAACATCATCAATGCAACATCTTGACCTAATTTATTGGTTCAAAACATTCCAAATATCATGATTGATTCTTAGAGAAATTCTGAATCATCTAATGAAAATTCAACTGTTCAAAAAAGTCAAACTTTGACTTTTGGTCAACCTTTTAAAATCCAAATTTTTTTCAATCATCAAATCATTTCAAATTATCCATCATGATCATAAAAAATCAAAATGTGTGAAAAAGTCAACATTGAAAATTTTTCTAACACTTAGAAAAAATTTCAAGTGTTAAAAACATGGTTTTTCATGGCCATTTTTCACCTAGATCCATTTTGATTCAAGAAAAACTCAAAATATGAAAGTTGTAGATATTGTTACAAGCTTTCCAAAATGTCTAAGAACTTGCAAAAACACTTTGTGTATCTAAGGTTTTAAAATTGAAACTTAGAGCTCCATAACCATATTTTACAAGTCATTTTTCAAGTTTATAGGTCATTTTGCAAACTTCTTCCTTCTAGAAGCCTTGTCACCATAATGGATAGGATTTAACTTGAAAACATATGATTAGCAATGATTGGGAAATGATAAGATCAAGTTAAAATTTTAACCATGGTTAAAAGAATATTCCATTTGCATTTAATGCAAAAATGTCTTTCTTGCCCTTTAAGGCAAGTTGCTCAAATTCAAGCCAATCTCTTGCCCTTTCCATTATGAACTCTTGGCCTATAAATAGGAGTTATTACTTCATTCAAAATCATAGGAATCATCAAGGAGATGGAATTATCGTGTGTTGTGTACCTCTATTATTCAAATGGATTGTCTCACACTTGCCTAAATCTCCGATCTTCCGAGAAAACAAAAACGGTTGGCATTGGTCTCGATGACTCATATCTCTTACTAACGACGATATCCATTGGTATACCTTGGCCAACAATGATATGGAAATCATTGAAAGCCGTGGAGAGTTTTCCAACGTACCTCTCATTGGTACGAAAGGAGGAATTAACTACAACCCATTTTTGGCAAGACGTCAACTTGGGTGCGCAAACTCCAGTAAACCCCTTGGTTTTACAGTAGAAAGTTACTTTTATCATGAAGGGGAAGATTCACAAGGTTTGAAATCCAGAATGATAAGATCTTGGCATCACATTCGAAGGAAAGAAAAAAGGTGATGCAAGAAATTGTGTACCTATGGAAATCTACACTTCTTAGGTAAAGAAAAGAGCGAAGGAATTCCAAATGCCTTATGCTTATGAAGAACCCATGTTCCCAGTGGTATCTAAATTATCCACCATTCCCATTGAGACTATGGGAGAATACCAAGAATCTTTGGCTAAGATGAGGCTAGAAAAAGAAGCTTTGGAAGACAAGTTTCTTAAGGCTGACTTTGAGAATGTAAAGCTTAAGAAGCAGGTCAAAGATCATGAAAAAACGCTCTACTTTCAAGATGGATGGCTCATGGAGAAAGATGAGAAGATTCGTCGAAAGGATGACACGGTCAAGAAATACATCAAATAAAGGAAAAGAAAGCTTGAAGAAATGACAATTAGCAATCCTGCTCCAGACGATTGGAAAAAAGTCGTTAACAATCTAAAAGCCGAGAGAGCTAAATTGAAAGCTTACTATGGGAATGAAATCCTGAAGTTGAAGCTACATCAAGCATTTGGTTCTTCATGAGACGAAGACGCTTAATTAGTATAGTTTAGCTTTATTTTATCATTGTAAGAGCTATGCTCCAAAAACTTGATGTAATCTTCTTTCGAATATTAATGAAATGAGAGTTTTTCCATCCAAATGTTTGCAAGAAATTTCTCTTTTAGAGTAAATTCTTTGGAAATTCTTTTCTCTTTGCATTCATAATCATGCATCATACTTTGCATCTCTAGTTTTTTATTTAGAGTCTCATCTTTTAGAATTTTCTCCAGAGATCGTCAAGTTGTCGCGTCTTAGAGTTTCTCAACTACGTTCACAGTCAGCTTGCATATACAATACTCGTTCAAACAGAAGAAAAGCAATGGAAGATTTTGAACAAGAGAATATTGAGCTTCGTGGTACAGTAACCACACTTCAATAGGAAGTGGAAAGACTTAATACTTTGGTAATCTCGTTGGTAGCTGCGCAGAATCAACAATCGACACCTAACAGTCAAAATCAAGCGACGACTTCAGAGATCACTACTACTCCAGTTTCTGCTATTGCAGTTAGTAATCCACTTTTCAGTATGCTAGAAGGTTATCCATGGGGCATGCCTTTCAATTTCGGCATAGTTTTTCGTCAAAATACTTCTGAAGTACCGACGACCACAACTGAGGTTCCCACTTTGCAGAATTCAGCGTTCACTCCGCAGCATGGAGTAACCTTTCCTCAAATCACTACGTCGGTTTCTCAACCGATTATGACGAATTCAATTTCTGTGGTTCACTCTATTGCGAACAACGAAGTCTATCATAATCTTGGCAACAACATGAATCCTCGTGGCCAAATGGAAGATCTCCAGGAACAGTTCAATAAGATGCAGTTAGAGATCAAAACAATTTGTGGAAACGATTTGTTTGGGAAAAATGCCCACGATCTATGTCTGGTTCCTCGCGTAAGGATACCCGCTAAGTTCAAAGTCCCCGACTTTGAAAAATACATAGGTAACTCTTTCCCACAAAGTCATCTTACGATGTACGCTAGGAAGATGTCTACATATAACGATAATCATCAATTGCTCATTCACTATTTCCAAGACAGTCTTACTGGCGCCGCTCTGAAGTGGTACATGGGATTGGATAGTGAAAACTTTCAACGACCTAGGCTTTGTTCAACAGTATAAATTAAATTTGGACATGGCTCCAGATTGAGATCAACTCAGATCAATGTCTCAAAAGGAAAAGTAGACTTTCAAAGAATACGCCCAACGTTGGAGGGAAATTGCTGCCCAAGTTAATCCACCGTTAGAAGAAAAAGAAATGACCAAGATATTCTTGAATACTCTTGGCTATTTCTACTATGAAAGCATGATCGCCAGTGCTCCAGGTGATTTTACTGAAATGGTAAACATGGGGATGCGGTTAGAAGAAGGAGTTCGAGCATGACGCTTAACTAGAGAAGTGGGATCTTCAAGCAGAACCAAGAGAATTGGAACTGGTTTCCCGAAGAAGAAAGAACAAGACGTTGGAATGGTATCCCAAGGGAGACCCAAGAATAATGTCAATCACTGACAACATGTAGCCACGGTCGCACCAGTTGTTAGTACAACTTCAAACATGGGAATTACCCCACAATTCCAACAAAATCAACAGCCTCGACAAGAGGCTCAACAATTCAAACAATCAGAATCGTGCTCCTAGAATCTCGCAGTTTGATCCAATTCTGATGTCTTACACGAAATTATACCCTACCTTGATTGAGAGAAATCTTGTTCAAACAAGAGTACCACCTCCAGTACCTGATAAATAACCTTGGTGGTACAAAATAGATATGTCTTTCCTTTTCCATCAAGGGGCACCCAGTCACGATCTCGAACACTGTATAGCCGTGAAAGCTGAAGTTCAAAGATTAGTTAGGGCTAATCTTCTTTCTTTCAGAAATATGAATCTGAATGTGCAAGTGAATCCACTGCCTAATCATGGAGGGCACGTTGTGAATTTGATAGCCATAAATTCAGATCGATACTAAGTCACAAATGTAAATTCGATGAGAGAAAACTTGGTACAGCTACACGCTACATTCAGCATAATGGATGGTTTTGCTAAACATGACTACACAGCTTGTAGAATTTGTTTTACAGATTATCGAGGATGTCCAGCTATAAAAGCAGACCTTCAGCGGTTAATTGACTTCGGCGACATTTAAATTTTCAGAAATAGGAATAATTATGACGTAAATATGGTAGGGTATTATCCGCATGAGCTTTTAGCCTCAAATATCAACTCAGAAATTCCTGAAGTAAACATCATTATCCCTCACTTCAATATGCCTGAGCGCATAGAGGTCGTATACAACAGTCCAAGGGTTCCTAATTCTCCTTTGATTACCTGTCTACCTGGACCTCTTCCTTATGACTCTGACAAAGCAGTTCCCTATCAGTACAACACAACTATGATGGATAATGGGAAGGATATACCCATACCTACTATTTTATCTGTAGTTAACATCGCCGAAGTAGGACGAGTAACTCAGAGTGGGCGTGTGCATACCCCGTTGCCACCAAAGCAACCTATTTCTCCCATAGGTAGACAAAATCCTGTTGATATACCTGTTGAGAATCCTATGGGAATTCCCGTTGGTAATCCAGACTTAAACATTGGTCCGTCTGATGGAACCAATACTAATCCAGACTTTGAGGAAATTCTAAAGCTGATCAAGAAGAGTGAGTACAAAGTTATGGATCAACTGATGCAAACTCCTTCCAAAATCTCAATACTCTCTTTGCTTTTGAATTCTGAAGCCCACCGAGAGGTGTTAAGGACCAAAATATGGATATTTTGTAGATCATTTTGTGGTCCTTTACAATGTCTTTTGATTAATTACTAGTATTTAACATAGTATTTTGGTCTAATTGTGTTTTTATTTAGTTTTTAGTTATAATATATTATTTAACTTAGTTTACACTTTAATTGTAGGTTTTTGATATTGATTCCCACAAGCTTGGATTCAAGGAAACTTGAAGAGCTCTTGGGACTTTTTGAAGAAATTTTTGGATGAACTAGTGGATGAAAAAGGAAACTAAAGTTGCTTGAGTGAAATTTATGATACTTGTAGTTAGAAAACAAAACCCTTGTGTTACTTAATCTTAAAATACGCTTTACTATTGAAAGACGGCAATATCACATCAATCCATGTGGATACGATAATTGAAATACTTGATTCATCAAATATACTGACAACAAAATGACGCTGTTGCCGGGGATTGGCGTTTGATATTGCAAGTATTGCAATAGTTGTGTGTTTTAAGGTAATTTTTCTAATAATCTCTTTTTGTTTCTTTTTGTGTGGCTATAATTTTTCAGGTTATAGTTTATGCGAGGAAGTGTTTCGGCCGATCAACTCCTATTCGATCCAGAAATTGAAAGGACGGCAAGAAGACTTAATAGCAGTGCTAAACAAAGGAAAAGGCTAGCAAGGCAAAGACAAGCAAGAGGAGAATCATCTACTTCTTCTACACCACCCGTGTTAGGAGAAGTCATCATGGCGGATCAACCACCACCACCACCACCGAGAGGGCCTTGTGTAAATAGCCCTCGTCACACCGCTCGATTTGCTCGCCTAGCCAATGCGAGGTTTATGGAGATGAAGACGGGATTGCTCCAACTTCTTTATGCAAATCCTTTTCATGGTCATGACCATGAAGACCCATACACCCACCTCACAAAGTTCTATAAAGTTGCGGGTGCAGCCGGAGCTCCGGAAGCCGAAGAGGAGCAATATTTTCAAAGGCTTTTTCCTCACTCTTTGGTAGGGAAAGCAAAGGATTGGTATCTAGACCAACCACAAGACACGATGACAAATTGGAATATGCTAGAGGAGAAATTCCTTGAAAGATTTTTTCCTCAATCAAGATTCATGGAAGCAAAAACCGCGATTTCGGTGTTCTCGCAAGGTGTTAATGAGCCTTTGAATAGGGCTTGGGAGAGATACAAATCTATGCTTAGAAAGTTCCCTAGTCATGGTTTTCATGAACAAACTCAAATTCACATTTTCCGCAGTGGTCTTCAACCTCAACATAAATTGTTGTTGGATGCTACGGCGGGAGGTTCTTTAACGGCGAAGACACCTTATGAAGCCATTCAAATCATTGAAAAGATGGGAAGAAATGAACACCAAGTTCAAAATGATCAAGGGAATGTGCAAGTGAAAACGGGAGCTCTTGAAATTGGTTCTAGTCATGAACCACTTGCGGCACAAAACAAATTATTTGCAAAGCAAGTTGAAGAACTGACCAAGCAAATGGCAAGGCTTCCGCAACAAATCATGGAGATGCAAGGATTATCTAGCAAGCAAACTCAACAAATTGCTAGTTGTGAATTATGCAAGGGTGATCACAAGACCAGATTTTGTCCTCCGGAAAATGAAGAAGCAAATTACATGGCAAATCAAGGGCAAAGATACCAACAAAGACCTCCTTATCAAAATCAAAATCAAGGACAAGGTTACCAACAAAGAGGTAACCAAGGTTATCAAGGTGGATGGATACAATACAACAATCAAGCAAGACAAAGTCCTTACCAAAGTGGAACACAAAATCAAGCTCAACCTCAAAATCAACTTCAAAATCAAGCTAGAACTTCAAACATTTAAGATACACTTGCTCAATTCATGCAAGCTTCAATGGCAAACCAAAAGAGCACGGAAGCATCGATAAAGAATTTAGAAACTCAAATGGGGCAATTAGCAAAGCAAATTTCCGATCAAAGTGCTTCGACCTCATTTTCTCCAACTACTCAAGCAAATTCAAGGGAGCATTGTAAAGCAATTACAACTAGGAGTGGTAGAGTTGTTGAAGAGAAAAACAAAATAATGGAGGGAAAAAACAAAGTGGTGAATGATGAAGAAATTGAGGAAGAAATAGTTGTGGAGGAAGTTTTAGTTGAAAAACATGATGAGAATGTTGTTGTGGGGGATGTTGAAGTTGAAAATAATGTTGTAGTCGAAAATGAAAATGTTGATAATGGTGTAGTTGAAAAAGAAAATATGGAGGAAAAGAAGAAGAAATTGAGAAGGGGAAAGGAGAAGGAAGTCACTCTACCATTACGAAACTTACCTTATCCTCATGCTCCGTCTAAAAAGGATGATGCTCGGCTTATGAATATTTTTAAGCAATTACAAATTAATATTCCGTTCACCGAGGCATTGGAGCAAATCCCAAAATATGCCAAATTCATGAAGGACATATTGACAAAGAAGAAACGGTACACGGATCAAGAGACTATTTTGGTCGATGCAAGTTGTAGTGCGATAATTCAACGTACTATACCCAAAAAAGAAAGTGATTTGGGGTGTGTAAATTTTCCCGTTACCATTGGAGACGTCTATGTTGGAAAAGGATTGATTGACTTGGGATCGAGCATCAACTTGATTCCATTATCTATTGTAAAGAGGTTGGGGGATATCGAATTAAAATCTACGAAGATGACTTTGCAATTGGCAGACAAGTCTATTACTCGCCCACATGGTGTAGCTTTAGATTTGTTGGTCAAAGTGGATAAATTCTTTTTTCCCGTTGACTTTGTTGTAATAGAGATGGAAGAAGACTTGGATGCACCTCTAATTCTAGGCCGGCCATTCATGAAGACCGCAAGAATGATGATTGACATTGATGATGGTTTGATGAAGGTGCGGGTGCAAGACGAAGAGATATGTTTCAATCTTTTTGAAGCAATGAAACATCCAAATGATAAAAAAGATTGTTTCAAGATAGATGTTATTGAGGAAGCAATAGAAGAAGTCACTAACCAAGTTCATCTTACAAATCCGCTTGAAAGAACCTTGACCGAAGCCTTTAATGTGCTTGATGATGGTGATAGGCGGGAACTTGAAGAGTGTTTAGAAGGGTTAGAGATTTCTAAAGAAATTCACCCATGGGAGGAGGAAAAAGAGATTTTAAAGAATGATCCCAAAGAAGAAGAGCCAAAAATTGAGTTGAAAGCACTACCTGCTCATTTGAAGTATGTGTTTCTTGAGGATGGAGGTAACAAACCCGTGATTATTAGTAACACTCTATCAGAGGAGGAGGAAGGTAGCTTGATTCACGTTTTGAAGTCTAACAAAAATGCAATTGGATGGATTTTAGCCGATTTGAAAGGCATAAGCCCAGCTTATTGTATGCATAACATTATGATGGAAGAAGAGTTCAAACCGGTGGCCCAACCTCAGAGGCGCTTAAATCCGGTTATGAAGGAAGTGGTGAGGAAAGAAGTGATCAAGATGTTGCAAGCCGGGATGATTTATTCGATCTCGAATAGTACTTGGGTTAGTCCGGTACATGTGGTCCCAAAAAAGGGAGGTTTGACGGTTGTATCGAATGATAAGAATGAATTAGTGCCGACAAGAAAAGTAACGGGTTGGAGAATGTGCATCGACTATAGAAGGTTAAACAAAGCTACTAGAAAAGATCACTTTCCTCTTCCGTTTATGGATCAAATGTTATAAAGACTCTCGGGGAAACAATTTTATTGTTTCTTGGATGGTTACTCGGGGTACAATCAAATTTCGATGAATCTGGAAGATCATGTGAAGACGGCTTTCACATGTCCGTTTGGAATATTTGCGTATAGACGTATGCCTTTTGGATTATGTAATGCGCCGACAACCTTTCAACGATGCATGCAAGCCATCTTTTCCGATTTGATTAAGAAGACGATTGAAGTATTCATGGATAATTTCTCCGTTTTTGGAGCATCGTTCGATTTGTGCTTGGAGAATTTGGACACCGTCTTGAAGAGGTGTGTTGATACGAATTTGGTGTTGAATTGGGAGAAGTGCAATTTTATGGTGACCGAGGGCATTGTTCTTGGGCACAAAATACCTTCAAAAGGGATCGAGGTTGATAAGGCCAAGATCGATGTGATCGAGACGCTTCCTCCACCAACAAATGTTAAAGGCATTTGGAGCTTTCTAGACCATGCGGGTTTCTACCGAAGATTCATCAAAGATTTCTCAAAGATAGCAAAGCCATTGCGCAATCTGCTCAACAAAGATAAGTCTTTCATTTTTGATAGAGATTGTTTAGTTGCCTTTGAAAAATTAAAAGAAAATTTGATCAATGCACCAATAATCACCACACCAAATTGGAAACTTGATTTTGAATTGATGTGTGATGCGAGTGATTATGCGATGGGATCCGTACTTGGTCAAAGAAAGAACAAAATTTTCCATGCTATACATTATGCGAGCAAAGTTTTGAATGATGCTCAAATAAACTACACAACAACTGAAAAAGAGTTGCTTGCTATAGTGTATGCATTGGAAAAATTTCGTCCTTATCTTATCAGCTCAAAAGTGGTGATTTTCACGGACCATTCGGCGATTAAATATTTGCTCACCAAACCGGACTTCAAACAACGATTAATCCGATGGATTCTTTTGTTGCAAGAATTTGATTTGGAGGTTCGAGACAAAAAAGGTTCAGAAAATTTGGTGGCAGATCATTTATCCCGCTTGGTAAACGTGGGAATCACTGAAAAAGAAAAGGAGGTTAGGGAGGAGTTCCCGAATGAAAAATTGTATGCAATCCAAGAGCGGTCATGGTTTGCCGACATGGCCAATTACAAAGCCGCGGGATTGATTCAGGAGGAGCTAACGTGGAATGAAAAAAGAAAATTCTTGGCCGATGCCAAGTACTATGTTTGGGATGAACCTTATCTATTTAGGTTGAGTAGTGATGGTTTGTTAAGGAGATGTGTGTCTAATGAAGAAGCGAAGGACATACTTTGGCATTGTCATAACTCCCCTTGTGGGGGACATTACAAAGGATTGCGAACGACCACTAAAGTCCTTCAATCGGGATTTTATTGGACTTCATTGTTTAAAGATGCTTATGCACATGCAAAGAGTTGTGACAAATGCCAAAGGAGTGGAGGAATAGGGAAGAGAGATGAGATGCCTCTCAATAATATGTTGGAAGTGGAAGTTTTTGACTGTTGGGGAAATGATTTTGTTGGTCCATTTCCCTCATCTTTTTCAAACGAGTACATCTTAGTCGCCGTTGATTATGTGTCTAAGTGAGTGGAGGCCATTGCTTCACCTAAGGCTGATGCTAAGACCGTGATAAAAGTCTTGAAGAAAAACATATTTTCACGGTTTTGTGTGCCTAGGATGTTGATAAGTGATGGAGGTTCTCACTTTTGCAATACACTATTACAGAAAATTTTGAAGCAATATGGTGTAAGGCATAAGGTGACAACTCCCTACCATCCACAAGCAAACGGTCAAGCTGAGGTGTCGAATAGGGAGATTAAAAAAATTCTTGAAAAAACGGTCTCTAGTTTAAAGAAGGATTGGTCATTAAAACTTGATGAAGCTTTATGGGCGTATCGCACCACCTATAAAGCTCCTATTGGACTAACCCCCTTTCAGGTTATGTACGGGAAGACTTGTCACCTTCCAGTTGAGATGGAACACAGAGCTCTATGGGCTCTTAGATTTTTGAATTTCGATTCTTCTCTGGCAGGTGACAAGAGGAAAGAGCAACTAGTGGAGTTGGATGAATTGAGAGACGGAGCATACCATTCAAATAAAAAATACAAGGAAAGGGTGAAAGTGTTTCAGGACAAGAAGATCAAACACAAAGAGTTTCAACCGGGCCAAAGCGTCCTTTTGTTCAATTCTCGGATGAGACTTTTTCCGGGAAAACTAAAGACGAAGTGGTCCGGCCCTTTTGTAGTCAAGGATGTGAAAGATTATGGAGCAGTTGTTTTGCAAGACCTTGAAGGTAAGAATGAATGGACAGTCAATGGACAACGGTTGAAGAGGTATGTTGGCGGTGAGGTAAGCTGAGAGATTTCCGCATTGTATTTTGATGATCCATGATCATCATGAACCGTCGAGCTCGAAACGATGTTAAACAAATCGCTGGTTGGGAGGCACCCCAACATTGTAAGTATTTAATGTTGTAGTCATTTTGTTATGTGTCTTAATCAATTTTCTGGTTTTTCAAGTTTTTCGAATTGCAGACAGCCGAACGCTTAGCGACTTCTACCCTATCAGACAGAACATTTCGCGCTTAGCGCGATGGGGGCCGCGCTTAGCGCGATCTGTATAAAAAAAATTATAAAAAAAACCAGTTTACCCAAGCCCAACTTTTGGCCTGGTTCATTTTTAAATAGAATAGGGTTTTTCCTTTACCCCTTTTACCATTGTCACTATTCCACTCTTCCTCTCAAGAAATTCTCAAACCCCACACTCACATAGTCAAAATTTCTGCAAATTTCTTGTGTTTTCTAATCATTCAAGCATCAAGGTTTGTTTCTCTCTCACTTTCCCTCTTTAATTTCGTGTTTTTCTTCCTTTGCATGTTAGGATTTTGGATTTTAGGGTTAGGATGTTAGGGTTTTTCTCTTAGAATTAGGATGTTGTGATTGTATATGATGTCTAGGATAGGATTTTCTCTTTGAATAGGGTTAGATTCCTGGGCAATTTCTGCTTTTGTAGAAAAAAATTTCTATTATCGTAGACCGCGCTTAGCGCGGTCTGTAGCATGCTGAAAAATGTTTCTGTTATATTTGTGTTATTCTGTTTACTCTTGATGCTTGATTTGGTTATTTCGCACTAATGTTTGCATGATTCAATTCTAACGGGCATTTCGGTGTCACATTTTGTTGATTTTGGTGTTGTTTCAGATGCCTCCAAAGAGACAAAGAGTCGCGTCTGCTGGAGCTGGGTCCTCAAGACCTCCTTTTGATGGCACACGATTTTTAGGGCCTGAACAGTAGGCCATGTACAAGGAGCATGAGGAGAGAAACATTTGGTCTGAGAGAATAATTCGCCTGGGTGAGCATGGGCACTACTCTGGCTGTGACGCTATTTTGGATAATTATGGGTTGGGCGTTCTGTGTGAGCCCCAATCTAAGGTCAATGTAGAGTTGGTTCGTGAATTTTATGCGAATGCTCTACCCGTGGAAGGGAGCCCTTTCCAGTTTACCACCTTGGTTCGGGGTAAGGCGGTCTCTTTCTCTCACTCCTCCATCAATAGTTTTTTGGGCATTACCTGGACAGCCCCTGAGGAGGAATTGGATATCTACCATGAGCATCTGGCTCGTGGTAATTGGGACTATGAGATGTTAAGGAATAAAATCTATTTGACCGAGCACTCCTATGAATTGAATAGAGCTGGCCAACCATTGAAGTTTAACAGGTCGAGCCTAAAGACAAGAGCTCGGGTACTTATGTGTGTGGCCTTGTACAACTTGCGGCCCAGAAGCCACACCTCCTCCATACCCATGGAAATCGTCGGCCTTATTGCCTACATGCTTGTTGAAGCTCAGATTGATTTTGGCCGGTTGATTGCGAATGAGCTGAAAAGGGTCGCATTGAGCTATACCTCCAGGGGGAGCGTATCATATGTGCCCTTACTTATCCTGGGTTGATTATGGGCCTCTTGAAGCGGGCTAGGGTTGTTTTTCCAGCTGTATGACACCTGACAATAGACGGTGTCATTGATGACATCTATTGTGACCGTTATTGTAGGGCCTCTGATGCTAACCCTGCAGCCCAGGCTGTCCCTGTTGCTACTGCCCTTCCTCATGCCGGTCCAGGAAAAGAGTGGAACCGGCAGATGCATTTTGCTCATCAGAGAGCATTTATGTTTATGCATGAGAGTATGGAGCAATTGGCATTGCAGATTCGAGAACCGAGAGTGGATCATTTCACTCGCACGAGCCAACAGCTGAGAGCCTATGCCAGTTGGCTCGGGGTCGGGCCAAATGCTGAGGAGGAGGTAGGAGATGCAGATGCTGTTGAGGATGAGGAGGATGATGATGATGGTTCTAGTTCGGATACTCCGGGAGATTCCATTCTGGAGGCTTCTGACTGATTTCTTTTATTTCCTTTGTTTTTATTTTAGTACTTTTAAGTTTTAGTTTATGTTTTTGTTTTAATTTCTTAAGACTTGGTTGTATTTTGTTGGTTTCCATCCTTTTTAGGATGTGTTTTGTAATTCCAAATTGATGTTTTGAAGGCAAGGTGCCTAAGTACATTTTTATTTTGAAACACCATTTTGGGGTGTCCTTTTTATTTATTTTGCCTTATTTTATTTTAAGTTATACCTTGTTTATTTTAAATTGTATTTATCTTAGTTTGTCATGGTTTTTCAATGGTGCTCGAAAGCAAGTAAGTGTGTTTCACCAAAAAGTGATGGTCATGATATTATTCTCAACTCGATCCACAATTAAGGTACATTTTTAATCGTTTTGTAGAATGTTAACATGTGTATGAAATTTGTGCTTTATGCAAAATATCTTGGCATGTACATAAAAAAAATTGTGTTCATGTTTGAATCATTAGGACTTAAACCACAAAGGTGAGAAGCTTTCCACCTTATACCAAAAATTGAGAGTTCTAGTAGTTATGTTAACTCGTTTGATTCATGTTTAATCTTAATTTGTTTTTGAAATTTTGGAAACTTAGAAAGGATCAAGGCAATTTTTTGTGCACTATGAGAAAAACCATCAATTCCAAAAGGGCTTCAATTAACCGTGAGTGAGTGAATCTTAGTGAACCCTTTTGAGCTTAAAAATTGAATTTGTGGAATGAATCTATCAAATCAACTAATTGTTAAGTAGGCCACTTAATAGTTGTTGATAATCTATGAAAATTCAATGATGATTCATTCTATAAATTTCTTGTTTGTAAACACCAACCCTATTGTTGATTAAGCCTTTGAAGAGCATGTTCTGAAATAAAAAGGATTGATGAATCAAAAGTTGGGGAGGTTGATCAAAAAGAACCTTGAATTGATGACACGATGATCCTAAAGAAAAAAAAAGAGATTGAATAGAAAAGAAAAAAATGTTTATGAAAAGATCTTGAAAAAGAAAAAAGAAAAGGAGGATCATTGTGTGAATATTAGAAAGAAGTGGTTGTGATAATTAAGAAGGAAGTGGGAATGATGTTGTGAAATGCTCTTCGTTATCTCTACCCAATTTTGTTTCAATGGCTTTGTACATAAATATCCTTTGTTTTTAACCCTAGCCAAGTTACAACCCTTGAAAGTTCTTAGTGATCTTTGTTTCCAATTTGCTCATTTAACTTGTTTTGATGAATGCATGAATTATTTCGGATGTGCATGATTACTAGTGAGAGTGTTTAGTCCTATGTAAATATTGCATTTTGTTCTTCAACGTATATTGAAGAAATCTTTAGGTGATTCAAGTGTGAACATATCTTTTGTTTTGTCTACATGTATCAATATATTGTGTTTAGAACTTAATTCATATCCATGTTGTGTTTCGAAGAAGAAATTAATTTGTATCTATGCCGGGTATGTTGAGTTTGAACCATCCTTCTTGTGTTGATTTGCATGCTTAATTTTTGTTATTTTGTTTGCTTTTTGAGTTTTTGACTTTTTTTTTAGGATAAACAAAGAAGTAAGTTGGGGAGAGTTGTTAAGGACCAAAATGTGGATATTTTGTAGATCATTTTGTGGTCCTTTACAATGTCTTTTGATTAATTACTAGTATTTAACATAGTATTTTGGTCTAATTGTGTTTTTATTTAGTTTTTAGTTATAATATATTATTTAACTTAGTTTACACTTTAATTGTAGGTTTTTGATATTGATTCCCACAAGCTTGGATTCAAGGAAACTTCAAGAGATCTTGGGAATTTTTGAAGAAATTTTTGGAAGAAGAAGCAGACTACAGGTCGCGCTCAGCGTGGTTGCAGCATGAGCGCGCTTAGCGCGGAAGAGCAGGCTTAGCGCAGTCTGCGAAATCAGAAAAAGGACAGTGACCCATGCTGCCAACTTTTGCTCACCAACTCTCTGATTTCACCCACTATTCTGTGCTAGAAAACCATAACCAGACTTCTTCTTCATTTTTATCATGGTTGTTGTAATCTAGGAGAAACTATTTAGAAACAAAAATCTTGTTCTTCTTGATTCTTCTTCCATGTTCATCATCTTCTCCAAAAATCTTGCAAACAAAGCTACCATTAGAATGAGTAGCTAAGCTCTTTTTGTGTCAAGATTAGAGGTAGTTGACCTAACTCTTATGTATTTCTTTTAATCTCTTGGTGTATGAACTTGGTTGATGAAATATATATGTTGAATATATTTGTTATACTATCTTTTGATGCTTTGAACCATGATTGAAAAAGTATGTTTCAAAGTTAACCTAGGATATTTTTCCACTAATGAACAAATGCTATAAATAGATTTGTGAGTTAGTGTTTACTTGTATTGAACTTCATTATTATCATGTCAATAGTTGTAGTGAGAAATCATTTAAAGATTTACATGATAAAACTCACAATCTTGGTTTGAAATCAACAAGATTGAGAGGATACGTAATTATATCTTTCATCAACTAGTTCATCCACTTGGTTAATAGAATTTATATGAAATTAGGTTAATGAAACTAATCTTGACATGCTTCTATCATTTGAAAACAACTCAAAACTCTTTTGAATCCAACATATCTCTCTTTGAAAAAGGAAACTAAAGTTGCTTGAGTGAAATTTATGATACTTGTAGTTAGAAAACAAAACCCTTGTGTTACTTAATCTTAAAATACGCTTTACTATTGAAAGACGGCAATATCACATAAATCCCTGTGGATACGATAATTGAAATACTTGATTCATCAAATATACTGACAACAAGAGGCCTTGATGAAAGTGTTGGATCAAGCCTACGTAGATCACGACGTGACTACTAATCAATTTGGTGGAATTGTAGGCAACATAACGGCTTGCAAGAAGGAGACCTCATGAATTCCAAGAAGGTGACCTTGTGCTTAAAAAGATTTTATCTTTTCAACCAGATTCTAGGGAAAAATGGACTCCTAATTAATAAGGTCCATATATCATCAAAAGAAGCTTCTCTGGCGGTGCTATGATTCTCACGACCATGGACGGTGATGAACTCCCGCATCCTGTAAATACTGATGCAGTCAGGAAATACTTTATCTAAAAATAAAAAAGAACAGCTCGGTAAGTCGAAAACCCGAAAAGGGTGGCTTAGGCAAAAATGAGCGTCTCGGTGGACTGAAAACCTAAAAAGGCGGTCCAGGCAAAAATTAGAGACAATAAACAGAAATATATCTTGGTAGATTGAAAACCTGAAAAGGCAATCTAGGCAAAAATTAAGGATCAAAATGACAAAGTAACTGCATTAGTCTGTACTTCGTCAATCTGAAGAATCTTCCATCAACGGATCTTCAATCAAATCTTCTAAAGCAACAAGCACAGTTGGAATTCAAAGTTGTTAGGGAGAATAACAGTTATTGCTTTAAACATTGATGGCACTATTTACTCTAAGTTTAAGGGAATGGTGTTTAATTAGGATTTCTTGTTTTTCTTTAGCATTTTTATTTCTAGATTAAGAACTAATTCTAGTAGTATTTTCTTTTTAGTACTTTATTTGAAATTCCAGAATACTTATTTTCTTTCATTCAGTAATTTTAATTTTAATATCAGTATTTGTTTTACAATGTTTGTGTTTAACATTTCTCATTAATTGTGTTTTATTGCTTTCTGCTACTATATATTATGCTTGTTAGTAGGTAGGTGTAGTAGATTGAGTGTGGTAATTTTTTAGATGACAGAGTACTATCTCAATTGTCATTTCATTGTCTCAATGTGTGGTTAAAAATTAAACTTTTCTATCAGACTTGAAAACACAACAACATAACATGCACGGTCAAAGAAGGAAAATGTGTGCTAAAACACACTGACACGCATGCCGAATGTTACAGGAATCATCATGGGTTGCCTCTTTATTTGTACCCTGTAATGATCGTTACAGGTCTAGTGATGATCGTCACGGTCTCAGGGCATGTGTAATGACCGTTACACCACTTCATTTTCCAAAACGTTAAAAATTTCCTTTCTGTCTTCTCATTCTTCCACCGTTTCATACCATTCAATTACATTCAACACTCATTCAAACCATTTATTTCCTCTTCCAAAATTAAACCTCTCACATTCCAACCCCACTTCTTATTTAAACGCTTGGAAAATAAACTCACCATATATCAACCTACTCAATTTCCTCTACCATCGTAAACCAAAATTTTCCAATATCTTGTCCAAATGGCTAGAAGAGCACAAGAAGAAAGATGAGAACTAGACCTCATCGGCATTGTGTTCATAAATGGAGCAGTCAGAGATCTCCAAGAGCAATTATACCACCAATTTTATCAAAGAGGCGTGATTCCCACTCGATATGTTGATACTGATTGTCTGTGTGAGTTTAGACTGATAGATAGTGTGCAGTTTCTGCTCAATAAATCAAGCTTAAATCATGTTGCCACACTGAATCTACCAACCTACGAATATCTCACTTTGGAATTCTTGAGCTTTTTTTCTTACAACACACCTCCCACTCTTGAGGCCGGACAGTAACTCATTGGTGCAGCAAACTTCAGGTTATTTAACACAGAGTATACTATGAATCAGGAAACTCTTATTCAGATGCTTCACTTCAATCATGGCGAGGGTGTGAAATATAGGATTTCTACTAATGAAGATTGGACAGAAAGATCGTTCACGATATGGGAAAGCATAATCGGTCGTCCTGTTACTAGTTGGGTTGAACTTCTTTCTAAGGAGATGTATTTCTTTTACTGCACTTTTACTCCCGATGTCCGAATAAAGGCCAGTCCATTCCTCTTAGGCCACATCCAATCTCTCATTGCAAGGAACGAAAATGATTCACCTTTCTGTATCGGGGGAATAGTTACCGCTATAGTCCACTATCTGAATTTGGAGGATAGACTGCAAAATCTGCCTTCATGGCCAGCTGAATTTTTAGATATAGAATATTGTCGGTATAGTCACATTGTCAAGGCAAGACAGGATGGAAGGTACAATCTCATGGTGCGAAACAGGATAGTTCCCAGTATCATTATGCCAAATCAGGCCATTACATGGATTGATGTCGCTCAAAATTGGAGTTATGATCTTAATGCACCTGCTCCTGGGGAAATGTGCAAAATAACCAAGGAGGCGCGGGTAATGCAGCACCAGATGAGAATCAACAGCAAAAGCCCAATCCCGATGTCCACTCACCTGAAGCATAAGTGCCTCCAAAAAACGCCCCACAGCCAGCTACAATTGAAGCCATTTATGCATCATTATTTCTACAAGATCAACGCCAACAATAATTGATGCAGATGATGCAAGATTTGTAGCGTGACCAACACGGCAACCCTTATTGGAACCACCGCGACATTATGGATTTGACTGATGAAATGTGTGCTTTGTCACCGTGTTGTAGGCTTGCATGCATATGTTTACAACACTGGCGATGAACCTCCTAGAGCTAGAGGAGATGGGCATATAAGAGGTCGAGTAAGGACACGTGGCGCATCTAGCAGCAGAAATAAGGAGGAGTGATTTATATTTTTTTCTTTGTTTCCTGTTTTCTTTCTCGCTTTATATTGTCGCACTGGGGACAATGCTCGGTCCAAGTGTAGGGGAGGAAACTTTATTTTTCATTTTCTAGAAAGTTTTCTTTGAATTTTTGTTATTTCCCTTTCAATAAAAAATTCTTGTACGATTTATTTCATTTAGATAATCATTCTCGTCGTTATTCACACTTCCACGCTTTCTTGAACCATAAACACAACAAAAATTCTATTTGACACATAACTTGGCACATTCGAAAAGTATATAGGTTGCTCACAATTAGTCTATGTTAGAATTTTGAAAAAGATTCGACAAAAATAATACCGCCTTGATACCTTAATCCTCCAAATTATGCAAGATCAGTTTGAGTACTTATGATGTCGAGACCTTAAGTTTTATTTTTAGATCAACCCTGAGTAGTTTATACTAGCAGTCAGCACCATCTTATTCACAAACTACGTAGGAGCCGATGAATATAAGTGAATGGTCTTAGTAAATAATTTTTAACATCATGTTATAACAGGGAATGCGCTAATTAAGTTAGGTGACCCTCACCCGGACATTTAATCCACCAGTTGCGGAACCTACAAAAAATGATGTAGCAACCCGTTGTAAGTCGGTTCAGTGGTGTCTGGTGCTGAACTTGGTAGGGAGGACTACAGTTCAATCCCCCGCGACTTCCAATTTGGGGAAGCAAAGGGATTACCAACTTGTGTACCAGAACCCCGAGCATAAAAAACCATAATCACTAACCGGCTACTCTACTATGTGCATGTGGAAAAGATAAAGGGCTTAATGTGATTGCGCTAGAATGAAAGCGGATGATTTTAAACGAAAAGAATTAGGTTAAGTTATGAAAGTATGATTCGGACTGGTTTGCATAGGGCAGAGGTTTTCGATCATGTTCTATGGTTTCGTGTCATTTTTGTATCATTAGTGTTGGAGCCTAGTTTCATCCTTCTAACAAAACGCCCCTCAACCACGCACGATTTGAGTTGTGTCGTGTGATTGTGTCAGAACCCGTACATAAATTGATTATCATTCTATTATTTGCTTGAGGACAAGCAAAAGTTCAAGTGTAGGGGAGTTTGGTACTTCAAGATTAATTCCACATTTTTTATTTTCAGGTTTATTTTAACTGCTTTAATGTATTATTATTGAATTTTCCTGCCATGCCTGGATCTGTGTTATTTAATATGTTTCATTGTTGTTGTTGTGTTTATGAGATTTATAATATGCTAGGCTAAATTATTATTACCGGTATGTAAGGTCACATAACCGACGGAGTTTAGTAATACAAATTGACGCACTTCTTTTAAAAACAATTTTCAGGTTTCAATTTCCATTTTTAATAACTAAATTGTTTTGTTACGACAGTAAAATACAGATAGAAGTTAGGATCAATAAAACGAGAGTTTGAGATAATAACTGGACAGTGGCTATTGTACATTAACTTAAAATACTTCGAAAGCGCTTTTAAGTTAATTAGTTTTATTTGTTTTCAAAAACTATTTTTAAACTTTAAATGATACAGCGAGAGCGCTCACTTAGGTTTAATTATAGGATCTGAATCAACAAACACGAGAGTATGAGAAGAGAGTTTTCAAACCAATAATTTCTAGTGAAAGCTGTTTTAACAACCCGAGTTGTGTGAATAAATTACTAAATCCCTGAAATTCGACCATTACATACCGATATCTTCCATGGAATTTAAGTTTGATCACAATTCACTTAAGTTCCCTCAAACCCAAATCAACTACATCATTAGCCTTAGATTTACGTAATAACATAAGATAGCGATAGTTCGACACTTAATCTCTTGGGATTCGATAATCTTTAAAACTATACGCAATAGGACTGTGCACTTGCAGTCAAGATTCTGTAAGACACACAAAATCGCGATCAAAGTTACACATTGTTACTACGTAAATATTACATGTCATTTACGTAAATCTCACTTTATAAATATTACGTGTCATTCAAAAATAAAAAGGTCATCCATTTTGAGTAGAAAATGTGAGAGGGAGAACAATATTATTTGAATATGAAATAGAAAGATTATTATCATAAATAAGATAAAATAGATGTATTAAAACTATAATTAAATTTAAATTATTTATTTTTGATTTTGATTTAATTAAATTATTTATTTTTGATCTTCATCTAACAAAAACATCTATGTACATCATCCAGATCACTATTATAATCAATTTTTTTTTAATATATTTGATTATTCATATATTTAATCTATATATATGTATTAGATATATTAATAATCAAATGTATAAAATAAAAAGTAAAAATTATTTATAATAATAATTAAAAAGTATAATTGTATAAATAAATGTCAAAAATTAACCGTTATATTATTATTATTATTATTATTATTATTATTATTATTATTATTATTATTATTATTATTATTATTATTATTATTATTATTATTATTATTTTATATGCATTATTACTTTTACTTCTAGATATAAATATAAAAATTTGAACTAAATATAAGACCATAAACTAAATAAGCATAAAGAGAAATATTTTACTATTTATAAATTTGAAAAGTTAATATATTTAATGAAAATATATAATTAGTATTTTTCTCATATGAAATAAAAAAAAAGTTAATTGAAAATTTGATGTACTTAGTCTTAATTTTCAATTAGATACATCATTTTTTTTACATAGTATTATTAGAGATGATAAAAAAATTCGTACCCGTAGATACCCGCGGATAAAACCCGTCACGAATATGAATATGATGGCTTAATAAATATCCACGGATAAAATAAATAAATATTTGATTACCCGATTATTTACGGATACGGATATGGATTTGATAGTACTCGTACCCGTGGATATTCGTATCCGTTAATAATTAGAAAAAATACTTAAATGTTAATTTGTTTGATCAAAACTATTATTGTTATTTTTTTAAATATGATATTATTATTATTATTATTATTATTTGGATAAAAGAAGAAATAAAATGAAAGTGATTTATTTTTATTAATATTTATTATGTGTTAACTTTGAAAATATTTTTTATTTATTTTAAAAGAGATTAAAAATAGTTATTTAAATATATATATATATATATATATATATATATATATATATATATATATATATATATATTAAAATATATTTAAATAATAGTATTCATGGATACCCGTTAATACTCGCAGATATCTCAGAGTTAACGGATATTCATCTAACGGAACCCGCACGGATATGGGAAAAGTATGAATATCATATTTACTAAACGGGACGGGTAGTGGAAGACTAATACCCGTACTCATAGATATCCATTGTCATCTAAAATATTCTACAAAAATAAATAACGTAATTAAGAATATGCTGATAAAAAACTAATTTCTGAAATTAAAAGTTTACAGAAATGTTAAAAAATGTGGAAATAGCTAAAAATTGCTTATGTGATTGACAATAGAATACATTAGTTTTTGAACTATTAAAATATGAATATGGATAAATCCTAACGGTAAGGAATCTTAGGTTTTATCTGCCTCCACATTTTATATTGTCAGTTTTCACTAAATACATATATGAATTTAAGGAGTCAAGTCTCTCTCCACATTATGTGTATTGTCAATTTTCAATAAATGCTGCATCACATATTTTTGTACAAAATCCAGGTATGTGTATGTCAATACGTCAGGAATTAATTATTATATATTTAATAAAAATAATATTTTTATATTATATATCTTTTTAAATTTATATTTCTTTGTTTCATTGTAAAAATAATGTTTTTTAAAATATAATTTATATCTAACATAAAATAATTATTAAATATATTAATACAAAAAAATTATTACTCGTAAATGTGTCCGGGTGATATAGAAAATAACTATGAATTGTATACATATTGGTGTATAGATATTGGTGTCGGCGTTCACTTTACATCCAAATTCCCGGTCGCCGAAAACATAATTGTAGCTGATGCGTTTTTTATTCGACCGTTACCATTTATTCAATTTATAAATGATAAAATATCATTTAAAAATCAATATAGTAAAACATTATTCACCTGTCTCAAATACAAATAATTATATATACTACTTCATAGAATTAAATTAACGAGAGCGAGGAAGAAAAAAAATTCAAAACCCTAAGAGAACTAGGAATTCAGCGTCTCCATTCTTTCTTTCACATAAAAGAGAAAGACAAATTTCTAAATATATTTTTGTTTCTTTAAAGATATCATTACTCTTTATAATTATATCTATCATTGATTGATTTTATAGCATTAAGTTTATAATAGATTTTTAAAATATTTATTTTATGGGAAATACTAACGAGAGCTCTTAAGATATTGGTTAAGAGATTAAAAAAATAAGTCGAATATTCTTTAATTTTTTTGGTATACAAGAGGGCTTACATCCGGAAGGAAAAGGAACTAAAAACTATCAAAAACAAAACTACTAAGACCAATTGAATCCGCCACCATATACGGATCTAGAAACTCGGGAATCTCATCATAACGAATAAAAAATTTATCAACGCAACCACACTTTGCTAGCACATGTGCACAACCATTCAAAAATCTACTTACATGGGAAACTATCACAATCTCATGCTCAACCATAATGTCTCTAATTTGGCGAAGAATTGAGACACACTTAGTTATTCCAATTACCCTTCTTCTAGCGCTTTGGCCACAATTAACGAGTCACGTTTAACTCAATCCTAAGAAAATTCAAACTTTTTGTGAACTTTAATCCCTCAAAAACTCCCCAGAATTCAGCAAGCACCACACTACAATTCTCCAAATATTTGGAGAAACCTCTTTTCCAACCACATTTATGATCTCTAACTATACCTCCACACCCGGCTTCTCTGCTAGCATTACGTGCACCATCTATGTTAAGCTTCAGCATACTTATTATTGGAGGCTTCCACCCTATGAACACATTCACATCCTCCACATTGTTCACCTTCTTGAAAGCTTCAACAGCCTGCTTGTAATCGTTAACTCTTCTAAGAATATGACAAACAGGATCTATTGGCCTCTCGTACTGATCATCGTGTTCCTCCAAGTTACGCCAATTCCACAAAGCATGACTAGCTATAATCCAAACATTCCTTCACACCCTCGTTCCCTTCACCACAAAAATTAAGGTTGAGCCGGATCCACCTTCTTAAATCTGTTGTGAAGAACTCCCCAATTATAGCACTCGGAACAATAGACTGCCAAACTTGCACACACTTGGAACAATCGTGAATCGCATGAAGAGATGTCTTACACGAACTCCCATATAACTTGCATCCTGCACTACCAAGCCTTTTCCTACTCTTACTGAAATTAGTAAGAATTCGGCCATGCTTGAGAAGCCAAACAAATTTTTTACATCTTTATGGAGCTGACGCTTTCCAGATCTGCATCCACACCCTATCTTTAACCTACTCCTTACAACCATCAAGCTCTTGATACATGGCTTTCACCGAAAATTCACCATGCCCGATACTTGCTAAATAAAAATAGTCAGAAGCTTTCCCTGAGCAAGGAAGCACAGATGACATGAGCTTATTTAACCATTTCTCTAGTAGCAGATGAGTAAGATTACTCATATTCCACTCTCCTTCATCATTCACTAGGTTCCACACTCTAGCTGCACACAGATCATTTGCAATATGCACTGCCATATTTTTCACAATAAACTCGTGGCCTAACCAATTATCCTCCCATGCATTTATATGAAGCCCATCTCCTACGACCCATCTCCCTGTTTCAAGCATAGTTCAAATTGTTTTCGAAACAGCTTCCCACAAGCTTGAATCCAAAGGTCGAATCTTCAAACAATCAGCAACTTCTAAAACATTATATTTTCTTCTCATGACATTACACCAAAAATCATTTGAATTTGTATATAACATCCAGCCCAACTTCATCAAGAAAACTTCATTTAACACATTAAGATCCCTTAAACCATCTCCTCCAAATTTCTTAGGTTGAATGATTTTATCTCAAGCCAATGCATTAATCTTTCTATTCTCAAAAGTTTTGCCCCAGACAAATTTTCTCTGGATAGCGTGAATTTTGTCAATGCACTTTTTTCGAAAGTTGATTTGTCATCATCGGATAAATCGGTATCGCCTCAATAACACTTTTGGCAATCGTTATTCTTCTAGCCAAAGATAAGTTATTATGTTTCCAACTTTTGAACATGGGCGCGACTTGATCGACGACATATTGAAAATCATGTCTCCTTAATCTTTTACCCCTAAGAGGTACTCCCAGATATTTGCCAAAATAATTCGTATGACAAACCTTTGACATGTGTCATAATTTCAATTGCATATTTCTTGCTACATTATTAGAGAAAAGAATGCCAATTTTGTCATGGCTTACCTCTTGCCCTGACATTCGACAAAACGTCTCAAGCGTCTTTATGACACAATTCATTTGTCTTTCCTTAGCCTCGCCGAAAAGTAATAGGTCATCAGCAAACATAAGGCGTGACCCTTTAACGACGTATTGACCAAGTTTAATATTTGTCCACATATTTTGGCAAACTTCCTCCTCAATCAAATGCGAGAGCTTATCCATGCAAAGAACGAATAGGTACAATAATATTGGATAACTCTTCCTAATACCTCTTTGAGGACGAAAGTACTCGTTACGAGAGTCATTCCAATTCATATTTGTCTTCACACTAGTGAATGCATGCATAATAACATTCATCATGTTTTCCAGTATCTTTATCTCCTGCAACGTACGCCATATAAACTCCCAGCTTAACTTGTCATAAGCTTTAGATAAGTCGACCTTGAAAGCAAAATATCCTAGTTTTCCTTTCGTCCTCTCCATAGAATGCATTGCTTCTCTGGCTATGATAATATTTTTCATGAATAATCCTTCCAGGAACAAATCCGATTTGATATAGAGAAATCCATTTATTCATCAGCTTCTTTAATCCTCCAACAGTAATCTTCCTCACCGCCTTGTATATAGTATTGCACAAAGATATTGGCCTGAACTGAGTAACCATGTCTGGGTTCTCCACTTTTAGTATCAAACAAATATCGGTTTGGTTGACTTGTGCAATTTCAGAAGGGTTGTTCCAAACAGTTTGAAAAAAAAGAAAAAACATTGTCACCAACCATTCCCCAAGATTTTTGGTAAAACCTGATTGAAAAACCATCAAGCCCTGGGGCTTTCCATGGCTTTATGTCAAAAACAGCTCTTCGAATCTCCTCGGTACTAACCATCTCATTCAGAAAATTTAATTACTCAGCCTGCAATGTAGGGAAAAAAATATCAGTTTGAAACCTGTTATTCCAGCAGCCCCTTTTGAGAAGAGGGTTTTATAGAAACCATTAACTAGTATCTTTAGACATTCTTCATCCTCAATCTACCTCCCACTATCATCTTTAAGCATGACAATATTATTTCTTATTCTTCTCGTAGCTGTTTTGAGGTGATAATACGTAGTATTTCTATCTCTGTCGGTTAACCATTTAGCTCTAAATGGTATCCATGAAAAATATTATTGCCAAGTTTTATTTGCTCAAGGTATACCTTCCCCTTGCATAACTGACTCCTGATTCCATGTTTTTTGGTCACGTAGACCGCGTTATCCATCTTTGTGGGTTTTATCTATATTTCCCCTTTTTTTTAGAACAAATAAAATTAGGTGGCAACTTCATTATTTTTAAAACAACCGATGAAAAACCAGTCATCACAACATCAGCTCAATTCTTTTCAGATTCACTCTGAGATCATCCTTCAAATTCTAGTCGCCTTTAAGTTTGTCCATGTACTGGTTCTCCACCATCCACGCGCTCTCAAAACGGAAAGGCTTTATCATCCTAACATTCATGTGGCAGCTTAGCGAAACCATGACAGGATGATGTCAGCGTAGCATGCTTACCAACTAAGAGCATCAATATCCATGATACTCATTTTGGTGTCTTAAATGGGCCCCATTTAATTTTAAGTTATTTTAGTATTTGTAAATATCCATACTATTTATACAAAAGTTTAAATTGGGTCCCACCAACTCTATTATATAAGATTCAATCTTTGTAAAATATAAAGAAAAAACTTAAGACACAGTAGTATTATTTGACCATGGTGGCTTTCTTATATCATGCTTTTGGATGTAATTATCCATACTATTCTGACAAGAGTGGTACATGTAGGCAAATACTACCCCCAATATTTATGCTCTAATACACCATCTATCTCACATATATTTGGTGGAAGTGTAGCATGCTTAGTCATTTTGGTAGAATCATCCTTTTGATTTCCTACGTCATCATCCCACTCTTGATTATTTGCAACATGTTTATATAGTTCTTTTAACGAATTGTATTGTACTAGTATAATTTATTTATTTATTTTGTAAATATCGCCAAAGGATATATAGATAATCAGCCTTCGGAGACAATTTTAGTAAAAGATTTAAATTGTGCTTGATTTAACGATTTCAATTAACAATAATAATTAATGAATTAACTAAGATTTAAATAGTTTTTTTTATCCGTTTTAGTTATTGAATTTTTACATTTAATCTCTAAATTTTTTTTCAAATTTATATTTCTATATGTCATTTTTTGTTAATATTGGTGTCTGCCATCCATTTTTGGACCAGAAGATTGTTTAAGTTATTAACTAATTAAAAATTATCAACAAATGTATAGATTCAATACACACAGTTACTCTGACATTGTGATGAATATCAGTTAAATAAAAAATGGAGAAATGAGAAGAAGGGAAAAGAGTTTTAACGGTTGGAAATTCACCAAAATTTATGATGAATTTTTATTAATTTTGATGAACAAAATTGTTATACCACCACATAATAACAATAATAATGGAAAAAAATTAAAAGAAAAAGAAGACAATGATTTTCTTACAGAGTTAATGTGGAAAACTTCTTATTCACTTTGCAACTGTAAAATTCTATGAATGACTTGATTACAAAAATAGGGGTTACTCCCTCTATTTATAGATTTAGGTTAGCCTGTTCACTAAGCATAAATCCAAAACTATAAAGCCCAAAATACATATTTTGGAACTAAATCAAATTTATCTATTCTAGACCTAAACCAAATCTTATCTATTTAGATCTAAAATAAATATTGTGCGTAACTAAATCAAATCTATTTTGACACACGGATTATTTGACACTATGAATTACAATTTAACACACCACCTAATTCATTGTGTCTAAACTATCTATATTCATCATGGCTCTTAGTCTTCTGAATATTTCGACCTGCACTCCCTTCGTCATGATATTTGCAATCTTATTCTCAATTCAGCAATGTTCCAAGTTCATCTTCCCATCTGGTACCTGCTCTCAAAGATAGTGGAACCTTATTTCGATGTGCATGCTTTGATCGTGTGTTATCAGGTTCTTCGCTAGTTTAATAGCTAACATGATGTCGATCTTTATGGTAATTGATCTATTATCTTTTCTTGTGATTTCTTCGATCAAGTCCACCATCCATGTTGCTTGACATGCACAGAAAGAAGCAACTATGTATTCTTCTTTGCATGATAATAATGCCACTACCGATTTCTTTCTCAAACTTTAAGCAACTAGTGCACCACCTAAAATAAACACATATCTTGCTGTGGATTTCCGATCCTCGGCATCACTACACCAACTCGGATCTGTGTACCCCACTAAGTTGCACTTTTTCCTTTATTAGATGTAGGAAACAAAATGTCATAGTCGAGAGTTCCTTTTAGATACCTAAGTATCCTCTTCGTCGCTGCTAGGTATGATACTTTTGGCTTCTGCATGGATCTACTTACCATACCTACATTGTATGCTAAGTCAGACCTCATGTGATAGGGTTACCTCAGTGACCCAATAAGTCTTCTGTATTGGGTTGGGTCGACATCATCTTCTTATAAATCTTTTGACATTTGCAGTCTTGTTTCTGCAGGTGTCGAACTCGAGTTGCATTATTTCATCTCAAATCTCTTGATAATTTCACTTGCATATCTTCTTTGATGCATCATCAAATCCCTACTAGTCTTGTAGAATTCGATGCCAAGGAAATATAAAATGTCACTCATATCAGACATTTCGAATTCCTTTCTAAGATCACCTTTGAAGTCTTCGATCTCCTTCTTGCAGTTACCTGTTATTAACAAGTAATCGACATAGAGACATAGTATAAGCAATTCATTATTGCTTCTTCTTACATATACTCCATGTTTAGTTGTGCACTTAATAAATTCCATTTCCCTTAGAAAATTATCAATTTTCTTAGTCCAAGCTCTTTGAGCTTGCTTCAATCCATATATAGGGATTTATGTAGCCTGTACACCTTTCTCTCTTCGTCATGTTTCACAAGTCCAAATGGTTGTTTAACATAAACCTCTTTGTCTAAGAGTTCATTCAAGAATTCACACTTCACATTCATATGACATATGTTTCAACTATTTGTTTCTGCTAAACCAACAACCAACCTGGTTGTTTTGATTCTAGTCATAGGTGCAAAAACTTCATCAAAGTATATTCCTTCTTTCTGGAGAAATCCTTTCGCCACAAGCCTTGCTTTGTGTCGAGATACTTCTCCTTTGGGATTCATCTTCACTTTGTATACCCACTTGAGGTAACACCCTATTTTTAATTTAGATTATGTTAATTACGTAAGTATGTGAATGATATGTGTTATGTGTGTACTTTATAGTTATTATTATTAGTAGTAGAATAATAGGATAATATTAATACTATAATAGATTAAATAATTATTTAATTAGAAAGCGCAAAGTTGGAATATGGATTTGGGGGTCTAAGGGGTTAAGTAGTCATTAGTTGAAAATTAGAAGTATCGTAACATTTTATGAACGAGAGAAGAGAAGTAGAGAACGAGAAAGAGAGAAGAGGAAGTGGTCGTATTCGGAGCAAGAGCAGAATTCGTAGTAGAGGTATAAAATCTTCAATCTAAGGTAAGGGTGGAGTTCTAACTCTGTAATAAATTGCATAATAGTGGGGAATGATAATGATTAGGTTCCATAGTTGTATTTTCTTGGGTTTTCCTTATCTTGTTTTGTAGGGTTTTACATTTTAATGAATTGGTGATTGATTTTGATGAAATTGGCACAAATTGATGGTGTGATAAAGAATGTAATGATGGTTAATGTATCTGTATGATCTATGAAATCGTGAGTCACTATTTTGGGTATAAAAATTGGGATTTTGGGGTTTCCAAATGAAGAAAACACTAATTTTCGCATTTTTCTTATGTTGCGTGCTAATGGTGAACTCCATTAGGCTAATAGCGAACGCCATTTGGTCAAAAGTTGACTTTTTGTATATTATGCTAATGGTGAACGCCATTAGTTCAATGGCAAACGCCATTTGGTGACAGATTCTCCAAAAACTTGTAAACTTTGTAACTTTTGACTTGGGTGTCAGTTTAACACTTGTTTGAATTGTTGAAAAACTAAAAAGATTTTCTAAAATTTGATAACAATTTTGATAAAGTAGGTGAATTATTTTCGGGTTATAGGCTTTTGACTTGAGTGTCTGTGTTGGATGAATTGCATATTTTATATGAATGATGTATGGATCAATTACATAGTATGTTGCATAATGATGTTGTTGTTGTTGGCCTAGAATGGTGAAATTTTGAGAGCTTATGCTCTGTAATTATATAATTATGTTGTTGCATGTCGGTATCACATGCATTCTCGATGAGGGATCATGCTCTGTTGGTGGCTTGTATTGGCGAGATGGTGAGGGATTATGCCTTATTGTTGTCCTATTTGGCATTATGGCGAGAGCTTATGCTTTGTTGGTTGGTACCACATGCATTGAGTTTGTGAGTCCATCGCATTGCATTATACTCTTAATTAACTTGATATTTTTGATATGGAAGAAGTATAATTTATGACATGATGGATGTTATCTTATATTTGTATTATTGATTGTACATTGATTTATCTTGTGGTTATTATTAATGAAGTAAATGTGTAAGGTAAAGAAGTATGATTATGTGTACTTAAATTTCTATCTACTCATTATTATTCTTTCTTTTATATTCTTATAATATCTTACCCCCCCCCCCTTTATGTTTTAATGATGCCTTTATATTGGTAACGTGCAGATGACCCGAAGTAGGTCGAGGTTGAGGTTAGTTGAGGAATTGCCTTATTTTGCGTAGATTAAGTCGGGGTCAGCTCTGATACATAACATTTGGGGAATTGCACTTGTTTTAATTATGTTGGGAGTAAACTATTGTAGAACTTCATTGGTTGAATTTAACTGATGTTTTATGTTGAATTTTGAAAGATAATATTTATCACTCATGTTGAAGAGTTCAGAATAATTGTAATTGATGTTTTTCCGCTGCGAATAAATGCAATGAAATTTAAAACATGATGCATAAGTGATTATGTGTTGTGTATATTATTATATGAGCATGTGTGATGTATGAAGGTGACATCCTAATTGGTGAAAATTGTTTTAATTTTCTCTGATTTATTTAATTATCAACAAGGAAATTATGGTGTTATACTTGACATCAATTGCCTTCTTGCCTTGAGGCAATTCGACAAGTGACCAAGTATTGTTGTCTTCGATGGACTTCACTTCTTCATTCATTGCTTTCACCCACTTCAAATCCTTCATTGCTTTAACTATATTGAATGGTTTGACATCTGCATAGAAAGCAAAATGTACCAACTCACCTTCGCTATCAACTATATCATCTGATGTAATGACACAATCTCGCAATCTTATTGGAATGTGTCTTGTTCTCTGAGGTCTGCTTGTACTTGGTTGATCTATAACTTCCTCTTGTCGTACTTCTCTTTTGACTTGAGTTTCTGGTTCTTCAAGTACGATTCTCTCTTAATCTTTATTGACATTTTCAGTCCAATCTCATTCTTTAAGATCATCTATGATCACGTCCCTGTTGATCACAATCTTCTTATTCACTAGGTCGAACAACTTGTAACCTCGTGTCGAATGATATCCAACTAGGATAATCTTACTCGACTTGTCATCAAGTTTTCTTCTCAACCAATCTGGAACTTGTCTATATGTAATACATCCAAATACTTTCAGATGACTCAAGCTAGGTTTTACACCAGACCAACATTCTTCTGGAGTAATTTCTTATAGCTTCTTAGTTAGACATATGTTCAAAATATATGTTATAGTAGACACAACTTCTTCCCAAAAATATTTACGTAAATTCTTGACTTTTAACATACTTCTTACCATATTCATCATGGTTCGATTCTTCCTTTTTGCACTCCTATTCCGCTATGGAATGTAGCATGGCACCACCTCATGCACAATCCCTTATTTTTCACATAACTTGTCGAAATATTTTGACACATACTCTCCACCACCATCAGTTCATAAAACTTTGAGCTTTTGACCACTTTTCCTTTCGAACATAGATTTAAACTTAACAAATACCTTGATCAATTCACTTTTCTTCTTGATCATGTAAGTCCAAAATTTTCGATTGAAATCATCAATGAATGTGACATTATTTGTTACCTCCATATGAATCCACCTGGATTAGTCCATATACATCAAAGTATATGACTTCAAGAATAGCCTTCGACTTGCTTCCTACATCCTTGTTGAAGCTATTTATGTGTTGCTTCACTTGTATACATTCCTCACACACTGCGTTTGGAATGTCAAAATATGGAAATCCTGATACCATATTCTTCCTCTTTAAAACTTTGATGTATCTGAAGTTGATATAGCCTAGTCAATAATGTCGTATCCATTTGTCTCTACTAGCTGCAGTCAAAAGAAGCTTGTGCTCCATCACATTAAGTTCGATCTTGAAGGTTCTACTATGAGACATAGGAGCCTTCAAGATCAATCTTCCATTTGTGTTGATGACTCTCATCATCTTGTCTTAGACTGTCACTTTGTAATTCTTTTCGACCAACTGCCCTATACTGTGCAAGTTTCTTTTCATGCCTGGAATATTCAGCACATTCGAAATTAATGACCTTTTACCATCTTTCCTCATAATCAGAACATCTCAAATACCTTCAGCTGCTAGAGTATTGTCATTTGCAAATTTCACCATTTTCTTCATTGAGGTCTTTAGATTGACAAAGAAATATTTCCTTCCATACATGTGTGATGAACATCCTTAATCCAAGTACCATTGCTCCTTGAATTTTTCTTCATCTCTTGTCGTGACCATCAGCAACATCTCTTCTTCTTCATACTTAGCGAACTTTGCATCACTTTCTTGATTCTTTCTCTTATTTGGACAATCACTCGAATAGTCACCATACTTCTGAAAATTGTAACATTGAATGTGACTCTTGTCAGGCTTTCGACCACCACATCTTCCTTTATTTACAATGCCGCCTCTTTGGTTGCCTTAGTATATTCTTTGCTACACAGACACCAGAGATTAGGAAGGGCATTAGGGCGAAGGTTTGTGGAGAAGAGTTTAAGGCCAATGGAATTTAGAAAATTGGGGAGAAGATCCAGATAATTCATCCAAGGTTCGGCAATAAAACAAATGTCAGGTTTGATGGTTTTAATGTGATTTTTCAGAGCCAATCTAGTTGGGGAATTGACTAAACCCCTAAGGTTCCAATAGATGCACTTCATTGTAAAGGGTTAAAAGTCACATTTTTAGAGGTAGTGGACTTACTCTTTTCCTTGGATTTGGTCTAGTCTCTCTTTTTCTTAGCTTTGGAGGTGGAAATCTGAAAATCTTGTGGGACATAATTTGGATCTTCATCCGGTTCACTAATAAAATCCTCTTCTTGAATATCAGCCAGATTTGCCCAATATTTGTTTAAGATAACAGTATCTATAGGGAGTTGAGATTCAGGCACACATTCTTGGGTTGGGCTTTGCAAAATAGGAATGGGTTCCAATAAAGGACGAGAGTGGTAAACATTGTTGTTACAATCAGCCACCTCTAGATTTTGATCATCCTTCGATGGCACTAGAAGACTGGCCTTGCAAGTTTACAACATTAATAGCTTGACCAATTTCATCAGAAGAATCTGATAAATACTCAGGAATCTGTTTCTCGGTATTCCCGCCAACAACAATAGAATCAATGAAATCAACATTCCTTGTGTCACAATGAATTTCTTCAGATCCACACACCTGAACAGTCAGTTTCAGATTAGCTTTAAACACCTTTGGAGTTTATTTGGCTTCCTCGTAGATTATTTTCTTCCTGCAAGAGTTAATTGAATGCCCAATGACTTTGCAATGAGTGCAGAAATCTGATAATTTTTCATATTCAACTTCAACAAAGAATAAGTAACCAACTCGTTTCACCAAAATTTTGTAGGTTAGCTCCTTGAGCAAGTCAATATCAACAAGCACCTGCACGAAATGGCCAAAAGACATATCAAAAACAGGCTTACTAGATGTGGAGTCGATACATATAGGAGTTTCAAGGATGCTTGCAATATCAAAAATGATCTTCGGCCTCCAGTACTCTTGAGAAAGTCCATGGAGACGAACCCAGACTTCTGCAGTAGAATGGTTATTATTCGAAGGAACGAAATCCTTCATCCAAGGGAGCATTTTAAGAATACCTGGATTGAGGTTCCAAGAGCTCACCGAACGAACCCTTTGAACATCTTCCAGACAAGAAAAAGAGAATTCATAGAACCCTTTACCAATGGAAGTAATACGTCATTTGCTGACAGTGGACCATTGTGAAGCGAACTTAGATCGAATTGAAGCAACAGTTATATGATAGGAGCCCTTGGGCCAGAGAATACGACCATGAAGGTTGTATTTGCGAGCTTGAAGCCCTAGCTGATATTCCGCCTATGAGATCGTAATAAAGATCTTATCTCCTTTGATACAAGGCACCAAAAACTGGCTTTCTGGAATGTCACAAACATTCCGGACAGTATCGGCAAAAGACTTAGCCTTTGTGATGTTGACAGGTTTTGACGAGAAAGAAACCTCATTCCTAACTGGAAACAGAATTGAGATTGCAGTATGGCACTCTGGGAAAAAGATGTGAGGGTGGGAGAGATCCATGGGAGGTGATAAGAAGAAGGATTAAGTCAAACAACCATCGAAGCACCGCTGAGAGAGAGAGAGAGAGAGAGAGAGAGAGAGAGAGAGAGAGAGAGAAATCATCTTTTTGAAACGAACTTTTCTTGTTTGAGAAAAAAAAATAGTGAAGTTAGAACAAATTAGTGTAGGACCCCTACCTGTTTATTTTGACGTTCTCTCAAACATGGAAAGAAATGGATGTGTGCTTAGAAACTAGAAAGACAATAATAAACTAATTAAATTAAATAGAAAATATGAATAATAAAATGAATTAATAATAAGATAATTGTTTAAAATAATTTGAAGTAATAATTAGTTAAATGAAATAAGAGAAAAAAATTAATTAACGTTTAAACAAACTTTTTAAATTTTAGGGGCATTTTCATATTTATTAAAAAAAGAAATAACACTATATTCCTTGTTTCTATTTTATTTTTTTATACTAACCAACATAACAAATTTTTTCTATTTCTTAGATAATTATGTTAAACCGTGACTTCGAATACAAGACGCGATAAACCAATATACTTTTTAAAATTTTAGATTAATTTTATATTATTTTTATTAAGATTGTATTAGTAATTGTTGAAAATCAAATGGGAGGAAGAAGGAAGAGGTTTCAAATTGATTAGAAAAAAAGAAGAAAGAACATTTTATAACACACATTTATCGCTTTAAAATTTTAGATGGATATGTGGTGTGTGTCTCATAAAAATGTGTCTCATATAAATGTTTTATCCTCGAATTTTGCACTGTTCCCTATATTTAATATATTTTAAAGATTGTTTTTATCACTCTCTACTATCAATTTTCATTAAATATAGATTATGTAGTAATCAGGTCTCTCTCCACGCTCTCTATTGTCAATTTTCACTCGATGCTGATTTTGTATTCACATATTACTGTAAGGAATAAATACGAGAATACATCAATAATTAATAATATTGCTTAACAAAAAATATTTTTTCTATATTTCTATATCTTTTTAAACTTGTACTTTCTTTGTTTCATAGTTAAAATATTTTTAAAGAAACTATAATTTAATTTTTTTTTAACACCTAATATTTTTCTTTTTGAATCATCTATATTAAGTTAAGCACGGTAATAATTTAATAAATTTATTTTTTGTTAAATGTGTAAAAATTATATTCATTTTCTTAATGTATAATTAATTGCTGATTGCTGACGATACCTTGGATTTACTAAAATATGTAACTATGAATTGGATACATAATTAGTGTCTGCATTCATTTTGTGGTATTTTCTTCACTTTAAATTTAATTCTCTCTGTAGGTGAAAACATAATTATAGTTGAAGCACTTTTATTCAACGATTACCATTTATTCAATTACTTACTAAAGGAGTAGTACCCAATTATAACTAATAAAATATTATTTAAAAATTAATATTGCTGGATTGTATATATGAAAGTTGTGCTAAAGTTTAACATCAATTAAAAATAAAAATAAAATATTAATTTATAAGAGACCTGATCCATAATATCATAAATTTTTAAATAAATATATAATGTCAAAATTTCTTGTAGCATAAAAATTTGATTTACTCACACTTTCGAATTTTTCAACAAATAATATCAAGAGTCTAGTAAGTGAGGATCAAGGTTAAAGGTTAATGATATGAAAACTATAATATCAAATATGATAATTTTCATATCATTGGTTTAGTAAATGTGGATGAAGGCTACTTATATCAAAATTATCATATCTAGTGATATGATAATTTTCATATCATTGTTTTGGTCTCTTATAAGAATTATTGTGAAAGATACAAGTATATATGCAACCGAACCTAGACAGGAATCTGGTAAGATTCAGTTAGATGCAACATAAAAATCCGGCTAAGCTATGACAACGCACTACAGATGCTTATGTTTTAACGTAATGTATAATTTTTTGTAAATATCGCCAAAGGGTTTTTTTTAAATAGATTTTATAAAATTATTTTTTAAAATAAGATTTTTTTTTATATTTAAATTTTTTTAATTAAAATACTAATTTTGACATCTTATAACGTATACATATATTATTAAAGATCAAAACGCAGTTAAAATCGTAATTTTTTTTAAAAGTATTGTATTTTTAAAATGATTTTTATGAAAAATCTATTTAAAATAAGTTCAAAATTAAGTGATTTTTTGAAATTTTGATGTTCAAAATTTTTTTTAATAAAATAATATTTTAAGTATAACTATTCAAATTATAATTTTATTTGAAATTTTTATGAAAAATTTATTTATAAATTTTTTTTAAACTAAATTATGTTACATTATAAAAATTATTTAAAAACAAGTCTGACATTTTAATTGTGGTTTATTTATTCTATATTGTGTTGAATAAATTTATAATTTTTAAATAGTTTTTTAAATTAAAATAAGTTAAAATTGTTTCTTTAAGATTTTTTTTAAATATAAAATGGAGTTTTGGAATTGAAGGTCTGAAAACTAAAATCCTTGTAATCATTAATTTTATGTTTTCTATTTTGAAAAAGGGATTTGTTCTTGTACTTGCAAAAAGCACAATAGAATGGATCACGCTGACGATGTACTCAACCCAACTATTTTATTTTTTTGATATTTTTATAAATTGAATTATCTCCCTCGAATTCTAGGAGTAAGGGTATTTTTAATTGTGATCCATGAGCTAGATTGTGGTTGAAAATTTGGTCGAAGCCTAGCTGCTTGAAGATGGCAAAGGAATAGAAAGACTCATTTTCCCATAAAATATAAGAAGTGGTTTCCTCAACAGCTTTGATCAAAATTGGTGTTTCCAATGACACCTCACCAGCCGCGTACCGAAAAGGTTAGCTTGTGATAAACATGGGCTTGGATCGGACGATCGAAGCTCCTATTGGGAGACTTGTGGCACCTTATTGTGCCCACCCGTTCCATTTTTTGGTCTGCTCATAAAACTTTTGGATTTATTGAATTATGGGTCACTCTCTTTTAAGGACCAATTAGGATTTTCGTAGTCCAAGGTCTAATCAGGAATTTTCTAATCCATAGTCTCTCATGCACAATGTCTAAGAAGGGTGATGTGTTAAACAAGATAGACTTTTATAGGTGGGCCTATCCAACTCTTAGGCCTTTCCTTTTGTATTACTTGTTTCGTTGCCCCGTTATAGTGGTTTTCAATGATAATATTCACGTGTTTGGAGGTATGTTGATTGATTTCGTGTTATCAATGTTTTTTGAGTTTAAGAAGACACCTCGTGAGGCTTTGCCCTAAAGGGCGGTGATAATTTCAAGTCTTGACTCAAATGAGATGGCCCCTTAAGGTGACTTCAACTTCTCATCAAGAAAAGACGCATGTTATGGAAGAAGTGATTTGATTATGTGAAACGTGTATCTCTTTCTAGAGAAATGCATCCCTAAGACGAAGATTGGTGCTTTCAAGATTACTTCAATTGGCTCGAGTCTTGGTACTCATGAGGTATTTATCAATAATTTCACCTCTTTAGGGGTGACTGTTACCTCTTAACTTTGGGCTTGATAGCTAAGTTTTTATCGTTATTATTCACCAAATAGGTTTAATAAATCGGTCATGTGACAAACCTTGTCTTCCAGTATACCTCGTTGAGTTCGCTTGATGGTTAGCTCATCGAGTCACCTCCCTATATTACCTCGTTGATTGTACTTTTGTGTTAGATCTTTGATTCCTGATAAATAATAAATTAAAATATGAATTTAGTTATGTGAATTTAAGTTCTTGCATGTAATACGTCTACAACGGTCTATTTAGCTTAGATGTTGACAATTCTCTTAGGATAAATATTCACTTGTCTTGTTGCTCAAGGCTTATTGATTCAGATGATACCATGTGATATGTTGATCAAGTAGATGTGCTTGATAGGGTAATCAAGTGATGGTGATTGAAGATCGAAGGGTCATTTGTTTAGATGATCAAGTTGTGTTACACCTGAAGTATTTAAAGATCATATGATATAGTGATCAGGTAAATATGCTTAGATGTGTTGATCAAGTTATAGTGATTATGTGTTTGGTTCATGGAGATCTAGTTTGACAATAACACCTTATATCAAGCGGCATTCAGTGGAGTCATTGAAGATATATGATCAGATAGTTTATCTTATGATGTTTTTTATTGTGAACGGTTATCTCAAGCCTTATCAAAAGAAGAGTAAAGGTTTCAGTGGAGTGCTAAAGTCAAAGATAATATGGCAAGGAATCACAATCTTTAAAATTGAGAAAGGGATAAATTGTGAAAGTTTTCCTTGTATGTATCGAGTAACCAGTGTCTATTGAATTTTACAACTCAACTAGACAAACCTTATATGCCAAGTTATTGAAACATAGAGGTATAAATATAGATTCTACACTAATCTTATTAGGGCATTAGCAATGAGTACAAGACACAAAACCTGACACTCTAAAAAAATTCAATTTGAATACTTGAATGCTTAAATTCTAAAGCAGGTTGTGTCCTCCTTATATAGCAATTCTTCTGGGATTTTCTTCATGGATTTGAGATTTGATTTCTTTCAGAAATAATGCAGATTGTGTTAGATAGTTGATTTGTTCTCATTAAATATCTCCAATAAAAAGACATGATTTAGTTTGTTACAAATTCAAATTTAAGTCTCTTTAAATCTAATTTGATCTTCACAGTTGTCCAATAAATTATATAATCATATTGTTGACTTAATAACAATAAAATTGGATCTTATCTTTGATCATAGAATCTTCTAAAATGCGGAAGCCATGTCCTGGTGCGCAAGGCCCATATTTCGAGCAGTATGTTGGAACATTGTGTCCAGCATGTCTACCATTTTCACCTCCATACATCTTTATCAAGTTAGATCATCTTTAATACTTTGAACACTTCTCCATATTATTGTTTTGCAAAAATGAAATCAATCCTAATGACCATTTCACAATGAACTTCATAACTTGACATTTATGCTTAAACATAATTAATAAACAAGTATCATTCATAACATAGATGAATGCAATAGCAAATGAATGACTGGGTTTTAAATTCTTAAAAGCATCACAAATTTTGATTTCACTAAGAAAAGATACTTTCTATTCATAAGATCAACCAAACTTTGTGTCATACTTCCATTTCTTTTCCCTTTATGGCTTAAATCATGTAAGGGTTTATTTCACCATTAATGGTCATCTATTATTTATGTTAAACGAGATATTTATCAAATCTAACTAGCGCCCGAGTTGTTATAAGGAGATGAGTACTAAATATTTATATTGCATGTGTTGTCCTATGAATGCTTAGGAAAGAAAAGATTACCTTAATTTAAAGGGTTAAATAAGTTTTTGGTCCCTATAAATATCTCAAATTTTGTTTTTAGTCCCTCTAAAATTTTGCTTTAAAGAATGGTCCTCCTAAAAATTTAAATTTTAACTTTTGGACCCTCGTGACAAAATCGTAGCTAAAATGGTCTCTAATTCCGTCACTTAATAAAAAACCGTCATTAAACTGTCGCTAAATTGTAAAAATCGTCGCTAAATTGCAGGAGGGACCAAAAGTTAAAATTTAAATTTTTAGGAGGACCATTCTTTAAAGGAAAATTTTAGAGAGACTAAAAACGAAATTTTAGATATTTATTGAAATTCCTGGCAGCAGATACGTGATGTCACAGAGAATGTTATGACACAGTATCTGACACTCTGTTAACAATACACACAATAAATTCAAACAGCAGTAAAGAACACAATAAATTGTTTACCGATTCGTGTAACTACACCTACATCGGGGCTACCAAGCCAGGAGGAAATTCACTATTAGTAGAATTAATTCAGGAATAAACCAACGAGTTTATCTCCTTCACTTAAAACCTACCCAATGCAACTTCAATCTAAGTCCTACTTAGACCTGAGTTCCTACTCACTCCCCCTCAATCACAGTAGTGATATCAACTTATTGATTAATTAAATTGTGAAGACACACTTCAATAAAGTATCTTGATTTTGCTTCAAAGCTTTAATCAAGAGACAAAACACTCGTGCTTCAAAGCTTTGAGTGATAAACTACCCTTACAAACAAATCCTAGTCCAAAGCACTTATCAATTGATAATTGCTTGGCTCACAAGAGTAACTAGAATTACACAAATAACAGACTGCTAAATCTCCTAATACATTCCAGAGGCGCAGCAGCAAGGTAAGGGTTCTATTCCTATTATAGAAGTAGTCCTGAAACTTCAGTTTTGGGCTTCCATAAAGATAGTTAGGGTTCACTTAATTAATCCTAAAAACTTGGTCTTATCAACAACCAATTTAGGTTTAACTAAGATTAACCTAACAGCCATGTGAGCATACAATCTAATAACAGAAAAACATAATAAAGCAACTCAACAAACTTCGAAAATCTCAGAAAAGCAGTTAGAGCAGAATGTCACGAATGTCATAACATCATTATGACATCGAATATTCAATTCCGACGACTTTTAGCTTATTAGTGTACTTTAAACATCCTTGTCAAGTAGGATTTATCTTCAATCTCTGAATGTCATGACATTTATCAAGACATTGTTATAGCCTAGTTTTACCAAAAATTAATGCCAACTTAAAACACTAACAAACTCCCCCTCTTTGGCACATTTTTGGCTAAAACAACCTAACAGATCAGAGAACCTATGCAGTAGAAGAAAACAAACTAGTTCTAAGCTATCCTAAGCTTAAAGAAACCAGAACTTAGAGAAGATAAATTCTACCCATACAAATTTCCCAATTTCCCACAATTGCCCACATAAAAAATTTTATACAGTTTCCCCAATTTCCCACAATAGTTCTTCTTCCCCTTTTTAGCCACAAAGGGGCCAAAGGAATCAGTACAAATGCCCCAACATTCAATCATATATTGAGAAAAGTACCAACACAATTAGGTTTACAGTTACAATTTTGTCAAATGATTACAATTATCCATAACAAAAATGGGAAAATGCAGAACAAAGTTTAAACAAAAAGGCAATAAGACATCAATTGACAAGCTTTCATCTCAAGAGCTCTCTTCTCCAGAAGAAACACTATGAAAGGAAGCATCTTCTGAACTCCCTTTAGCTCCAGCCATCTGAACATCCTCATTTTCAGCATCACCAACAGCATCATTACCAGCTATCCCTTCATCCTCAACCTCTGTGTCCTGCTCTAGTTGAGAGATCAGCTCTTCAAGGCTTTCCTTCCTTGCTTCAAGCTCTTTGCAGGTAGCTTTTAGCACAGCTAAAACTGTTGCCTTTTGAGAAGTTGCCTTGACATTGGATGTCTCACCAGATGTCATGACAATGTCAGGGACATGTCTGCCTTGAAAAAGTTTGTAGTGAAATCCAAGAGCAGGGGCTCTTTTGCAGACTGCATCTCTTTTAGCTAGAATATCAGGAAATTGATCAATGATAATTCCACACAACAGGGAGGGAAAGGCTATTGGTCCTTTGATTGCATAGCTTTCAGCATGCTTGAGGGTCTTCTCAAATATATAGGATCCATAGTCAAATTTAGCCTGAGTGCCTACTGCATATATGAATCTTCCCAGTCCAATAGAGATGGTTGACTTGTGATTGGTTGGGACCCAGTTAGCAGCACCTATCTTATGCAGGATGGCAAATTTGACACTCAACTTACTTGCTGAGAGTTTTCCCTTCAGAGGCCATTGCTTCACTTGTTTGGCAGTGATGGTTTGACAGATTTTATTGTCAGTTTCCTCCAGCTCTGGCTGAGCATCTTCTGATCTCCCCAGGAATCTGTTGATCACACTTGGAGAAAACCTTACTTTCCTCCACCTTACATATACAGTCTTGTAGTCAGCAGACTTCCCATCACCACAGCCACTTGACAAATTGACTATAAACTCTTTTACCAAAACATCATAACAGTTTGAGAAACTCACAACTGTTTTCATTAGACCAGCCTCCTTAATCAAATCAACAATCTCCTTACACTCAAGTGCACTCTTATTCAACTCTCTTTCTAGAGCCACCCTCTTTAAGCAAACATACTTCCATCTTCCAGCATTCTCAGGATGATGGTATGAGATGTTATCAATGGCCACTTCAGGCACCTTGGGTAGTTTCCCAAGAGTTGGCTTCTTTCTTGGATGAATGTCTGTGACATTCTCCTCAACATCAAAATCAGAGTCTTGATCTGACTCTGAAGGTTCAGGTTCCTTCCTCTTTTTCAAAATTTGTGTTATCTTTGGTCTAGAGCCACCACCAACAGTTTTTACTCTACATTTCTTTGTAGAGGGTCCAGCCTTGGGATTCTTCTCAGTCTTAAACACATCTTCAACACCCTTTTCTTTAACAGGGCTCTGTGAGACAGCCTATTTTCCCTTCCTTCTCATCATCCTCTTTGCAATGCTTGGATTTACATTGGCAATGAGGTCATTGTCTGAGAATACTTCATCCAAGTCAATGACAGGAGGTTCAGTTGAATTTTCAGAATCTTGAACTGGAGACTTTTCAAGATTATCACCACTTGGTTTTTCTGGAGTCTCTTCTAAGATAAAATCAGAAATGTAATCAGCAGGGGTTTTATCAGAAGCACACTTTGCTGGGGATTCCTCAAGAATACCATCAGAAATCACATCTTCATTAACAGCAGGGGTTTCATTACAAGCATCATCAATACTCACTTCAGAATCTTTAACTGAAGGGTCAACAACATTCTTGACAGGAGAATCAACATGATCACCAGATGTCTTGACATTCTCAGTGACATCTGGATCAACTGCTAAACTAGGGCTAGCAGACACCCCAGGTACATATTGGTTTTCATTTAGGATTCTAGTCACTATCCTAGCAATGGCTTCATGCACAGACCTAGACCCCTCTCTGTTTGCTATTTCTGGGGGTACAGAAGAAGATGGTACAAAAGTCTTACCAGAAGGTGATGCTTGTGACCTTCTTGAATTCCTTGTGCGCAGTTTCTTGACCTTCTCAGGGTCAGTTGCCATTGCACGCAGTGGAGTAACCCTCAGAGCTTCAACATGCATGGTTTCAGCATTTGCCCTAATCTCAGCCATGGTGGGAGAAGAAGAACCAGATCCTTGAGATGATGAAGAGGATGAAGACATATTTTGCTGATAGATTTTGAAGGAATGGGAACGAGAATGACAGAGAGTTTGAGAGTTTCTTTTGGATGAAGAAAATAAGATACTTTCAAATGAAGAAACTATTATATGAAGGAGTCTCTTCCTATTCTTGGACCTTTTAAAAATAAGATGAAAATAATTAAATGACCCACTTATAATTAATTGAATTAAAAGGTTCCTTCCATTCCTTGTTGTAAGCAATGTTAATTGCTACAATTCCTCATTTTGACAAATGTCCAACTTGCCCCTTAAAAGCTCAAACTGACTAGCCTCAAGAGCTTTAGTAAAAATGTCAGCCAGTTGAAGTTCAGTGACTACATGTTCCAATTTAATCACTTTCTCTTCCTCAAGGTCTCTGATGAGGTGATGTCTAATGTCAATGTGATAAGTCCTACTGTGTTGTATAGGATTCTTTGAAATATTAATAGCACTCAGGTTGTCACAGTACAATGTCATGACATCCTGTATGACATTGTACTCATTCAGCATCTGCTTCATCCAGACCATCTGAGAGCAACTCCTACCAGCTGCTATGTACTCAGCCTCATCAGTGGTCAAGAATACACAGTTTAGCTTCTTGCTGAACCAAGAAACAAGATTGTTTCCCAAGAAGAAACATCCTCCAGAAGAGCTTTTACACAAGATTTGATCAACATTTTCTCTGTAACACCCGTTTTTAATTAATATTATATTATATTAATATTTTCGAATTACCAATCGATAGCTATTCTGCGACGTGGATGTTTGTATTAATTAATATATCTATTAATACATTTGGCGACTTTTCGTTAGGATCCGATATTTAATTCCCCGGAATTATTTGAATGAATTGAATAAATAATATTAGTATGTTGAATTATAAGAATTGGTTAGGGGTGTGAGGAGTAATTGATGAGATTTGGGTTTTCACCCTTGTTGCTAGTAAGAAAACACATTATAAACCATTTCTCCTCATTTTCCTTCCATTCCAATATACCAAAACCAAACATGAGAAATTGGAAGCTAGTAAGAAAACAAGTTATAAAAACCATTTTCTTCTCCTTTTCCTTCCTTAGTAAACACAAAACCAAAATAGAAACTAGAGAGAAAAGAAAAGGGTTTTGAGAAGAAGAGCATGAGGGGAAGAAGAAGAAGATCATGAGCAAGCTAGTGGAAACACCATTATAAAATCCTTTCCTTTGTTTTTCTTTCCTTTTCCAACAACAAAAACCTAACATAGAAGCTTGAGAGAAAGAGAGGGTTTTGGAAAGGAGAAGAGGAAGAAGAAGAGCAAGAGAGGAAGCTTGAGGTTGAGCTTTGTAGCATCACCATGGATCATCCAAACTAGAGGTAAGGGGTTTGATCTTCCATTTCATTATAGTTAGGGTTTGGTGATATATGTTGGATTTGGGGAAAAATTGTTAGGTTGAATTTATGAGTTCTAGTTGAATGATTGATCCTATTGTTAGTGTTTTAGTTGGCATTAATTTTGATTAAACTAGGCTTTAGCAATGTCTTGATAAATGTCATGACATTCAGAGATTGAAGATAAATCCTACTTGCTAAGGATGTTAAAGGACATTCGAGCGGAAGCTAAAGTCATGGAAATTCTGAAAATCGATGTCATAATGATGTTATGACATTTAGTGTGACATTCTGTTCTGCAGAATCTGTTTTTCCTGAGACTTTTCAGGAAGTTTGTTGAGCTGCTAAATATTGTTTTTCTGTCATTAGAAAGCATGCTCACATGGCTGCTAGGTTAATCTTAATTAGACCTAAATTGGTTGTTGAAAAGACCATGTTTTTAGGATTAAATTAAGTGAACCCTAGCTATCTTTATGGAAGCCCAAAACTGAAGTTTGAGGACTGCTTCTATAAAAGGAATTCAACCCTTATACTGCTGCAACGCTTCCAGAATTTATTGAAGATATAGCAGGTTGTTATTTGTGTACTGTTAGGAAAGTTAACAGTTGGTATTTGTAATTCTAGTATCTCTTGTGAGCCAAGCAACTATCAATTGATAAGTGCCTTGGACTAGGATTTATTGTAAGGGTAGTTTATCACTCAAAGCTTTAAAGCACGAGTGTTTGTCTCTTGATTGAAAGCTTTGAAGCGAGATCAAGATAGTTTATTGAAGTGTGTCTTCACAATTCAATTATTCAATAGGTTGATATCACTGCTGTGATTGAGGGGGAGTGAGTAGGAACTCAGATCTAAGTAGGACTTAGGTTGAAGTTGCATTGGGTAGGTTTTAAGTGAAGGAGATAAACGGTTGGTTTATTCCCAATTAATTCTACTAATAGTGAATTTCCTCCGGCTTGGTAGCCCCGATGTAGGTGTAGTTAGACCGCGGGTAAACAACTTATTGTGTTCTTTCCTGCTATTTACATTTATTGTGTGAATTGTTAACAGAGTGTCAGATAGTGTGTCATAACATTCTCTGTGACATCACGTATCTGCTGCCAGGAATTTCAATTGGCATCAGAGCAGGCACCCTGCCTATTATTTCTGGGTGAGATCTAGGGATAATAGTTTCTGGCGTAATGGATAAGGAAGGAGGATTTGGAGGTAGACCACCTATTCTGGATGGGTCTAATTATGATTACTAGAAGCCACGTATGGTTGCCTTCTTAAGATCAGTGGATATTAAAGCTTGGAGAGCTGCTGACAAAGGATGGAAACATCCCACCAAGCTTGAGAAAGATGAGACTACTGTCTTGAAACCTGAGGAGGAATGGAGCAAAGAGGAAGAGGAGCTAGCTCTGGGGAACTCTAAAGCATTGAATTCCCTATTCAATGGTATTGACATAAACATCTTGATTGGTCCATCAATGTGAGCTGGCCAAGGATGTTTGGGACACTCTAAAACTACTCATGAGGGGACATCCAAGGTGAAGATGTCAAGACTTCAGATGCTCATTACCAAATTTGAGAATTTGAAGATGAAAGAAGAAGAGACTATTCATGAGTTTCACATGAATATTTTGGAGATTGCCAACGCCTCAGGAGCACTTGGTGAAAAGATGTCAGAAGAAAAGCTGGTGAGAAAGATTCTCAGATCCTTGCCTAAAAGGTTTGCAATGAAAGTGACTGCAATAGAGGAGGCTCAGGACATCAGCACCTTGAAGGTTGAAGAACTTATAGGATCCCTTATGACTTTTGAGATGGGAATCAGTGAAACTGCTGACAAAAAGAACAAGAGCATAGCACTTGTATCTAATACTGAGGAAGGATGCAAAGTGGAAGATTAAGAGAAGATATCTGAAGCTATAGCTATGCTTGGAAGACAGTTCAACAGGCTTATCAAGAGGATTGATCCAAAGTCAAGGTCAAATGTCAAGGACATTTCATCTGACATCAGCAGATCCTATGACTCTAGCAGAAGATCCAAGTCAGAGGAGAAAGGAAGTCAAGGCAGTGGAATCCAATGTCATGGATGTGAAGGATTTGGACATATTAGAGCTGAATGTCCCACCTTTCTAAAGAAACAAAAGAAAGGGATGGCTGTCACTTGGTCTGATGGTGATTCAGGAAGTGAATCTGAGGAAGAAGGTGCCAAACTTGTCACTGCTCTCTCTGGAGTGTACAATTCTGATATGGATTCTAGTGATGAGGAAGTGACATTTGAAGAGCTTGCTGAAACTTACAAGAAGCTGTGTATAAAAAATGGTGAAGCATGTCAGCAAAATGAGGAACAGAAAAGGCTGATTGAGAAGTTGGAAGCTGAGAATGTGAAGCTGGAGGCTGAGAAAAAGGAAAACACGGCCACTATAAATCACCTCAATAGTGATATTATAATGTTGAACTCCAAACTTGATCAGATGTCTAAATCTGTCAAAATGTTGACATCTGGTACTGATAAGTTGGAAGAAATTCTTCAGCTTGGACAAAGTGCAGGAAATAAGCATGGTCTAGGATATGTGGCTGAAAAGAAACCTGTGTTGGTGACACTAAGAAGAAGAGACATGGGAAACCAATGTCAAAACAGTTGTCACAACACAAAACAGGAAATGTGTCTGGCTCAAGGTATGTGGCTGCAAAGAGATTTGCTAATAACCAGGAGAGGAACAAACCTGGCAAGTCCATGGCAAAGAAGATGTCACACCACAAAATAGGAAATAGGTATGCCTCAGGATATGTGGAGGCTAAGAAGTTTGTTAATAATAAAAGGAAGAACAGACCTAATAAACCAATGTCAAAACAGATGTCACAACATTGGGTTCAACATCAAAATCATAGAAACATGAACAAAAAGTTTCAAAGATGGAGATGTCATTATTGTGGAAGGTTTGGTCACATAAAGTCCTTCTGCTATAGGCTACATGGATACCCTAACCAGGCTCCCTATGTTAAGCCTAAGAACATCAAGGTACCTTACACTCAAAAGTGGAAGAAGAAGACTGTAGCTATGATAGCTCACACTCCTCTTAGAGTGTCTGCCAAGAAAGATTGGTACTTTGATAGTGGGTGTTCCAAGCACATGACTGGAGACAGAAATCTTCTCAATGATGTTAAGTCTCATTCTACCAGCTTTGTTACTTTTGGAGATGGAGCTAAAGGAGAAATCAAAGGTGTTGGAAACTCAAACTGGTATGGAGTTCCAATCCTAAATGAAGTGCTGCTGGTAAAAGGTCTGGATGCAAATCTCATTAGCATAAGTCAGCTATGTGATATGGGATTCATAGTCAACTTCACTAAGGCTGAATGTCTTGTAATCAATGATGAACAAGTAGTGATTATGAGAGGAGTCAGATCAAAGGACAAATGCTACATGTGGAAATCTGAGAACATCACTCTGCCCCCTGTGTGTTCTACAGACAAAGATGAAGAGGAAGTAAAGTTGTGGCAGCAAGAATCTGGTCATCCACATCTCAGAGGAATGAAAAGGATCAGTTCCATAGAGGGAGTCAGAAGGATACCAAGATGTCACATGGAAAAAGGGAGAATCTATGGTAAGTATAAGGCTGGATAGGAAATCAGAATGTCACACTCAATGTCTAGACATCTGACCACTCCTAAAGTACTGAAGCAAAGTACTAGGATCTGGTATGAAAGGCTCACCAAGCATCTTACTGTCAAAGGATATAGGAGAAGAGCCTTGGATGAAACTCTCTTTGCCAAAGGAGGAAAGATCATGGTGCTTCAAATTTATGTTAATAACATAGTTTTTGAAGGAATACCTGACACAATTGTGAAACATTCTGACAACCAACTGCAAGCTGGGTCTGGGATGAGCCTCATTGGAGAGTTGATTCATTTTCTTGGACTACAAGTCTCACAGATGAAAGACTCAACACCTCTTTCACAGAGCAATTATGCAAGGAATTGTGTCAAGAAGCTTGGAATGAAGAATGACAGCCACACCAGGACTCTTACCCCTCCACATTTGAAGTTGCCCAAGAAAACAAGTAGAGAAAGTGTTGATCAAAGCTTATGTAAAGGCCTTTTTGATGGATGTTTCTTCTTGAGAAACAATCTTATTACTTGGATCAGCAAGAAGCAAATCTGTGTAGCTTTATACAATGTTGAAGCTGAATACATAGTAGCTGAGAGAAACTGCCTTAAGATGCTCTGGATGAAGCAGATGCTGACTAAGCACAATGTCATGCAGGATGTCATGACATTGTCCTGTGACATCGTTACTAAAGTCTTTGAGGCTAGTCAGTTTAAGACCTTAGGGACAAATTGGGAATTTGTCAATATGAGGAATTGTGTAATTCAACAAGGGATGAAAGGGACCTTTTATTTCAATTATTTTTAAGAGGGTTATTTAGGTACTTTCATTCCTATTTTAAAAAGTCCAAGAATAGGAAGATACATCCTCATATAATAGTTTCTTCTTTTGAAAGTAGTACCACTCTTTCTTCTCCCAAAAGAAACTCTGAAACTCTCTACCATTTTCACTTTCATCCTCTCAAAAACCATCAGCGAAAAATGTCTTCATCATCCTCATCATCTCAAGAACCAGGATCTTCATCTTCACCCATGGCTGAAGTTAGGGCTAATGATGAAGCCATGCAAGCTGAAGCGCTAAGGGTTACTCCGCTGCGTGCAATGGCCATTGACCCAGAAAAAGTCAAGAAGTTACGCACAAGAAATGCAAGAAGGGGACAAGCATCTCCTTCTGGTAAGACTTCTATACCATCATCCTCTGTTCCCCGAACTAGTGAACAGAGAGGGATCTAGGTCAGTGCATGAGGCCATAGCTAGGATAGTGACTAGTATCCTCAATGAGAATCAATCTGTTCCTGGGATTTCAGTTCCTCTGAATCATAAGTCTGCTAGCCCTAGCTTAGCAGTTGATCCAGATGTCAATGAGAATGTCAAGACATCTGGTGATGATGTTGACTCTCCTGTCAAAAATGATGTAAGTCATTCTGCTCCAGTTCTTGAAGGGTGTAAAGATGATAATGTAATTGAATCCCCTGCTGCTAGTGAGAATGAGATTTCTGATGAGATTCTTGAGAAGTCCCCAGATCATTGTACCTCTGATAAATCTCCTACTATCTCTGCTGGTGACATCACTGATAGCATTCTTGAAGAAATTCCAGAAAAACAAGCTGATGACAACCTGGAAGAGTCTTCTGAGAAAAACACTAATCAGAGGGTTGATTCTCACATCATCAATCTAGATGAAGAGTTTTTTGATAATGACCTCATAGCAAAGGTTAATCCCAGCATTGCTAGGAGGGTAATGAATAGGAAAGGGAAGCAAAATGCTATTCCAAGTCCTGCTCGGAGAAGGTTACTAAAGCGCTCATAGGTCTCCTAGGGTTGTGAACAAGACTGCTGAAAATCTGTAAAGAGAAGGCTAAAACTTCCAAAGGGAAGAGTAAGATGAAGTGCAGTGGTACCTCTAAGGCAAAGAGCACCTCAATTGTGAAGAAAAGGAAAGCACACGAGTCCTCGAGCAGGATGATTCGATTTTGATGTTGAGAATGTCTCGACATTCATTCAAGAAAGAGGCGGCTCTTGGGAAAATGCCCATAGTCCCAAGTGGCAATTGACAACATTTCCTTCCACCACCACGAGAATGCTAACGGTGGAAATATGTGAGTTTGAAGAATTGCACTTGAAAGGCCGAATAAAGATGCTCTTGAATGCAAGGATGTGATTGATCTGATCAAAGAAGCTGGGTTGATGAGAACTGTGGTAAAGTTCTCAAATTGTTATGAAGGGTTGGTGAAGGAGTTTATTGTGAATTTATCAAGTGGCTGTGCTGATGGAAGGTCAGCTGATTTCAAGACTGTGTTTGTTAGGGGAAGAAAAGTGAAGTTTTCCCCAAGTGTAATCAACAAGTATTTGGGGAGATCAGATGATGCTCAACCTGAGATTGAAGAAACTGATAATCAAGTGTGCCAAACAATCACTGCCAAGCAAGTAAAACATTGGCCCTTGAAGGAAAAGCTTGCTGCTAGCAAATTGAGTGTCAAATTTGCTATTCTGCACAAGATAGGTGCTGCAAACTGGGTTCCAACAAACCACAAGTCTACCATCTCCATTGGTCTGGGCAGATTTATCTATGTTGTTGGCACTAAAGCAAAGTTTGACTATGCCACTTATATCTTCGAGCAAACCCTCAAACACGCTGAGAGTTATGCAATTAAGGGACCAATAGCCTTTCCCTCCCTACTGTGTAGTATTATAACTGATCAATACCCTGACATTCTGGGAAATAGAGATACAGTGTGTAAAAGAGCTCCTGCCCTTGGCTTCCACTACAAGCTATTTCAAGGGAAGCATGTTCCTGACATTGTCATGACATCGGCTGAGACATCAAATGTCAAGGCAAAATCTCAGAAGGCAAATGTCATTGCTGTGCTAAAAGAGACCTGTAGGGAACTTGAAGCAAGGAAGCAGACCATTGAAGAACTGATCTCTACACTTGAAAAGGAGGAAGACACAGAGGTTGAGGAAGAAAGGCTTGATGGTGATAATTCTGCTGCTCATATGGATGGAGATGCTGATGCTGACCAAGCAGCTGCTGGTGAAGAAGGCTCTGACAAGTTTCCTTCCACAGTGCTTCTTCTGGAGAAGAAAGCACTTGAGTTGTATCCCTGTGCCCTGCTGCCTCTGGTTGATTGTTCTGTCAATTTTTTCCTTGTTTCTTGTTCTGTATTTTCTCAATTTTGTTTGGATGATTGTAACTTACTGTTGACAGCTTTGTACTCTTGACAATTGTTGGTACCTCCTTTAATTATTTGCTTGAATGCTTGGGGTAATTGTATTGTTTCCTTTGGCCCTTTATGGCTAAAAAGGGGGAGAAGAACTACTGTAGAACAGTGGCTGGGAAATTTGGGAAACTGTATGGATTTTTAAATTTTATATGTGGGCAATTGTGGGAATTGTGAGATTTTTGTATGGGTAGAATCTATCTTATCTCTAGGTTCTAGTTTATTTAAGCTTAGAACTAGTTTGTCTTCTGCTGCATAGGTACTCTGATGTGTTAAGTAGTTTTAGCCAAAAATGTGCCAAAGGGGGAGTTTGTTAGTGTTTTAGTTGGCATTAATTTTGGTAAAACTAGGCTTTAGCAATGTCTTGATAAATGTCATGACATTCAGAGATTGAAGATAAATCCTACTTGCTAAGGATGTTAAAGGACAGCTCAGAACTGGAAGCTAAAGCTGGAAATTCTGAGATCGATGTCATAAGATGTTATGACATTCAGTGTGACATTTTGTTCTGCAGAATCTGTTTTTCCTGAGACTTTTCAGGAAGTTTGTTGAGCTGCTAAATATTGTTTTTCTGTTATTAGAAAGCATGCTCACGTGGCTGCTAGGTTAATCTTAATTAGACCTAAATTGGTTGTTGAAAAGACCATGTTTTTAGGATTAAATTAAGTGAACCCTAGTTATCTTTATGGAAGCCCAAACGAAGTTTCGGGCTTCTATAAAAGGAATTCAACCCTTATACTGCTGCAACGCTTCCAGAATTTATTGAAGATATAGCAGGTTGTTATGTGTGTACTGTTAGGAAAGTTAACAGTTGATATTTGTAATTCTAATATCTCTTGTGAGCCAAGCAACTATCAATTGATAAGTTCCTTGGACTAGGATTTGTTGTAAGGGTAGTTTATCACTCAAAGCTTTAAAGCACGAGTGTTTGTCTCTTGATTGAAAGCTTTGAAGCGAGATCAAGATAGTTTATTGAAGTGTGTCTTCACAATTCAATTATTCAATAGGTTGATATCACTGCTGTGATTGAGGGGGAGTGAGTAGGAACTCAGATCTAAGTAGGACTTAGGTTGAAGTTGCATTGGGTAGGTTTTAAGTGAAGGAGATAAACTGGTTGGTTTATTCACGAATTAATTCTACTAATAGTGAATTTCCTCCCTGGCTTGGTAGCCCCCAGATGTAGGTGTAGTTAGACACTGAACTGGGTAAACAACTTATTGTGTTCTTTACTGCTATTTACATTTATTGTGTGAATTGTTAACAGAGTGTCAGATAGTGTGTCATAATATTCTCTGTGACATCACGTATCTGCTGCCAGGAATTTCACCTATAACTTAGAAAAGGTTGGGTTAGTAGTATGAATTGTTGGTGTTTATGGCTAAGCTACTAGGATTAAGTTGAGAAAGAAAGTTGGAAATGGAAGAAACTATAAGCATGAAAGAAAAAGACACTGTCTGTTAAAATTGGAAAATAAAACACACTGTTAGCCATGGAGGAAACACGTTTGAAAAGAGAAAAACAAGGGAGGAGCCCACCTCATAAGAGGGGCGACCGTCCCACTTCTAAGGGCGACCGTCTCCAGCTCTTTGAGGGGTTGGGGCGTCCGTCCCTGCTTGTTGCGTTGAGGAGAAGTTGTTTCTCCATTTTTCCTGTTTTTTCCTGTAAACTGTTTTCTGGTTTTCTGCATAATTCCACTTACCTGCATAATTTTGGTTTCTGTTAATTTCAAGTTTCCATATTAATTCATACTACTAGTTAGTATTAATAAAATATAACTAGGGGATAAGATAGCCGATTAAATTTAAAACCTGATTATGTTCCGATTTTCTGATTTCGGTAAATTCGACGACGGAGCAAGTTGCTCCGAATTCAACGAAAATTGACGTGCTAGCTAAGTTTGACGTGTAGAACGTAGTGGTGAAGTTAGTTTTTAGAAATTACGAGTTTTTACGAGACGACCCGAAACAAGCCAATTTACGGTAAAATTGAATCGGATGGTGTTTTATTAGATTTAAGGTACGTATGGACAATCCGATTTCGACGTTGACGATTATGATTAATGCCGGTTATTAGGAATTACTTTCGCGATGATTATTGACGTTTTAACTATTTTTCCGTTTTCGGAATTTAGCAAATTAATTGATAACGATGTGGTGTTAATAAACGTAAGTTTTGCGACGGTGTATTTATTAAAGAATACTTGTTGATGTGCAATGTAATGATTAAATTGAGGTTGTTAATAAATGCTTCCGATTTGTGAATGCATGAATTTTGATGAATTTATTAGTGACGTTCGCATAATGCAATTATGATGCGATGTTATATTTATCTTGTTTTGGATAAATTATGGCGATGTGGGCTTTATGCCAATTTGAATGAGCGAAGATGTTGTTTTGTGTTGTGTTATTTTATTGTTGAGTCACATACATTTCATAAGCGAAGAGGGCTTTTATGCCAAGCGATGATGGCTTTTATGCCGAGCGAAGATCGGCTTTATGCCAAGTGTCCCTAATTACGGACAAAGCGATGGGTACCACATGCATAACATAGTCGTGTCTCATGGAGTCGGTTATGTTTATGTTTGAGTTGTTTGGCGTTGGGTTTTGTTGATTGATGGATGATATTGAATTGAGATGATATGATGATGTTTGTGATGATGTTGTGATGATGGCTTTATGCCAAAAGCGAAGATGGGCTTTATGCCAAAAGCGAAGAGGGGTTTTAGCCAAATTGTGATGATTTGTTGTGTTGCTTATATTATTAGCATTATTTAATGTTGTTGGCTGATGTTGTTGTTTAAGACTGCCGCGTTAATTAGTGATGTATTAACTCGTGGCAATTTCGTAGTGATGGAAGTTTATGTTTGTTGTGATGTTTATGCCGATGAGGTTATGGTGATAAAGTGTAGATTATACACAATAGGATGACGGGTAAAGTAAGTGAGTTTTGATTATGTGTTGGAATTACACTTATTAATCTATACCCTTTATAATTCCGAAACTATATATATATATATATATATTATCATGCCTTAATTATATGTTTTGGAGTATCTCACCCTTTACTTGTTTCGCCGTTACCTATATACTGGTAACGTGCAGGTTTTGAAGATGGAGTCTATAGCTGCTGTTAGTCGAGTCGGTGTCGCTCTGATACGTAGCACTCGGGGGGAAATTATTTATGTCGTCTTGTTGTTGTTGTTTTATTATTATTCCCTTTGTGAATAACCATAATTTATAAAAACATGATTTTGATGAGGAAGTTTAATAAAGGAGATGTTTTAATTTCTATGAATCAATTTATGTTTTCCTGCGATGCTATGTATCCGAAATTTATACTTTAAAGTAAACTGTTTAAAGTGAGTTGTTTTTGATGATGTAACGCCTCAGTAATTAATTTATGAAATTTTAAAATTACTCTGATTTTTGCATATTAAACTTTGGGTAGAATTGGGGTGTTACATTCTCCACTTGTGTTCTTGGACAACTTCAAATGTGTAGGAGCAGGAGTCCTTTTATAGCAGGCATTCTTTATCCCAAACATCTTGACAAAATTCCTTGCACACTTGCTCTGTGAAAGGAATGTTGAGTCTTCCATCTGTGTGACTTGCAGTCCAAGAAAATAAATCAACTCTCCCATGAGGCTCATTCCAGATTCATCTTGCATTTGGTTGGCAAGATGTCTCACCATTGTGTCTGACATTCCTCCAAATACTATGTCATTAACATAAATTTGAGCCACCATTATCTTTCCTCCTTCATTCTTGACAAAGAGAGTTTTATCCAAGGCTCCTTTCCTATATCCTTTGTCAGTAAGGAGCTTGGTCAGTCTTTCATACCAGGCCCTAGGAGCTTGCTTCAGCACTTTAGAAATGGTCAAATGTCTAGACATAGATTGTGATAATCTGGTTTGCTTTCCAACCTTACACTCACCACAGACTCTCCCTTCATCAATGTGGAATCTTGGTATCCTTCTGACTGCCTTCATGGGAATGATCTTTTTCATTCCTCTGAGATGTAAATGGCCAAGATTTTGGTGCCACAATTTTACCTCATTTTCATCTTTGTCTGTAGAGCACACAGAAGACAGGTTAGTGTTCTCAGATTCCCACATGTAGCAGTTGTCCTTTGATCTGACTCCTCTCATAACCACATCTTGTTTATCATTGATTACAAGACATTCAGACTTAGTGAAGTTGACTTTGAATCTCATATCACACAACTGACTTATGCTTATGAGATTAGCAGTCAAACCTTTTACCAGCAACACTCCATTTAGGTTTGGAACTCCAGAACAGTCCAAGTTTCCAACCCCTTTGATTTCTCCTTTAGCTCCATCTCCAAAAGTAACAAAACTGGTAGAATGAGGTTTGACATTATTCAGTAGATTTTTGTTTCCAGTCATATGCTTAGAACACCCACTGTCAAAGTACCACTCTTCCTTGGCAGACACTCTAAGGGAAGTGTGAGCTATCAGAGCTGCAGTCTTCTTCTTCCAATGACGAGTGTAGGATACCTTGTTGACTTTAGGTTTGACATAAGGAACTTGATTAGGATATCCATGTAGTCTAAAGCAAAAACGCTTTATGTAACCAAACCTCCCACAGTAATGACATCTCCATCTTTGAAACTTTTTCTTCATGTTTCTTTGATCTTGATGTTGTACCCAATGTTGTGACATCTGCTTAGACATTGGCTTATTAGGTTTGTTCTTCCTTTTGTTATCAGCAAATTTCTTTGCCTCCACATATCCTGAGCCAGACCTATTTCCTATCTTGTGGTGTGACATCTTCTTTGTCATTGACTTGCCAGGTCTGTTCTTCTTCTTGTCACCAGCAGGTTTCTTTGCAGCTACATATCCCAGACCATGCTTATTTCCTTGCATTCTGTCAGAGCTGAAGAATTTCCTCCAACTTATCAGTACCAGATGTCAACATTTTGACTGACTTAGACATCTGATCAAGTTTGGAGTTCAACACTATAATTTCACTGTTGAGGTGACTTATAGTATCTGTGTTTTCCTTCTTCTCAGCCTCCAATTTTACATTCTCAGCTTCCAACTTCTCAATCAGCTTTTTCTGTTTTTCATTCTGCTGACATACTTCACCACTTTTTATACACAGCTTCATGTAGGTTTCAGCAAGCTCTTCAAATGTCACTTCCTCATCACTAGAATTCATATCAGAATTGCACACTCCAGAGAGAGCAGTGGCAAGTTTGGCTGCTTCTTCCTCAGATTCACTTCCTGAGTCACCATCAGACCAAGTGACAGCCATCCCTTTCTTTTGTTTCTTCAGAAAGGTAGGGCATTCAGCTCTAATATGCCCATATCCTTCACAACCATGACACTGGATTTCTCTGCTTTGACTTCCTTTTTCTTCTGACTTGGATCTTCTACTGGAGTCATAAGATCTGCTAATGTCAGATGAAATGTCCTTGACATTGAACCTTGACTTTGGATCAATTCTCTTGATGAGTCTGTTGAACTTCCTTCCAAGCATAGCTATAGCTTCAGATATCTTCTCTTCATCATCTTCCTTGCATCTCTCTTCAGAGTTGGATACAAGTGCTATGCTCTTGTTCTTCTTGTCAACAGTTTCACTGATTCCCATCTCAAAAGTCTGGAGAGATCCAACAAGTTCTTCAACTTTCAAGGTGCTGATGTCCTAAGCTTCCTCTATAGCAGTCACTTTCATTGAAAACCTTTTAGGCAATGATCAGAGAATCTTTCTCACCAGCTTCTCTTCTGACATCTTTTCACCAAGTGCTCCTGAGGTATTGGCAATCTCCAAAATATTCATGTGAAACTCATGAATAGTCTCATCTTCTTTCATCTTCAAATTCTCAAATTTGGTAGTGAGCATCTGAAGTCTTGACATCTTCACCTTGGATGTCCCCTCATGAGTAGTTTTGAGAGTGTCCCAAACATCCTTGGCCAGCTCACATTGATGAACTAGTCTGAAGATATTTTTTTCAATTCCATTGAATAAGGCATTCAATGCTTTAGAGTTCCCCAGTGCTAGCTCCTCTTCTTCTTTGTTCCATTCTTCCTCAGGTTTCAAGACAGAGGTTCCATCCTTCTCAAGCTTGGTGGGATGTTTCCATCCTTTGTCAGCAGCTCTCCAAGCTTTAATATCCAGTGACCTCAAAAAGGCAACCATACGAGGTTTCCAGTAATCATAATTAGATCCATCCAGTATAGGTGGTCTACCTCAAAATCCTCCTTCCTTATCCATTACGCCAGAAACTATTATCCCTAGATCTCACCCAGAAATAACAGCGGTGCCCGCTCGATACCAATTGAAATTCTGGCAGGATCGTGATGTCACAGAGAATGTTATGACACGATGTCGACACTCTGTTAACAATTCACACAATAAATTCAAGTAAAGAACACAATAAATTGTTTATCGATTCGGTGTGTAACTACACCTACATCCGGGGCTACCAAGCCGGGAGGAAATTCACTATTAGTAGAATTAATTGGGAATAAACCAACCGTTTATCTCCTTCACTTAAAACCTACCCAATGCAACTTCAATCTAAGTCCTACTTAGACCTGAGTTCCTACTCACTCCCCCTCAATCACAGCAGTGATATCAACCTATTGATTAATTAAATTGTGAAGACACACTTCAATAAACTATCTTGATTTTGCTTCAAAGCTTTAATCAAGAGACAAAACACTCGTGCTTCAAAGCTTTGAGTGATAAACTACCCTTACAAACAAATCCTAGTCCAAAGCACTTATCAATTGATAATTGCTTGGCTCACAAGAGTAACTAGAATTACACAAATAACAGACTGCTAAATCTCCTAATACATTCCAGAGGCACAGCAGCAAGGTAAGGGTTCTATTCCTATTATAGAAGCAGTCCTGAAACTTCAGTTTTGGGCTTCCATAAAGATAGCTAGGGTTCACTTAATTAATCCTAAAAACTTGGTCTTATCAACAACCAATTTAGGTTTAACTAAGATTAACCTAACAGTCACGTGAGCATACAATCTAATAACAGAAAAACATAATAAAGCAGCTCAACAAACTTCCGAAAATCTCGGGAAAAGCAGTTCTCGAGCAGAATGTCACCTGAATGTCATAACATCCGTTATGACATCGAATATTTTCTAAATTCCGGCCTGACTTTTAGCTTCCGCTTAATTGTACTTTAAACATCCTTGTCAAGTAGGATTTATCTTCAATCTCTGAATGTCATGACATTTATCAAGACATTGTTATAGCCTAGTTTTACCAAAAATTAATGCCAACTTAAAACACTAACATTTATAGGGACCAAAAACTTATTTAACCCTAATTTAAACTATAAAGACATTCATACTTATTATTTTAAATTTAAAATGAAGCTACATACAAGTGAATAATAATGAGAAAAGAATAATTGTCACTTCAAAATTAAAAATTGAAAGACATATTGAAAACTAGTCAAATTTATTGAGACTTCTCTTGAAAGAAAAATAACATAACCATTTATATATGAGATTTTCTATAATAAAGTCACGGAATTGAATTCTTTGGTGAAATCACTTTAATAAGTCAATATAATATCAGTTGATGTCACAAAAGCGTTATAGTGTCGGAAGTCTATGGTGAGCCATTTTTTATATAAATTTTTTACTTATGTCACAAAAGCGTTATAGTGTCGGAAGTCTATGGTGAGCCATTTTTTATATAAATTTTTTACTTATTGCATATCAGTTCTCCATTAAGTTAGTAATAATTTAAAAATTAAAAATAATTTTTATTTGAATTTAAATGAGATAATAATTTATAATGATTTTTATTTGACAAGATGAACTTTGCAATTGAAAATCCTAAATGCATAAATCTCACCCACTTGTTCTTCGTACTCCGTCTTCTTCTTCTTATTCTTTATCTCATATTGTCATACCCTAAATTTTACCCCTAAGATCTCATTTATAATATCATTACATTGCGTCAAGATCACAAACATGGAAACCTCTTAATCCCCTTGTCTTTGGGTTTGTTGTGTGGGAGATTATCAAGCACCCTTTGTGTTTTCTTTTATATTTGTGTTTACTTGTTTTTGTGCTTTACTAATCCTACTCAAAATATAAAAATATGCTTTGTTTCCTTTTTCTTATTTTGCAAGGTATGACTTTTTAATCAAGAGATCAAGTTGGGTTTCTAAATTCGGGTTTTTGATCCCCTAAGTCAAAATCAAGGTCAACAAGGCTTATTATTCAACACATGACCTATAATCTTAGGGCATATGCATGTCAAGCTTCATTCAACATTAATTTATCAAAAGAAGTTCAAGTTTGGTGCATGTTTTCAAGTGGAACCAAGTCTCAACATTCAAGATTCCTTCATTTTATGTCCAAGAAATCATCATTGAGCCTTTGGATGCAAGAAAAGTCAAGAAAATTCAAGTTGGTACAAGGTTGGATTACCTAAAATCAAGTATGGCATGTCATTTGGTCCAAACACCATAACTTTTTCATTTCTCAATATTTTTGGGCGCTTCTTTGAGCCAAATGTCCCTTTTGATATCCTCTACAACTTTGCTTCAGAAGTCAAACATAAATTCAGGCTCTAAGTCCAACAAATGTTGGAGGCCACATATGCACAAAACTAGGTTCATAACCTGTTTGACCTAATGCTAAACTTGTTTTTCAAGACCGCGACCCCAACTTTCAACTCATTCTATTTTCACATCAAGCATCCTTTTGAATTAGCATGAGATCAGTAGATGACTTTACATTTAGATAATTTAAAGAAGCGTAAATATCACCATCTTTAATAATAGCACGTATTTTTTAACAAAATTATTGTATAGATCTTTCTTTGTAAACCCAACATCGACATATCTACCCATAGGAGCAACCATGTACCCCATTATATGACAATTTGTAATTATATGTATATAGCGACCATCAATTTGAGCTCTATTTGCTTCATAAATTTGACGATAAATGGGGTGTAAGTGCACAGACCAAATGTGGTTGATTCATGGTTATGAGCCTCTTCAAAAACAAGCATTACGTATATATCTTTTTTGGCTTTGTAGTGCACATAAAGTCCATATACGCATTTAGTACGGGTCAAACGTCTGTGATCGTTTTTCCTATATATCCTACATAAGTGTTTCTTCGCTCTTAAACCATGTTTGTTGCATACAAACTGCCTCATTGTTGTTATTTTACTACCTTCGGGCCCTCTTCTCCTAATATAATTTTTCCTAATGGAAAAACCTTTACATTTATCATACCAAAAATAAAATTCATAAGCTTCATTAACAGTACCAAATTCCATAGCATGAATTTCATCATAAGTAATGGAATTAATACTCACCCATCTATCACCTACAACTGCATCTACTTCAATCGAATCAACATCATTGTCATTATCAGCATCATCTTATCATCTGAACTTTGATATCAACTAGATACTGAATATTTGTCATCCTCATCATCATTCAATTCAACATCAGATGAATCACCACAAGTGGAATGAACGTCACATCAACATAATTTCGTAGTTTTCTATAGTAAACATGAATTAACACGTTTAACACAACAAAAATCAACATTAATCACAAAATCTAATTCCCTAATTAAAATCAAAGGCAACTAAAATAAATTGGAAATCGAAATCATTAAATTTAAAACCCATATACATAAAACAAATTCAAGCATAAATCCTAATTCCCAAATTGAAATCAGATTTAACACCCCCAATTATACTTTTTCGAAATCAGTGAATCTTAATAACTAATTTCAAACAAATATAACAAACATTTTCATATTTACCTTAGCAATTGTGTTTTCAATACGAACAAAAACAAACTGTTTCTTTTTCAATCTCACTCTCGAAAAAAGGTGTTTTTCATATATGAGCACTTGAATTGGGGAACATCAAAGGCTCATTCGTATGCAGTGTTGGGAAAAATAACAAGGTCGGTTCATTCAACAATGGTGGACGAACATGGAATGAGGGTTTCAGGTTGAGTAGTGAGAAAATATAATGTTGATGAAATGGGCACGATGATGTTTTTTTAACTGAAAAATGATATTGTTTAATTGATTTTTACAATAACAATTAAAATTAAAAAATAATATTTATTAGAATAAATTTTTCACGTTTGATATGTTATGGACTTAATTATTATATTAATAAATATGAGGATGCATGATAAGTGATATGTACCATATGATTCTGTGATATTGATTAAGTATTATTTATCCATCAGCCATATCAATAACTTCTCCAAAAAAAAGTCAATTGTATGACTTCATCTATAATTTTTCAGTATTAATTGCATGCATGCTGGGAACATGTCAAATTATGGTCACTACTAACGTGTTCCCAAATTATGGTCATTAGACTACTATTTTTAACACTTTTTTAACTACTACTTTTAACATTTTTTTTAACAATTGTGTACATTGAATGTGACATCTTCCAACATATTCATGAGAAGAAAATAAATTAACTTGATCATCAAAAATCAAATTATCTTTATATATATATATAAGGCTTTTAACTTGCGTTTGAATAATAGGCATGCAATTTTGTCTATAGTCCAAGTATAGCTTTCAATTTGACGTATAAATAACTTCTTAGTTTGATATTAATCTTTTATATGTGAAAAATTTTAAAAATTCTGTAGCGATTCAACTTATTATGAACTCGTTGACATAATTGCTTTTTGAGTGGTTCAGAAAAAAATCTCCTAAACTTAATATTAATGGGATTGGAAATATTAAATTGTTGATTTATTAAAAAATAATGACGGTTAATTTTTTTTAATTGTTGGATTTATAAGAATTAGAGATGAAAATAGTTTACACTATGTTAGACTTTAAAATATTTGAGTCTGACTTACGATAAATTTAAAATATTTGAATCTGATTTATGGTCTATTATAAAAAAAATTTAAACTTAATCTAAAAATTTATTTAAAAACATATTTTTTATTAATATTTTTAATTAATCCATATTACTTATGATGCTTTATAAACCGACTTATATATACAAATATACATCGATATATTTAACATTTTACTATATATATATATATATATATATATATATATATATATATATATATATATATATATATATATATATATATATATATATATATATATATATATATATATATATATATCAACATATTTAAATTATCTTAATATATGTGAAAATATAGGTCGGTCAATAAAATTTTATAAAAAAACATAATAAATCTAATCTATTTAATTAAATAGATTTTTTTTTCTAAAACCTAATCTTTTTATTAAATAGGTCTAACTTTCTTATAAATCAAAGATTTTTTAAAGTTAAAAATAATAAATAAATAAAAATTCTTTAAAAATTAAATCATAAATCAACCGCTTATTCGTATCTTACAAATCAGTTTAGCAATTATAGGCATAGACTGTCACATCTCCTTTTACATATTTGTAAGAAAGAGAATAAATTAACTTGAAGAACATATTTTTGAATAATTAAGTTTTTCAAAAAAAAATTAAAAATAACTAAATTTTCAGAAAATTACAGAAATGATGAAATTTTAGTCAAAAATATACTATGTCGCCATTCTAAGTAGCGACTACATTTATTTTTCACACAAGTCGTCAGTTCAAGTGGCGACATCTTACTGGATAGAGAGCAAGTCGTCACTCCAAGTAACGACTTCTTTGAAAAATTAATTTTTTTGTTTTTTTAATAAAATTATTTATATACTATATTATTACTTTTTATTTAATTATTAATAGTATTTAAATTATTTTTAAAATTACATTATTTAATTATTTAATTATTTAATTATTGAATTAATAAAAAAAATAAACACATAATAAATTATTTATTTATTGCATAAACAACAAAAAGTATAATTTACAGTCAATAATATATTTTACATATTTGGGGGCCTTGAGGCCTCTGGTACAACCCGCAAGGCGGGGGTCTAACTACTCGTGTAGATGGCTCATGAGGTGGTGGTAATACCCTAGTCGTACCTCTAGTCATACGTCGTCCCCTTATTTGTTCTTGTTGTGTTTGAGTCGACGTCCCTTCAATGCATTATGGGTCTACAAAATCTGTCACTCGGCCTTGGCCTCTAGAATTCTCGTTGTAGGATAGGCGGGTGCCCTCTACATCCTCAAAGCTTTGTCTTGGTGGGACAAAGTGGCTCCTGCTTGGTGCGCCCTCGAAATGTGGTCTTTGGTAGTTAGAGGTTGAACCTGGTTGGTTAAAATAAGGTTTATTGCAGTGTGTTGAAGTATGGTTGATCATCTTCAAGTATGTCGGTGTCGGGGCTAAGTGGTGATATGGATGGGCCCGCAACCAGGGTCTTGGTATTGGGGTTAAGTTTGTGGATTTTATTGTTGGTATGGTTGGGGGGTAGACATATGTTGGTATGGTTTGGGGTGGACGTGTGTTGGGGGTTGGACATGTGTTGGTATGGTTAGGGGTGGTCATGTGTTGGTATGGTTGGGGGATGGACATGTGTTGGTATGATTGGGGGTGTTGTTCTTGATAATATTGTGGTTGTTGTGGTGGTGGGTAATTTGGTGGTTGTTGTTCGTAATGTTGTTGTGGTGGTTGTGGTGGTGGGTAATTTGGTGGTTGGTGTTGTTGGAAATATGGTTGTTGCTGACGGGGGTCGTGCAAATAGAATGGGTCAGACACAATCATTTATGGATTGGTATTTGATTTGTACCAATCCACATATTATGATGTCGGTTTCATTTCATTGGGTGCAACCGGGAAGTCAAGGATATAGTGGGCACGCTCTTTCCACATTCTACGGAACTCCGGGGCGTAAGCCTTCCAATTCTTTTGATACCACTGGTGGATGACTTTTTAAGATGTCAGGGATCCAAACACATCGGGGGGCATGGGATTTCTTGATGCATGTCGAATTGCAATTTCACACGGTCACTGTGGTGCATCTCCACAGTGGTGAACCGTATGATAGGCGTTTTTGCTGTCCAAACAGCTGCATCTTCGGGGTTGGGTACATGTTCCAATCCCAAATATGGTCTCCAAATAAACTGCAAAGGAAAAGATAAATATATTATTTTGAGAGAATGCTTTATAATAAAATCTAAGTTCGAAGAAGAATAGTTTGGTGGTAATACATCTTCTGCTCGAAGAGGATCCAAGAGTTGGCGATATAAGATTATATTGTTTTTTGGAGTTCCACTATAATTCATTCTAGTTGCACTGAACCTAAACACAAAAAATGAGAAAAAATATTATTTGTCGTATTTTAAGGAATAAATATAATGCATGAAATAGGGTAAAGAATAATATTATTTAAAGAATAAATATGAACCTAAACACAAAAAAAGAATAAATAATATTATTCAAAAACTTACTTAGTCGGGTAGGGGAAGAAGTAGACGTGTGGGATCTTGGGGGCTATCCTTGAAAGTCTCCAGATTACCCAGGCTTGGAGTAAAAATGCACACCCATAAAATGTACATGTATCGTTTTCAGCATTTTTACACAACGAGCTATAAAGGTACGCCAATACCGCAGAACCCCAACTATACTTCCCAATGTTATCTTTTGTTATTACTTGCAATCTATAAAAATAAATTCAAATTTTAAGAAGGTATAATTGATCAGACTTGGGAAGGCGTGCGTGAGAGAAAGGCATGCATGAGAGATTCTTCAAACATAGTGGTATGCATAAGTTAAGCCTAGCCCTATGTGTTATAGATAGGCAATATTGTATTGTCTTGTCAATGTATCTTACATGCATGCATTCAATGATATTTGACCATATGTCTTGTCTTGTTTCCTTTTGTTTTTGCATGCATTACATGATATTGTTCTTGCTATATATGCAGCTATATTTTTTTGTAATTCATTCACACTACTACTCACATTCATTCACACTTCTACTCTCAAAAAGTCAATCCTCAATATCCACAATACTCAGATATCATGGCATCCTCAACACAATACAAAATCAATGCTCACACAAATGGTGAAATTTACAAATGTGATCAAGCCGGATTTATAGTTAGAAACACTGATTCCACTAGATTTTGTCTAAATAGAAAAGCTAATTTTTCGTATTTGAAAAAAAATTGAGTCCAAACTTAGACAACCTGTAGCCCAAATTTTCTACCAACATCCCCATTTTCCTAATAATAACTCAGTCAAGTTTTATCAATCATATATCCAAAATGATATTGAGGTTCAAAACATGTTTCGTAACCATGAGTATTCTGGTTACGGTTATCATGTTTCAACTTCCTTCTTACCCCCTAACATCCCCATTTTCGTAAACATGTTTCAACTTCCTTCTTACCCCAAACATCTTCAGGATAATACTTCCTCAGAAACTCTCTACGGAACACAACCCAAGTGATCTCTTCACCTTCAGCTTCCAACTTCAGACGAGTCTCTAGCCACCAGTCATCAGCTTCAATTTCCAGCATATGTGTACCATACCGAACCTTTTGCGCTTGAGTGCAGTCCATCACACGGAAGATCCTCTTAACTTCCTTCAACCAATCCAAAGCTCCATCGCATCGTACTTACCCTTGAAGGTAGGCGGATTCTCCCTCTAGAAAGTCTCCAAGCTACGGGATCCAGCATCCCCGCCCGCATTCAGCTGATTCTCCATAGCATGAGCTATTGCTTCCAAAGCAGCAACAATCGCAGCATCGTTCCTTCCAGTCATCTCAACTTATAACTACAACACAAACAATGGTCAAGAATAATTAACAATACTCGATTGTTAAAGACTCAACAACTTTGGCCGGAAGGACCGACCTGCTCTAATACCACTAATGTAACACCCCAATTCTACCCCAAATAATTATCAGAAAATCAGAGTATAAAAATTTCCAACATAACTGGGATATTACATTTTCAACATAATAACCAAAACTCCCCATACTTTTAGAACGGATACATAACACGTAAGGAAACAGAATGAACTCAACACATAAATATAGTCTTAATAGCATAAGCCAAACTTTAATTAATCACGCAGCGGATTCATAGTCATTCTCCAACAAGACCTAGCATCTTTCAAATCTTAAACCAACAGTAAAACAAGTAAACTTCTCAAATAACAACTTCAAGATTCGACATAAATCAACAAATAAAACATGCGTTCATTTTCCCCCGAGTGCTACGTATCAGAGCAAATGACATCATACTCGAACTAACGGCTATTAACGCTTCATTCTTCATTACCTGTATGTTACCAGTATAAAGGCAACGGCGAAACAAATGAAGGGGGTGACATATCGAATCATATAAATAGGTTTATGATAAACAATATATAAGGAATAGAATAATCAGAATCACCACTTCATACAACAACAACTTAAACCTCACAAATCACCAACGTAACAATTTGAAATGTATGACTCAAGTATGCAACTCAATACGATGCGAATGCATGTGGTACCATCGGAGTAAAACTCCCAACATAAACAATTTCCAGGTTATCGAGGCACAACGCATAAGCCTCCTTCACAAACCTGCCAATACAGGCCTTCACAAATGCAATGTATGCGACTCCATAACATACAACAACATTAACAAAATCACTTCACGAGGCATACGCCTATATCATTGTTATTATCAATTATTAAAGATAATCATCATCACAAAAGCATAAGTTTATATCACTACTTCACTGGCCATAGGCCTACAACGTCATCAACGTAATAAAAATATACACCACGATACCTCCGAACAACAACACATTCGACAGTCAACACAAAACAACTTAACATTAGTCACAAGACTTATAATTAACAATGTCCATTTAACCGGACGAATCAACTTACCCAACTGTAATTGCAAGTCAGCATATTCGACACAATTTCCAACAAAATAAATCAACAGAATTCACCTACTAATTTATCTTAGTTACCCTGTAAATTTTCATTAAATTCCGGACAACTAAATATACCGCTTAATTCGGCTAACTCGGCCAAACGAGACTGTTTCTAATTTTCTGCATTTACTACTACTATTACCTCCCTGCTACTTATTTGTTCCTGTTATTTTATTCCATACTTCTTGCATCAATTCACTGACACTGCTACTTAAACTTAATTCTGCTATATACCTGTTATTTACCATTACTGCAACTTATCAAATTCCACCCTGCAACTTACTACCTAGTCTGAAATTAATTACATCTGCTCTCTCTCTCTCTCTCTCTCTCTCTCTCTCTCTCTCTCTCTATATATATATATATATATATATATATATATATATATATATATATATATATATATATATATATATATATATATATATATATATATATATATATTTCTTCTGCTACAAGTATCCACGGATCTAACTACACCACTACTAGATTATTATCCATTAGAAATACACTAGAATTACTACTATTACTATTGGCTAAGTCTACTAGTTATCACCTAAGAAATACAAGTACATAGGCATTTAATAATACCATACAATATGGTAACTTAAGCCACACAAAAAAAAAAAAACAAAGAAAACAAAACGTGCAGGGCATGCCCTAAGGTGCCCGTCCCTGGTAGTGGAGGCAAATGCCTCCTAGCATGTTACAAGGGGTGTGGCGTCCTCCCCCAAGGGTGTGGAAGGGGTGGCACCCGCCCTAAGGGTGTGTGGTCCCTGCCACCTCTTCATCTTCCTCCCAGAAATTACTTCCCTGCATTTTTAATTCACTCACGTTCTTTTATTTCTCGCCCAGATCGTTCCAGTCTCAATGTAATTCAATGTTACACCCAATTGGCACACCGATTCGGTAAAATAATTTACCTTCCAAAACTCAATTTCTTATCAATCTTATTAACATCATAAGCAAATAGAATTCAATCGATCAACCAATTTCATCGCAACACAGTAATGAATCTAATGCCCTAAACCCCACAAAAAATTCATCATACTCCCATTTATATAACAAGAATCCCACCCTTACCTTTTGGATTGATGGCAGCTCTAAAAACTCCGATCAAATTCCTATTTTCCGATTTTGGTTGTGCACTTCTTGTATCCTCTTCTAACCCTTGTGCCTCCAATCTTTGTTATTCTTTTTCTTCTCTACGTAAACCTAATTTTTCTACTACTACTCCTACTTATAAAAACCTAATATTTTATTCTATTAATAAAATAAATCAAGTACTCCACTCTTCTAATAAATCAAATATTATTTCTATCATATATTCTTATTGGGCCAAATAATTAATACCTCTTCATCTGCTATTTCTCACACCGCGATAAAAACCCACTAAATAATATTCTAGTTAATTAATTACTATTCCTTATAATAAGTCTTCGACTAAACTGATTATTCGCTTATTCCTCTCAAGTCAATTTATTAATCCAATACCGCCTCTTATAATTATTCCGATAATTCTCAACTTCGACCAACACCAACAATTAAATCCTTAATAATTCATTTAAATAAGGGTGTTACAAGGTCCGACGAGGAGTTAAAAAAAGGTGGCAAGTTTCGTACGAAGGAAGATTGTATGCTAGCAATAAAAAATTGGCACTTATCAAACTATTTTGATTTCAAAGCTGATCAGTCGAATCCAGAAAGGTACGTCATCTTGTGCAAAAACTCAGAGTGTGGTTACAGGCTGATGGCATCATTTAAGAAGAAACATAATGCCTGGGCGATAGGAAACATTAGTCAATCTCACACTTGTGTTAACACAAACATGGCGCAAGATCATAGCAAACTAAGCCATGATATGATATTTCACAATATTTTACCTCTCGTAGAAGCTGACTCGTCACTTAAGGTCAAGACGATTATCTTCTATTGCTTTTCTGTGTTCAAATATAGATCGTCTTACAGAAAGGCTTGGTTAGCGAAAACCAAGTCTATTGAAGTGGTCTACGGTAACTGGGAGGAATCCTACAAACAAATTCCGTGCTACTTGGTTGCACTAAAATTATATTCACCTGGGACGGTTGTTATAATGGAGACCTTGTTGGCACAATCCCCAGACGGAACCCCTCTCGAAGGTAATGGAATATTCCATAGACTTTTTTGGGCGTTTCGTCCTTGCATCATCGGATTTGCTTTTTGAAAACCGATTATTCAGATTAATGGAACTTGGTTGTATGGAAAATACAAGGGAATGTTACTGATGGCAGACGCACAAGATGGAAATAGTAATATTTTCCCCCATAGCCTTTGCTCTGGTAGAAGGGGAAACAGCTGTTGCTTGGAGTTTCTTTCTCAAAAATCTTCAAACTTATGTGACTCCACAACCTGGACTCTGTTTGATTTCTGACAGCCACGCTTCCATTATAAGTGCATACAATAATCCAGCAAATGGTTGGCATGACCCCCCATCTACTCATGTCTACTGCGTTAGGCATATTGCTCAAAATTTTATGCGGGAGATCAAAGATAAATTTTTGAAGATCAAGCTCATGGACGCGGGGTGTGCATTAAACCAACCAAGATTCCACTATTACCGCATGAAATATTTGAGTCAAATCCATATGCAGGGAGGTGGATTGATAATCTTGACAGAGAGAAGTGGACTAGATCGTACGACAATAGGGTGAGGTGGGGCCACATGACACAAATCTTGTGGAGTCAATGAACAACGTCTTCAAGGGCCTACGAAACCTTCCTATAAACGTTATGGTGAACGCAACCTATTTTCGGATGGCAACATTATTCGCAACAAGAGGTAAACGTTGGAATGCAGTATTACAGACACAACAAGTGTACAACGATATGTGCATGGAATATTTGCAGCAGGAATCTGCTAAAGCCATCAGCCATCGAGTTACAGAATTCGACCGCCATGGCCACACTTTCAGTGTCAAAGAAACAATTGACCACAACTAAGGGCTGGCAAGGCAAGAGTATCGGGTCCTAATACCTGATCGTTGGTGCGACTGCACCAATTTCAAGCCTACCGTATGCTTTGTTCCCATGTCATTGCAGCATGTTCACATTCCCACTTTGATGCATTCTCACTAGTATCTCCTATATACAAGGTTGAAACATTGTTCAATGTATACAACAACAACTTTCCAGTGGTAGCAATGGAGGCATATTGGCCAGAGTATGACGGGGAAATAGTTTGGCACGACGATTTGATGCGGCGGAATAAAAAAGGTCAACCAAACAGCAAGCGCATCAGAACTGAAATGGACGCCACTGATAAAATGCAGAGGAAGTATAGCGTATGTTGTCAGGTCGGGCATAATAAAAACAAGTGCCCACATCGTGGCTCTAGCTCCACTACATAGATTTTAGATTCACAACTCTTTGTAATTTTTTTCATCAATGAAAAGTACTTTTTATTCCAAATATCAAATGAGTTACAACATCGTGGACGCCTACAATAATTAAACAACAACAACAACAACACGAACAAGACTAAAATATAAGAACAACAAAATTACAACAACACAAACAACCATTAAAATCTACGAAATTACAACATTTAACACTATGTCATCTGATCCATGCATCATTTGGATAGCGTCGATGTTGTTTTCAACTTCATCCCACGTTTCTCCGGTTTCAAGTGAGGTCTTTGTTCTAAGCCTTTGAATCCTTCTAATGACTTCGCCAGGTTTATATTCCCCCTCTAACCAAGACATGAGCTCTCTTTCAATTGGTCCAACGAATGGATGTTCTAAAATTTCATCTGCAAGGGGGGTTTGATAGGAGAGAAAATAACATGCACATCCCTTCTTAAAATAACTGGTTCAGGATCGGGTCGCTTTGATGAGGTTCGCTGCCATGATGGAGGTCTAGAGGATGCCATGAGCACAAATATATGGAGAAACTGATAAACCTAGTGAAGGGATTAGGGTATGGGTTGCACTGCTATTTATAAAGCAAAAAAATTTAATTTTTCAAAGAAGTCGCCACTTGGAGTGGCGACTGGCTCCCTGCCCAGTAAGATATCGTCACTTGGACTGACGATTTGTGTGGAAAATGAGTGTAGTCGCTATCTGGAGTGGCGGCATATTGTATATTTGACTGGAAAATGACCATTTATGTAATTTTTCTGATAACGTGGTTATTTGTGAAATATTTTTGAGAAACTTGACTTTTCAAAAAAAAATTCTAACTTGAACATCAAAGGTTAACTTCTTAGTTTGAATAACATATTTGTATTCAAATTTCTATGTCAAAAGTCACAAATATCGCTTTCAATTTGAATGTATAATAACTTCTTCGTTTGGTTTTAATTTATTTTAGTTGAAAATTCAAAATGCATGATTTATTAAGTGTGAATTCGTTGACATAATTGATTTTTGAGTGGTAGAAGAAAGAAGGTCTAGGATTGAAAACATTCTATTGTTGGTTTATTAAAAAAATAATTGAGGTTAATGTTTAATTTTTTTTAAGTTATAGTTTTATAAATATCATTAAAATGTTTAAGTTAAAAGTTAAAACATTAGAAAAAGTATTTTCACAAATGATATTACCGAAAATTGAACTCTAAAAATCAATAACTTACGCATTTATTTTTATTTATTTATTATTTGATTAGGTGAAAAAGAATTTAACACTAGAGATTAAAGGTAGTTAATTGTTTTTGTAAAATAATTTTATCGTATCATTTATAGAATTATAACATTCAGTCATATCATATTAATATTTTAAAATTAAAATAATTTGATGGAATACAAGTCTATGATTGGTTGACAATGTAATTCTAACATTCAATATTTTAAAATTAAAATAATTTGATGGAATACAAGTCTATGATTGGTTGACAATGTAATTCTAACATTCAGTCATATCATATTAATATTTTAAAATTAAAAATGCGACTTGACTTAATACAATGTGATTGATTAACAATGTAAATGTAAATATAAGTGAATACTCTTTTATCTCTTAATAGTATATAATTTTAAATTAAAAAACACAAATATAGTTCAATTCATAAAAATATTATTCCTAAGTATCTTATTTAATAAAAAAACAAACCTAAATAAAAAATTTATAATTTATATCAACTATTTGTTTATATAGTTTTTATATATCAAGTTTGATTAGGATTCAACTTTTCCCACTATATAAATATTTTATTTTATATGTTTACAGATTACATTTGACTTGAAATTTAATTTTAAATGGTATGAAATTATAAATACATATTTTCTATTTATTATTGTTTTAAATTATATGAAATTATAAATATGTAATTTTTATATATTGTAGTAATATTATTATTATTTCACTTGTATATTATGGGGCAAAAAGAAGAGTTAGACTTTATTGAATTGTGCAATCACCAGCAAAAGAAAAAGAAAAGAAAAAAAGAGCTACTTAGATTAAATTGAAAGCCATATAGAAACCAGATACAGATAAAAATATGGTGTTGGCAAAACCATAAAAGTTGTAATGAATTACAGCAATCATAAAACCAAAGATGCTTTTTCCAGCCAAATCTAAAGATGAACAAAACCTTGCCCAAATCAGTTTCATGAAGAAAAAAACAAATGCTGTATCATGATACCACATCATACTATCAACACAGTATTCTAATAAATAACTGCACTATCAAGGCAAGCATTTAGCAAGAATGAAAGTAACAGCCATTGCTATTATGCTTGGTTGTCTCCACCCCTACCACGTCCACCAATTCTTCCCCTGCCACGGCCGTATCCCCTGCCTCCACCTCTGCCTCTTTCATAACCCATACCTCCACCTCTGCCTCCTACATAACCCATTCCTCCACCTCTGCCTCCTACATAACCTCCACCCCTGCCGCCTTCATAGCCTCCACCTCTGCCGCCTTCATAGCCTCCACCTCTGCCACCTTCATAGCCTCCACCCCTGCCGCCTTCATAGCCTCCGCCCCTGCCGCCTTCATAGCCTCCACCCCTGCCGCCTTCATAACCTCCGCCTCTGCCGCCTTCATAACCCCCGCCTCTGCCGCCTTCATAACCCCCGCCTCTGCCACCTTCATAACCTCCTCTGCCACCACCATAACCAGTACCTGTTACAGAATGCAACATTTGAAAATCAGGTTTTTATCAGATTAAACACGCATCTCCTTCATAAATAGATTAAGAGTTTCCTACATTTGATTGATGAAAACATATACCAAGAGATACGGGTTATAACTATGTAGCATTCATAACTTTCTTACCACCAGAGAAAAATGTAGAAATATACAAGGCTAATAGCAAAAAGCTTTTTCTTACAAATCATTTTCAATTATAAAAGTGAGATAATAAACAGAAAAAGAAAAGAGTACACTCTGAAAATCAGCCCTTGAAAGAGATAAAGAAAACTCCTACGACATTCTATAATACCAATCATCACATAAATCCAGGGAAAAATATGTGTAATAAACTAAACTTACCACGATACCCCCAACCTCTGCCTCGACCTCCACCTCGGCCACGATTAGAATATCCACCATTATCTGTCAGGAGTCACGGACAGCCAAAGTATTATATATAAACTTCGCAAAAAGTAGACAAGACTACCAAAGCACTTAAGTTGAACTCCAGCTTTCAGAATCCATACCTTGATAATTTGCATATCCACCTTGGTAATAGTCATAACCACCTTGATAATTTCCATAACCACCTTGATAACTTCCATAACCACCCCTTCCCCAATTTCTTCCTCTTCCTCTCCCCCTACCTCGACCACGACCTCGGCCATACGAGTCTATAAGAAGATGCACTAAAAGTTAGGATATGTATATTCAACAACCTATTATTTTAATGAATATTTAATATAGTTATAGCATGTAACCTTCATTTACAGCATTATAAGAATCTTGTGCGGGTTTTGTAGATTGCTGCTGGTAATTAGAGTGTGGCTTTGGTTGTTCCACGTTAGATGGAGTTTGATACCTAAATATGAAATCATGTACACATTTTAAATAAATCAAATAATCCAGAAGACGATTCAAAATATAACCTTCAAATTTTACCTCAAAATGCTATTAAAACAAGAAATACTTCCGTTGAATAAAAAGAAACGAAATATGATCTTGAAAGTAGGGAACTCACCCAGGGGAATTTTTGTCTAACTCTCCGGTTGATAAGGTGATTGAGATCATAGAGACATGTCGAGTCATTTCAACACTGCATAATGTTGAGGTTCAACAACTTCGTCACCCAAATAGAAAAGGATTATAAAAACACGATGTTAAAATTTCAAACAAAACTTACGGTACAAGACCCTCTTCAATGGGCTCCCACACATCCGTTATACTAACCGAGCTGATTGCAGTATCTTGGTGCAAATGGGCGATCCTCTTCTGTTTAAGGAGATTGAAAGCAAATCACGGAAAATCAAGATGAATTCTAAGGTAAATTTGTTTTCCAGATTTTGAATTCTTATTCTAAGTTTCTAACTTTTTGCAACTTTGATTTAGATTTATTGACCAGCAAACTTTATATTTGTTCACTAACTACCATAAGAATATGCTAGACTGTCATTATCAGAATTTAAAGAACATATAAAGAGCAAGAGAAGAACATCTTGCAAAAAAATGACCTTTAGAATCTCTGAAATGGCAACTGTCTTGCTGATTGCTTGTCCCATTGCCTTCAAGACAATCTCTTTAGCCTGCTTTTCCTGGATGAAATACAGAATACAATTATAAGATGTCATAGACCAGCAAATAGGTTCTTATGCATATGCCACTTAACAGTATTTGAATGATTTTACGCATGTTTCAAACAAATCAATTATATTAAGCCAAAGAAAGAAGCAACTTAAAAACCATTGGACAATAACTTCCAGTAAATTAGATGGCAGGGAGAAAATGATTTCAAATAATGAAAAAATAAGTGATCTGAAACATTGCAGTCAAATTGAAATATACAATAAAACTAAAAATGTTGTTTTACACGGTGATTGATATACTTTGTTAACAAAGTGGTCCGTAATGTACTTTCAAATAACAGTATATAAAAACCCATATAAATATAAAAGGAAACATTAATTCATGTTAGAGCAAATATCACATATGATACATGAAAATATTTGGAAACCTGAGATTAATCACATGTTTCACAAAATTCACAATATTTACAATCAAAAACCAAAGATTATAGTCAGAGGACAGAGTGTCAGACGGTTTTGAACAGAATTGTAGTCAGAAGAAGGATATGGTCTCAATCTGAAGAGCAATAGAAGAAGGGCAAGAAAAAAAAATATATTCCTTTCGAGTCTACTGAATTACCCATTGGGAAAATGAAAGAAAAAAAGCACACTAAAAGTCATATTTTTCTTCATCAGTCAGGTGACAATCTGCTGTATGCAATGCAAAAGTAAAAAATGATTCTGTTATTGTAAAATGTTCGATTCCCAGCTACAACACACTTATGATTAGACTTCTGTACATCTGTTTGTTTGATAGCATTGCATTGCATTATTTGAATCAGAAATGTATGATTTCTATTACAATAGTCCAAACCCTAAGGCTAACTACTGTAAAGATCTACAGAGGCCCAGCACAAAAGGTGGTCCAAAAAAGAGATACAATAACAACAGCAAAATGGGTAGAAATGAAATATAAAAGGAAAAAGTTGGAAGAATTGAAATATCTTAGTAAAAAATATACTACACGGTAGATGTGGATATGAGGTGAAACGATACAAGGGTACAGCAAACATCGAATTAAGTTAGCACTTTATATCCTACAAATTATTCAAATGATGTATTGACTTCTCTAACTCTGTCTGTCTTAAATAAATATCACTTTTAAGCATCTGCTGTGCAAGATGATGGTGCTGCTGGAACAATAATCAATTAGGTGCTTATTTTGATTGCCATATTAGAATCAAACATTAATAAAAACATAAACTAACACTAGTATACTTCTTAAGACAATTATGTATTTCAATTTCTGCTTAATTCTACAAAATGACTTCCTAATTTTTAACATCTACAATTTCCTATTGCTCAAGAATATTCCCGATCTGTAGCTTTTTTCTTACTTCCACCAATACTTCAAAACCAGTCTCCTAAAATAAGCCATTAGCTATCACCTCTCAAATAAGAATAATGCCAATTGCGAAACCCTAGTAAGCACCATAGCATTGCATTTAACATGATTTCCCTGTTGCACAGTTTATCGGTTTAAAGCACATATATGAAACCAGTGTAGATTCCAAAAGAGTTATCCAGAGACGCCGATTAGTTTCAAAGAGATTCACAAGTCGCAACGAGCAAATAAGCGAACAGAAAATGAACCATCATCGGTTATTCATTATTCCGGTTCAATCAATTCAATTCAACAAACAGTATACATACCCACGACCATGTTCTTAACAATATCAACAAAAAGCACTCCAATCCACAAAAACAACATCAATTAAGAATCAACAAACTCAACATTATCATCAATCAACCTTAACAACTTCCAACATTCCAAAAACACCATACAACAAACATCAACCAAAAACGATACATCAATAGGGGTTAATCGAATCAAAGCATGCAAGGAATCTAAGAAACGAAGAAAAACGAAACCGAATGAAAGACCTGAAGAAGCGAAGTGGCATAAGTGATGTAGTTCCGAATGGCGCCTTGAGTGGTGATTCGGATCTCATTTTCGTTGATGGGGGAGTCTGGTTTGGGTTTCTGAACCTTCTGGTACCTATCCATAGATAACCGAGAAGTGGAGAGAGAAAGAGGTAGAGAGAGAAGGGGGTGGATGAAACCCTAACCTTATAAACCCTAGAAAAGGAAGGGAAGACAATAGAGATGGGAAGGGTAAAGTGTTTCCTAAAACCTCAGCCTCGTTTGTTTTGTTTTCTTGTGCTTTTTTTTAAGTATTTATGTTTGGTATTCCATTAAGCGTTTGGGGTTTGTTTGGATTGAGTATAAGTTGTTATAACAAACGCGCGGTTGGACTTCTGTGCACCGTACATATATCACGTTTGTGTTTTCTCAAATGGCACACTAAAAGTGTGTTTGGTACTTAGATTCACGTAAATTGATTTTGAATGAATTGTATCTCATTAAAAGTGAATAGAAGGAAATTATTTTATGGTTTGATATACTCGTATAAAAGTGAGTTACAGATTAAATTTAATCGTAAAATAGAGATGTAATCGAAGATTCAATTCAACTCAAAATTATAAATTTTAGTTTCAAATAGAATCGAATATGAAGCCATAATCAATTGGGTGTGGGGTGTGTCGTCTGTTTTAGATCTTGACATGTTATCACGTGTGGCATATGAGGTGTCCAAGGAATATCATTCAGAGAGACATTATTTCTCCCATTATTCGAGAGAGAACGAGTCTCATACAACTTATCATATAATGAGGGAAATCGCTTTCTGACTTTCTAGCTTCGATCCAAGGAGTTTTCTATAAATGCCTTGATTTTATAATTGAGGAGGATATATACAAATTCATATAGAAATATATAGAGTCTTCACAGCCACCGCATGAGAAGATTATTTTTCTCTCACTATTGTACTTTTGGCGAGTACAATCGTAAGGCCTCGATAAAACTGACTTGTGCCTCAAGCCCAAACTGCATAACATTGTTGTTGGTGGCGATGACAGTGTAGCGAATACGGTGATGACGATGATGAGAAGGAACACCTCTGAAAAAGAGATTATATGATATAAGATCGGAAAAAGGAGGTCATGGTTGTTTCTGGCATAATGGTATTATATTATTTAATGAATTTATGTAAGTATTTTTTTACGAACATCTTGAGGGATCAATTAGGGATGAGGAGTGCTTTGTTGCAATAAGAATTTTCAGCAACTCATCGGCTAATATGGACTTGAATTTAAAAGCATACCGAAATGGAGCTTTATTTTTATGATATGAACAAAAGTTGGGGGAGTTGGCTTGAATATAGTGTTTGTTGATAGTGTGAGTTATATATATATATATATATATATATATAGCTTTAAACCTTGTAGTTAATGAGGAGAAGAGAAATGTTAAAAAAGAAGTTGAGAAAAAAGATGAACAATAAGACCCTACAGTTAAAGGAGATGAAAACAACAATGAGGAAGAAGATTTTGAGAAGAATAAAGAAGAAAACGACGAAGGTGCGGGACACAAGTCTAATATTATGCAAGTACAAATTTATAAAATGAACAACGTGAATGAGAGGATGAAAGTGCAGAAGTGTCTTATTATCACAAGACACCAAAAACGTGGGAACAATATCAAATTAGAGAATTAATAAAAATGCATACCCTAACATGCTAGAGAAGTGTATGAGTTCTAGAATATTAGAATTTGAAGCAATTGTGAAAGAAACTGGTCTAAATAAGATTGATGGCATATTATAAAGTTCAACCAATGTGAATAGCTCAAAAAGAAGAAAAAGCTTGCAAAGAAGAAGATCCCAATGTAGCTAGAATGAATGGACCGTCAGTTTGACGTGATATAACATATTACGTAGCCTACCCTAGCAGAGCAACAAATGATCATCGAGTCTTCTCCAAAACTAAAGACCAAGAAGATGAAATATGTTGTTGTTGGTGAGACAAAGGTTGAGGCAGAAAACAAGGAACAAAAAAGGAAAGAAAGAAGTGTTGTACCTCAATTTGTGCCCCTAAGATCCTCCATTATCTCATACCATCACTTTGCATCAATATCACACACTAGGGTTGGTTCTTTTTCCTATCTCTAAGTTTGCTCTTATGGGGATCACCAAGCACCTTGTTTGTATATATTTTGTTTATGATGATTGATAATTGCCTAACCACAAGATATGTACACTATTTTCTCTTTAGATATTGTGTTATAGGTTGATGATACAAGAGTTTTTTCTTCAAAAAGTTCAAAGACTGCAAATTGATTCAAGTGTGTTGACCAAATTTGGATAAGTCCTTGAACATTTGATCACAAGTGCATAATTGCTTCAATTCTTAATGTTTTGGATTAGTTATTCTTGATATGGTTTCTTACCATCATCTACAATAATCTCTTCATGTGACAAGACTCATTGTACAAGAAAGATCTTCAAAATTGAAGAATTTTCCAAGTCATGGTCAATGCTTCTTGAGCTAGGTTTTGGACTTCTGAGGACCATATCTTGGTTGTTGTTTGAGATTTTTTATTGATTCCAAAGCCATGATTCTCTTAGAAGGGTCTTTAACAAGTCTCTTCATTGGTTCAAGGATGATTTTTTATTAAAAGATGCTTTAAGGGTTAAAGATTGCAAGTTCTCTAGATTGGTCATTCATCCTTCTTGTGTAACTTCAAAAGGCCATAACTTGGTCATCCTTTATCCCCTTGAGCTTATTCTTTTTTCAAAATGGACCTAAGGATATCTACTACAACTTAGTTCAATTAGAAAGATTGAAAAATTCTTGGAAAATCACTTGGGAAGCCAAACGATTATAGGTCCTTGGTGAATTTTTCCATTTTTTGATCATCAACTTCAAGGAAGCATAACTTGATCATTGTTTATCACCTTGAGTTTATTATTTTTTTCAAAATAATCTTAAGGATGTGAAATTTATCCTCATTTGTGTTCTAAGGCTTGAAGATATTTGGAGAATGCTTGAAGAGATCAAATGATTATAGGTTATTTCATGGATTTTCATCAACTTCCCAAGGCCATAACTTTCTCAATTTTTGGAGTTTCTGAGTGGTTCTTTTTCCACAATGCCATTTAATAGGTCTACTTCATGCCATATTTGTTGGTCAAGAGCAAAGTTTGGTTGGAAAATCATTTTTGAATGCAAAACATTATAGGTCACTTTAAGCTTTCAAGAAGGCATAACATGTTTGATCAAAGGCCTGGCCCAATTTTCAGTGAGTTTTCTCCAAGTCCTAATGGCCATATCTCTCAGCTCAGTTGTACATTGAAGATGATTCTTTTTGCATTTTTTTCTACTCCATGAAAGCTTCATTTGGCTCGAGAAAGATTTGAAAACGCATGAGAGAATTGGATTTGGCCTTAGTGCAAACATTGTGCCAAAAACCTATTTCAAGTTCATTACTTGTTTTGCAATTTCTTTGTAATTCATTTTAAAAGCCAACTTAAGCCTTGTTTTCGTGTCTAATCATGTTTAGCAACTTCCTAAAATTAATTAGCACATTAAAACGCAAGGAATGGTTGAGTTTTGAACACACGGGGTTACATTTTCTTCATGGACACAAGTGTGCACGATTTTCACTCAAATGTCATCACATCCCTCATTTTGATTCCATTCGCTTCTCCTAAAAATAAGTATCATTCCTCATTCATTTCCTCAAGCTTTGATAGCCAAAAACACTCTGCCAAACTCCCTCCACACCTTACTTTTTTTAGATTTCAAATTCATAGTAAGAGCATTTCCAGTTCCAAATTGAGTGTTCTATAAGCTTCATTGAACTTCACTAAAGCTAACAGAGCAAGATCGTGCCTTGAGGTGTCTTAAATCGTGCTATCCAAGTCAAGTTTTAGAGCTCTGAAATTGAACTTCGTTCAGGTATAATTCTTAACCAAATCGATCCAAACAAGTTACCAATTTGTTGTCCTCATTCTTCTGATTCTCACACTTCTTTTAGTTTGCATTTTCATCAAGAATTGAGGATTTAATTTGAAAACCTGTTTTCACTTTTTTTTCGAGTTTCCTCAAATCGACTGAGCTACAGTTTAAATAAATTTTTTGCGAAGGTATCATTGAAATCGTCTTGAAGAGACGAAGAAAATGACACCGGTCTGAGCTCGTGATTTTACCATTTGCAAAACCTACAAACCGAGCTTGGACGGAGGTTTAAGACGACCAACGTGTCATCTTCAACCAATGATGTCGTGCCACTTGTTTTTTTAAATGTGTTTTAAAAATAATTTAATCTGGTGCTTTATTCAATAGTGTCCATGATATGCACAGCGCACCATGTTCTTTGGATGTGATTACTAACGCATTTTGACATTATCTGATGGTCAACATTTTTTCTGAATATTTTTATTTTAAAACCTGAACCAGTGTGAAAACCAAGGAAGTTCATATCAAGCGTAGTGCGTATGATCCTTTGGATCAGCTTACTAACGCGTTTTGGCTGTGATCTAATAGTCCATAATTTTTTGGCTTTTATTTTTATTTTCTGGTTTTATATTTAATTGTTTTAAACTTCAAAAACTCATAGAAAATTCATTTATGACTAAACAATTAGGAAAAATTCACAAAAATACTTTCAATTATCCTCTTTCTGATTTTTATTTTTTCATATATCCTATACTTTCAATTATCATATTTTCATATTTGATATTTTTTATGATTTTTCTCTTTTATTTGAATTGTTTAAATGTTTAAAAATATTTTTTGACATTTTTAAATTCTGAAGAAAAAAAATAAAATTAGGGAAGGATCAAATAGTCTTTTCACAAATATTGGTGACCTCATTTATTTTTATTTCTGATTTTACTATTTTTTGTCAATTTTATTTCATTTTGCTATTTTCTTTTATTTTTAAAAATAATTTCTGACTTTTAAAATTTCTGAAATGTTTTTGTCAACACTTGCTGACATTTGTTTGACCTTGCATAATTTTCTTGGAGTTTAATTTTGATGTATGGATACCATTATGCATTTCATCAATAATCCAATTAAATAATCCATTTTCTTTAATTATTTTAATTATTATTTTATTTTCTTTAATTATTTAATATTTGTTTCTGATTTGGATTCATTTGGAGTCATAAATTTCATCAACATCAATGGAACTTGAGTGTTAATAGATCTCAAGACCAAATCCACCAAGATGGTTGATTGATTTTGATGAAGTTAGACCAGATGAATTCATATGACAAACTATGGGTTTTGTGACTTGTTCCCCCGCCCCCTTTTCATCTTACCCCATTCCTTTTTTACATGTGTTACAAACATCAAGAGGTTGATCTACATATCATTCTCTAGTTTGTCTTTTCAACACATAGATCATTATTATTGGCCTTGTTGTAGGGTGACCTATATATAGGTTACTTGGAGATTGCTTAACATAACTCTATAGTTTGTCCCTCGGATAAGAAAGTTGGTTCTTTGTGGCTCAAACTTTATGCTTGAAATTGTCCAAGTATGATTAAGTGTTGGGATACGACCAATAAAATTGCCGATTTATCGCGTAGAGGTTTTGATTCTATCAATCTTCTGATGAGTCCTCATAACCTTTGACCTAGGCTCAAGGCTTAAATCATCGCGAATCATACGATCTTATTTTCTTTCTTTGTATGATTGATTCTTCGTGGCCCAAGACTTGAACTTGTAAGCCCAAGGATGATTAGATTTTGAGATATAGACAATAAAATTATCGGCTCATCGTGTAGATGTTTTGATTATATCAATCTTCTGATGAGTCTTCATATGAAACCAACTAACAGCTAATCACTAATTTCTAACCTTTAATTTATCGCTTTTTATTTTTGATGCTTTCTTTACCACTTTATTTTATTTTCAGCATTCATTATCATGTTTATGTTTCAGCTATTTTTCCTTTGTCCACTTGAATACTTTATTCTTGTTTGATTCATCGAATGAAACTAAAAATGTTAACTTGGACTTGGTTACTTTTCCTGTGCTCGGAGATTGATTCTTGGACTTAGGATTAGGACCATGACCTTATCTCGGAGACTTCGTGGTCTTGTTGTTGTCTTGTATGTGTTTGGGTTATTAGTTTATGTGTGCAGGTTATTCTATTTATACTCGTTTATGAGTATATTTCCTCAAGATACAGCCGTTACTCTGTCTAATTTATGAAGACATGATTTCATCTGAGGCATTGATTTATCTGAGGCTTTGTTATTTTGTCCGGTTACTTGTTGGCTTGTTTGATAATCTAAATGATGAGAATGTTGTATTGACTTTTGATGTCAAGTACTGGTTCCTCATTCGGTTAGATCTTTCTTTATCCTCGCATTTTACGTTTTTTACATAGGATAGCCTTTTCATCCCCCCTTCTTTAATTTTCAAAATTTCCTCCCTCTTTTCAAAAGCTTCTTATTTTTCTAACTTGAACTACTTTCATAACAAACTTGGACTTAGGTCCATGCATTTTCAAAATTATTTTTCTCAAGAAACCATTAACCAATATAATAATATTTTGACATCTTTTTCTTAAGACTAAAAGTCAATTAACCTCACTCAAACTTTTTGAGCCACTTTGGCTTTTCTCCTTTAAAACCATTTTCTTAAAAGATTAGACTCTTGTCGATTCTTTGAAGTGATGTGAACTACTATACTTCTATGATATGTAGTAAAGTGAGACATTTTCCACTTGGTGTTGAGCGATGCTTGTTGATGAAAATTTGATTTTTATCCTCCACTTTGAGTTGATGAAATGCTCATTTCTCATAATTGTGGGTAATAAGTATGCTCACCACTCGGATATGACAAAGATGTATATTCTTCTTAAAATTAACCAACACACCAATTTAGTCTTTTTTACCCGAACTATATGGGTTTTGATTTCAATATTGCACATTGTTGGTATGTAGGTCTAGAACTCATTGGAAGTTCTATCAAATCAAAAATTGTAAAAAAATACTTCTTTTATCACCTCCATCAGCTATTTTCTATATATCTTTTTATAGCCATATACACAGATTTTCAAAGAGGTTCATGTGGAGTACCATAGATGTTTAGGGTGCCTAAAACCTTCCCTTTGCATAACTAACCCCTGTACCTTGATCTTTATTTTTTTAGGATTTTATTCTCTCTTTTTCCTAGTCCATTGGGTAAAATAAAAGCGCAGTGGCGACTTCGTTGTTATTTTTACAAGTTGAGTCAATCAATTGCTTAGTCTCGGAGATTTTTGTCACTACAAGAAGAAGAAGTTAAGAAGAGGAAGAGAGTTGGAAAGGAAAAAGGAACAAGAAAAATCAACAAGCTTTAAACTTAGCTGAGATATGACAAAAGGCAAGGGGTTACTAAATGAAACTTTATGTGGTTAATGCATGTCATCCCGCGCAAAAAAAATTAAAAATGAATTTTTTAATTGCAGTGAATTTTCTTGTGAGGATGGGAAAAATACATGCATTTACTCCTTTACATGCAATCCATCTCTCAACATTAAGACACAAGTCTTCATTTTCAACTCTATATATACCCTAACTAACTAGGCTAGTTATTCTTGGACTAAAATTGAAAAACTATTTGACTAGTTATGTGATAAAAGTGTTTGTGCTTTCTAAGTGTATAAACTGCACTTAAAGTAGTTTTTAGTTTTCTAAAGTCGGTTAAAATTAGAGGTGCCAAAACAGACTCGGACAGTCGAACCTATCGGTTTTGTCTGCATTTTTTGTAAGATAGAATAAAATTTTAGCCCTACACTATCTAATATGCCAACCCCATCTTTCTCTATTTCTTTTGCAGAAAAGCATTATTGGTATAAGAAAGACAAGGGATCTACAAAAGGCGAGGACAAAGGAGAGAACCTTGCACGCCAAAATTCAGATGATTATGGATGTATGATGGTTATATTTGAAGTTATAAATAACCATGTCGAATCCAAGATTTTGTTTTTCAACTCGGGATGCTCGGATCACATGACTGGTCAAAAGGTATGGTTGGCAGATTTCGACGAGTCGGAAAAGATCAATTTAAAACTTGCTGATAATAGTTCGTTGCAAGCAGAAGGTGTTGGCAACATAGTTTTTTAAATGAGTAATAGAGGGAAAACTTTGATTAAATATGTACTCTATGTACCTGGAATGAAGTGTAACTTGTTAAGTGATTGACAATTGGTCGAAAAAGGTTTCTCAATTGTCATAAAAGATGGAGCTTTGAAATTGTTTGATACCCAAAACAATTTGGTCTTAAAGTCTTCGCTATCGAATAACAGGACATTTAAGACCATGATCAGTTTGACTGAAGTACAATGTCTAAAAACTATTGTCAACCACAAGGATAATTGGTTATGGAATTTGAGGTTTGGACATTTAAACTTTCAATCACTCAATTAGATGATTACTCAAGATATGGTAACTGGTATCCCAAGTCTTAAGATGCCTGAAAAACTCTATGGAGGTTGTTTAGTCAAAAAACAATCCATAAATTCTCTTGATTTGATTATGCCAATGGGATCGTTGTGACACCCCAAAATAATTCGATAATTAAATAATTATGATTTTTAATTATTAATTTAATTGAGAACATAATTTATTAATATATTGGATTTATTGGGATTAATTATGGATTTGTCAGAGGTGTGTTGAGTAAAGTGAGGGTGTGAGGAGTAAAAGACTCTACTCACATTATTTATTTTATTTATGTTAAAGGAATAAAAGGAATAAAATAAGGAAAGGAAAGAAAAAGAGTCATTTTGGAGAAAACAAGAATACGTGAAGTTGAGAAGAGGAAAAGGAAGGAAGAAAACCTAAAGTGTCAGAATTCGAAGAATCCACAAGGTAAAGGGTGATTTTGATTAGTTATTTCGTATTATCGGTTTTTAATTCGACCGTATAGATCATAGCATGTTAGGAAATCTCAGTTTAGGAATTTATAGGTTTCCATAGATATATGCCTATTTGTGTCAGATTGTATCGGATTGTAGAAATTCATTGATTTGTATGATGTAGGATCAATAATGATGAATAAAACATGTTATATTGTATGTTATTGGTGATGAATGAGTGATTTTATGGTGTCGGAACATGTGGGCACGTTTTGGAAAGAGTAAGAAAATAATTTTGGGAACTGTTGCTGTCAAACTGCGTTTTTGGGTCTGAAGGTCGTGGGAATCGGTTCCCCAGTGGGAGAACCGGGTTCCAGATGTAAAACTTTGAAGGCATTTTGAACTCAGAACCGGTTACTCGTGGAGGAACGGGTTCCACGTTAAAATTTTCCAAAGAAATCTAATTTTTCTCTGGGAACGGTTCCTACACGAGGAACGGGTTCCCATACATTTTCCGGGCGTGTTATTTTTGAATGGGAACCGGTTACTCGTGGAGGAACCGGTTCCACCAAACTTTTGAAAATTTTAAAACTTTGAAAATTCATAACTTTCAAACCGTAAGTCCGCTTTGAGTGCCGTTTTAGACGTTGTTTCTTAAATTTAACGCCTATCTTATAAAATGAAAAGATTTTCTAAAACTTGAAATTATTTTGAAAAGAGTCGAATTTCAAATAAATAATTATTGGACACATTGAGGTGTAGGTAGCGATGAAACCGTAGTGATGGATGTATTGATATCTTGAGTGAATGTAAAGCATGTTTATCTGTTGTTATTTGTATGCATGATGGTTGGAATATCATGTTTTTGGTTTGGATTCAGTTATGATAACTTGGTGTGTTCATAGACTGATTTGATGTTGCATGCTAGTGATGTGCGTGCATATGCATTGTTTGGTGAAGTTAATTTCCATTGTGCGGAATTTGACTTGGATTGCCGATAACCGATACCCGAGTGAGGATGGGTGGTTAGGCTGGATTCGTGTCCGGGTGTTTATGGACGAAAAGATGGTTACGGTATCTGGTTGATGATGGATCAGTGTTGGGTGACTTGGTCACGTGTTGGTACCACATGCATTGAGTCTGCATTGTATTTGCATGGAATTGTAACATGTTAGGATGCCTTCCAGTGTTACCATTCTCTGATTGTTAATTGTTGTGCATGATGATTGTATGGTTGTAACTGTGTATTGAATCTGAAGTCATGCTAAAATGGGTGGATTAATATGCTTGTAATATATTGTTGATTGAGAAGCTTATAATATGTTTTAATTATGAGAAGTCTCACCCTTACTTTAACAATTTCAGATTAAAGTTAGCAGCTCAGGAGTTGGTGAGGATGGCTCTAGAGCTTATCATTAAGTCCGCGTGTCAGTGTCATGCTCTGATTAGATTGTAACACTGGGGAACGTTAGTTGAGGAGTTAGATATTGATTAATTGTTTCATTAAATTTTGTTGGGAATAATGATGATTGGATTATTCCGTTTTGGTTATGATATTTTTCCGCTGTGTAGGACATGGTCTTAATTTGACTGAATTATCTGAAATATTGATCCTCAGTGTAGCATGGCTACTGTTTAATTGAAGTTTTATTTATTAAATAATTGTGGCATCCCTTGCTTTCCGTGTTAACTCTGATGGAATGTGACTTAAATCATTGATATAATTAATATTATTCGGGGTATTTTAGAAGGGGTGTTACAATCGTCATGCATAATAGAAGTGGAACACTCAAATGTATGTGGCCCATATAAAGAACGTACCATTAGTGGAAACAAATATTTTGTTTCCTTGTCGATGGGTTTAGTCAAAAGTTGTGGATCAATATGATCAAGTAAAAGGACGAAGTATTTGAAATCTTCAAGAGATTCAAGATACTTATCAAAAACCAGAGTGAAAAGAATATCAAGGTTCTGCGAACAGATGAAGATGGCGAATACACATCCAAGATATTTGAAGATTTTTGTGCAATTACATGGTGTTGATCATGAGGTAACTGCTCCATATAATCCTCAACATAATGGATTTGCATAAAGAAGAAACATGGCCATATTGAATATGGTGAGATGTATGCTAAAGTAGAAGAATTTACCAAAATCCTTATCGAAAAAAACTGTTTTTACTGCAGATTATATAATGAACATGTGCCTTACCAAGAAATTGAAGAACAAAGTTCTTAAAGAAGTGTGGAGTAGAAAATGACCACCAATGAGTCATTTGAAGATGTTTGGCTCTATGTGTTATAAACATGTTCTAGATGCGAGAATAAGGAAGCTTGATGACAAGAGTGAACATATGATTATGGTAGCATATCATAAAACTGGTGCATACAGGCTATTCAATCCGATCAATGAGAAAATTGTGATAAGTAGAGACATTGTGATAGATGAAAATTCTGCATGGGATTGGAATTCTAATGATGCAATTAATAAGTCATTGATGAGCTAAGGTTTTGAAGAAAAAACTAATGAAGTCGAAGTCGATGATATTTCAAATATTCCAGCCGAAGTAGTTGATAAGATTTATAACACTATCAAAGTTGAAAAGGGTGTGGATAACACAAGCCAAAGACCTCAAAGAACTAGAGTTCTTTTAGCAAGTCTTCATGGTTATGAAGTGGTTAGTGATGATGAAGTCACACTAGTGGAGAATTAGTTCATTTTACTCCACTTGCAAGTGCTGAACCTATTAGCTATAGAGAGGCTTTGAAGATTAAACATTGGAAGTCTGTTATGGTCGAAGAGTTACATGAAATTGAAAGAAACAACACATGGGAGTTAGTCGAATTTCCAGCACATACAAAAGTTATCAAAGTATAGTGGGTTTTGAAGTTGAAACACAATGATGATGGGTTGATAACAAGACATAAAATAATATTAGTAGCTCGAGGTTTTCTTCAAAGAGCAGAACTCGACTACTCTGAAGTATTTGATCTAGTAGCAGGATTGGAGACTGTTCGACTAGTGCTAGCGTTGGCATGCAACCAAGGTTGGTCGACATTTCATTTAGATGTGAAATCAACATTTTTAAATGGTCCTTTTGGCGGAGAGGTCTATTTCACACAACCTCCATAGTTTGTGATTCAGAAGGAAGCGGGTAAAGTATATAAGTTGCACAGAGCTCTATATGGCCTCGATCAGACACCTATGACATGAAACAAGAAGATTGACTCATACTTAGTCGAATTGGGATTTGTAAAATGCAAGTCTGAGTATGGTGTTTGTGTTCAGATTGTGGCACAAGATATAATAAGCATCTGCTTATATGTCGATGACATTATGGTAACTGAAAATAACTTGGAGAATTTGTCAAAGTTCAAAGAGCTGATGATGAGAGAATTTGAAATGTTGGATCTGGTAAAATTATCTTATTTTCAAGGCATGTAATTTCAAATGTCGGAGCAAGATATGGTCCCGCATCAAAGGAAGTATGTCAAAGAGATACTCAAGAGATTTATGATGGAGGATTCGACTCCAACATCTTCACTCGTCGAACCAAACCTGAAGTTGAAAAAGCATGGAGAGAAAGACAAAGTCAATGTAACTTTGTTTAAATAAATAGTTGGATCTCTAAGATATATGTGCAACAGTCGACCTGATATAAGTTTTGCAGTTGGATTAGTGAGCAGATGTATGAGTGAACCAAGAGTGTCACACATGAAGGTTGCAAGAAGAATTTGAGATACTTAAAAGAATCGATAAATTATGGAGTTCTTGTTGATTCTCTATTTTTAGGATTGACTTTATGTTTGGTAAAACTAATTTAGCAGCAACATGTTACATAAGATTTATAACTTGTAAGGAGAAAACAGGTTGAAGTTCTATTTAATGAAGAAATATGTTGTGTTGAAATGTTTAAAAATCTAGAACAACATATCGAAGAAGATGTCACGACATTGTGGCTGAGCTGATAGATTGGATTCTGTTATGTTTTTTTAACAGAAGCAGAATATTCCTAAGGAGAATCTTTTGTAGAATATTAACAACTTACTTGTTGTTACAACTATATGGAGATATTGTTGGAGAATATCTTGGAGTGTTTTTAGCAAGCTATTTTAGAGAATATTGTAGAGCATCTTTAGCAGCAGTTCGTTACGTCAGTTTGTTAAGTTTTGAAGGCTCAATTCCAGTTGAGTAATAGGTTATAAATAGAAGTTTTGTAACCTAAGTTTTGGAACCAGCCGAATTTAGTAATGATGTAGTTTTTAGGGCTGAGTTTGTAACAACTCTCTAGGAGAATTGGCTTGTAGGTGAACCACTCGGATTGTGAAATGGTCACTGATTTGTACCTCAAAGCCTATAGGAAAGATGATTATTTTACTCACTCATAAGCTGTGAAGAAATGAATGTAGTTGTGTCCTTAGAATAAGCTATGAAGAAATTCCAAGTTTTGTTTGTGTCACATGTGTGACTGCTTTATATTGTGTTTAAAGTGTGGTATCTTCAAACTGTTTTAGTGTGTTTGGAGTGAGGTATCTCCAATCTGGTTGTGCTAGGAGCCAAGCAGTTGATGCAGTTACTGGTGTGATAGTGACTGATAGACATCACTGATGTGATTGGAAGTGAGCAGAAGTTCTCATATCTAAGTATGGTATCTTAGGTAGAAGGGTCATTGGGTAGTCTGATTAAGTGAGGAGTGTAAACATGGATGTTTCCCTATGAATTAATACTACTGATAGTGAACTTCATTCTTGACTTGGTATGACCCCAAATATAGGTTGGTTAGAACCGAACTGGGTCAACAATCCTTGTGTTCTTTTGTTTTTTGTACTGGTAATTGTATGTTATACCTTGTTTGTTTTATAATGTCAAATCAGATGTCATGACATCCTGAGTCTTCCCTCACCAGAATTTCAGTTCTATTTCGACGATACTCTAAAATCAAAGAGGTAACAATGACTCATTTTCAGATGTTGATTGGTTGAGAGATAAGGAAGATCGAAGAAGCACAAGTGGATATTTCTTTCAAGTATTTGGTGCATGAATCTCATGGTGCTCGAGAAAGCAACATGTGGTGGAATTATCATCTTGTGAAGCTGAATATATATCAAGATCTTATGTTGCATGTCAGGTAATTTGGATCAGATCGGTACTTGAAGAAATGGAGGTCGAAGTGAAGAAACCTCTTGTGTTGCAAATCGACAACAAGTCAGCCATAAATTTGGTGAAGAATCTAATTCTGCATGGAAGAAGTAAGCATATTGAAGCTAGATTTCACTTCCTAAGGGAAAATGTAAATCAAGGTGAACTTGAAGTAAGACATTTCTCAAGTGAAACACAATTGACTGACATTTTCACCAAAGGATTAAAGATAGGTTCTTGAATTTGAGAAAGAAATTAGGAATAGTTCATATTGACTATGACTAGCGTAGGTTCGACAACTTGGATTATAAGGCGTGTGCTGAAATATTAGATATAATCCAAGTTATAATCTAAGCTTAATCTCAATTAGGGTTTGTTAGTCTACTTAATGTACAAGTTAGTTTTATATAAATAGACTAGTTTGTAATTCAGTTTGTAATAATTCAAGTCATAATACAATTCTTATTTTCTTATTCGCTCTATCTTTCTCCTCTCACTAAAAGTGCCTCACGCTCTAACAATTTTGAAATAAAGAGAAGGATGAAGATTTGAAATGAAGAGAATAATGAAAATTCACTCACACATGTAAGGGTGTGATTTGAAACAAAGAGAGTGAGCTTGAACTAGGGCAACAAATATTCTGCCCTTTACATTTTAATTATTATATTAAAATAAAGAGTTAAATATGTTTTTGGTCCCTCTAAATATAATGGTTTTTAACTTTAGTTCCTCTAAATATTTCCTTCAATGAATCATCTCTATAAAATTTTCCATCCACATTTTTGATCCCTCCGGCTAACATCTGTTACCAGAGTTGACGCGGCATGAACACGTGGCAGTGCCAGTTGTCAAAGATACTAACGTGTCATGTCACATGACTAAGGTTAACATCATATTGGAACCTATAAAATTTTGTAGCTAATTTGTAGCTAAGTCGTAGCTAATTTCTAACAAATCCATTGCAGGAGTTCTGGTCATGCAAAAATGAAGTCTGTTCACGTTGACACCCAATTTCATTCCAAACACAAGCTAGATAGTTTTATAATTAATCAAAATAAATTTACCATCATAGTTAAAATTCTTACTCGTGAATTAAAATCAAAGCTTCTCACAGATAAACATGAACTAATTACTTATAATTAATGTTTTGATTTGGCGAAATGTTGTCATGTTTTAACTGGATCAAAGAAGAAGGATGACATTTAATTGTATCTCTACCTAGAAGATATATTACAGTGATAGTGTGCATTATGGTTTGTCATTGCAACTTGTTCAGCATGGATGAATATGATTAATATTCCTTGGAAGGAATTACTCATTCTTCCATATATTGTCTTCGTGATTGACTATTTATGTGATACAAGGCAAAAGATGTCTTGTATTTGCTTAGTTTGTGTTAAGTTTGGTACTGCCACGCGAAGACATGGCGAAGAAAGGATATTTGGAATCAGGTGAAAGACTTCCATTTGCTTACTGAAATCCCTGTTACAAGTCACATTATATCCCAAGTAGAAGCTAATCATGCAGTCATTATTTCACTAAGAATTTTCACTGTTTCTGGAACAAGCATTTATTTCAAGCTGCCTTCCATTTGACTGCAATCAGACCACCAATAATGCCTCCTAACTCATGCAGGTTAGTGCCTTATAATTCTTGTAATTGCAATCTAAAAGAAAAGCAGAACTACACTACTAAATTTTTTTTGATTTTCCTGCGATTTTATTAAATATAATAAAATTTTATGTGAAATATTATTCCGCAGTAAATTCTGCAGATATACTTGTAGATTTTTCTACGGATTTTTAATTTTAAATAAAACACTATTTTTTTCAAAACAAAACTGCGGGTAATTCCGCAGGAAACTTTTCTGCAGATTTTACTGCGGATATTTTGTACTTTGTTCAAAATATTTACATTTTTCATAAAATAAAGTTTTTTTTCTCTCAAAAAATATTTAACTGATTTAAATGTTTTACAAAAATAATTGTTGTTTTTGTTTAAATTTTATAAAAAACTAGTACATTTTGACGTTACTGTTAAATTTAAGTTTTATAAATAAAGGTTCAATAAATAAATAAATAAAATATTTTGAAATTTATAATTTTTCTTTTAATATTTTTGAGTGTTTGAAATCTATTTAATACAAGTATTTTCATAAAAGTATCCTTTTTATTTTATTTTTAAATCAAATATTTCAATTTATAATACATTAAATACAGATAATTCAAAACAAAATAGTATACATTTTTAAACTTTTAAAGAATATCTTAGAAACACTTATTAGTATTTTAAATCAAAAGGCTCAAAGGTTATAGTAATTAAAATCACTTTTATTTTTAATTTAGTATCTATATTATTTAATTAATTATAACTTATCGATTATTTCCATTGATATTAAAGAAAAACAAAACGAAAGTAAAATATGTGATAAGGGGAAAAAATGTGTATGTGGTAAATAAAAAGAAAATGAACTAAAGTCTATGTGGTAAAATATGTAATTCGATTTCAATATAAATTTCAGTTTGAATTAAAGTTACAGCAAACATGGGATATCATAAAGCTGAAAAATGGAGAAATACTTACCAATTGAAGCGATATGGAGAAGAAAATGCACCTTTCAATCTTGCTCACAAGGTATTCGATAGAATGGGTCACTCGGATTTTTTCTTCTTTTTCTTCTATTTTACAAAAGCAAAGGTCTATGTTTTCAGTTTGGACCTAAGCATGAATCACTAGATGGATGAATATACGAAAACAATAATGAGTACATTGGTATTGATTTGTGTTGATCATTGAAGTGATTTTGTTTGTGATCCTGTTAAATGGCCACAGATGCAGATGGAGGAAGATTTCCTAAACCTTTCACATGCGTTCAATACAATGATAAATGTTGATGGATGAATATAAGAAAAAGTGAACATGCTCACGATTATAAAAAGAGAACGATCTCAATTATGCCTGAAACAAGTAAATTATTAAAAATAAATAGATAAACTAAATTAATATATATATTAAAATCCATTAAATAATAAAAAATAATAAAATATATTACACTAATATCGATGGAGATAATAAAATCCATTAAATAATAAAAAATAATAAAATAATTTTTGTTTGTTGATGGCATTACGGCGGAGGGTTCTGATTTTGAAATGGTCAGGATTTTTGTTCTTGTCCCAAACGAATTCGTCTTGCAAAACTCTATATCGATGGAGATTGATGGTTCTAATTTCGTCCTCAACCTGGTAGAAGAGATGGATTGTCGAAGTTGTTCGCGGAGAGGTAATTCCGATACTCAAATTATTGGTTCTGTTTCTTACGAATCAATTAATTCATAAGAAGCTTGGTCTCTAGAATCATCTGATAATGATATAGCGGATAAGGATAGGTCGATGGGAGATAACTATAACATTTTTTCGTCCAGTAAGTCTAAGGGAGAGTTTGTAGTGTCATTTGTATCCGTCGCGGTGCTTAACTCGGTCGAAGTCCAGTCGGGACCGAGGCCTATCAGGACAAATATCGCTATGACAGATTCCTTTGATAGAGCCATTTTCCTGTCTAAGGGGGCCGTTGATGTTAATACTACTCTAGTTTTAGGAATTCCGAAGGAAAGTATTGATAGGAAGATTGAGTGCCTTAAAGATGTTTCACTTTTGGAAAGGCCTAAGCAACCTAAATTCAGGTCTGTTATGGAAGTTGGGGGCGTTTTTAGTTTAAGCAAGTCAAAAAAGAAAACCAGGAACAAATTTAATAAGATTAAAGGAAAGTTAAAAGGAATGATAGGTGGTCCGGGATGTATGTTATCAGATCCAGGCTTAGGGGTGATGGATGAGTCTAAAATGGTAGTTGGCGGAGGGGGGACAAAACCGATAAGGGGAGTGGAAATACGGGAGAGGACTATTGAGGAGGGTTATGAAGATGAGGAAGTGATTGGGTCTAATAATTCTAAACAGGAAATTCTTGGAGAGCTACAATGGGGAAAATAATGGGAGGCAATAGAGAAATTGGTAGTAAAGGGGGGAGAATTCCAACAAAAACCTTGTTTCTAAGATAATGGAAATGGAAAAAGTAGATGTGGAGAGGAAGTTGAAATCGAAAGAGCTTTCCAAAAGTTTAAAATGATAGTGTAAAAGAGGAGCTAGTTAGAAGTATGTGGAGAAATACAGGGGGGGGTTCTTTGAAGAGGAGAAGGTTAAGCACGATTATTAAGAAGGGGGGAGCGAATCTTTTCTTGATTCAAGATACCAAATTGTCTAATGTAAAAGAGGAGCTAGTTAGAAGTATGTGGAGAAATACAAATATTGGGTTTTATTTCTTGAATTCATGTGGATTATCGTGAGGCCTAATCATTTTATGGAAAGAAGAGTCGGTAGAGGTGACTCATAGTTTCAAAGGAGAAGGTTACTTGGGCATAAAACTTGTTTGGTAGGGACTTTTTACTATGTTATCAATGCTTATTCTTCTTGTAATCTCAATCAAAAGAAAGAGTTATGGAAGAAGTTATTGGAGTTAAAGGAGACTAACAAAGACGAAGAATGGATAATAGGAGGAGATTTCAACTCCATAAAGCATAGAAGGGAGAGAAATGGAAGGATATTGAACTTCAACAATGGGGAGATTCAACTTTTTGAGGAATTTATTTCAGAAAGTGCTTTGGTAGATATTCCTACGAAGGGGAAGAAGTTCTTGTGGTATAGTGGGGATGGGAAATCGATGAGCCGCATCGATCGATTTCTTGTGTTAGGTAAGATTGTGAATAGATGGAATGTCATTGGACAATTGATTGGAGATAGAGACATATCAGATCATTGTCCCGTGTGACTAGTGGTGTATAATGTCAATTGGGGCCCTAAACCTTTCAAGTTTAACAACGAATGATTCTCTTTTAGCTTGTTTCTCCCATTTGTGGAGAAGGAATGAAAGGAGATTAAGGTGGTGGAAAGAGTGATTTTGTTTTGAAAGAGAAACTTCGGGTCTTAAAAGAGAAGTTGAGAGAGTGGAATTCGAAGGTGCTTGGTATAATAGATTTAGAGGTGGAAGATAAAGTGATAACTATAAATGAAGGGGATGACCATTTGGAGGAGGTTGAAGAGGAGGATGTAAATGAGATTTTGAATAACATTAGAGAAGCTACTAGGAGTTTTTCGTTGAAGTTGAGAATTAAAGAAAACATGCTTGCTCAAAAATCGAAGGTTAGATTGCTTAACGAAGGAGATTGCAATAGTAGTTATTTTCATAGAGTCATGAAAGACAAGCGGAGCTATTAATCATAATGGTCCTTTAAATGAGGGGGGTAACTTACTTGTCTCGATTGAGGATGTGAAGAAGGTAGTGTGGGATCATTTTTTGGAGAAATTCAAGGAGATGGAGAGGGAGAGAATATCTTTAGAAGGGTTGAACTTTAGTAGCATTAGTTGGGAGGATAATTTGGATCTTGAACTTCCTTTTCTCGAAGAGGAGATTAGAGAGGCCATTTGGGGATGCGGTAGTTCCAAGAGTCTGGGTCCCGACGGTTACACGTTCCTTTTCATCAAAAAATGTTGGTCTTTCATCGAGGAGGACTTCATTCGGTTTTTTGAATTTTTTCATTCTGGCACGGTTCTTTCTAAAGCAGTAACCTCCTCATTCCTTACCCTTATTCCTAAATTTCCGAACCCGACTTATTTAGACGATTATCGGCCCATTTGTTTGGTAGGATGCTTGTACAAAGTCATTGCAAAGGTCTTGGTAGGGAGACTTAAAATAGTGCTTCACTCAATAATCTCTCCTAGCCAAAGTGTTTTTGTTTCGGGGAGACAACTTCTTGATGGTGTATTAGAAGCTAATGACGTGGTGGACACTGGACTTCGCTAAAAAGGAAAAAAGAATTGTCTCTTATTTAAAGTGGATTTCGAAAAGGCGTATGATGAGATTGATTGGAGGTTTTTAAGATACTTAATGGGTAAGATGGGGTTCGGTGAGAAGTGGAGATCTTGGATGGAATTATTGGTTTTCCATAGCAACATGTCGGTTCCTGTCAACGACAGTCCAACTGAGGAGTTTAAGGTGGAAAAAGGTTTGAGACAAGGTGATCCACTTTCACCTTTTCTTTTCGTCTTGGTTGTGGAAGGGTTTACAAAGTTAGTTCAAAGATCAAGGGATTTGGGGGAGTTTTGCGTTTTTGGAATCAACGGTCGATGCACTATTGATATTCTTCAATTCACGGATGATACTCTTTTAGTTTGTGAGGTCTCTTGGAGGCATGTTTGGGCAATTAAAGCCGGTGTTAAGAGCTTTTTAGCTTGTTTCGAGCCAGGGATTAACTACCATAAAAGTAAGTTGATCGGTATTAATCTTAATCCTAATTTCGTGGAAGCGATTTCTTTTGTGCTATCTTGCAAGGTGGAATCTAGAAATTTTACTTTTCTTGGAATTTCGATTGGGTTTAATCTTAGAAAATACTCGATGTGGGTTCCTCTTATTCTTAAGATGAAAAGGAGGCTTTCCGGTTGGAAAAATAAGTTTCTTAGTATGGGTGGGAGAATCACTCTTTTGAGATCTATTCTGTGTTTCATCTCCATCTTCACTATGTTTTTTTATAAGATGCCTATGAAGGTGGCCAAAGAGTTTATTAGTATTCAAGGTAATTTCTTATGGGGCAAGGTGGAAGGGAAGAGGAAGTTCATTGGGTGAGTTGGAAGAAAGTGTGCCTCCCGACTGAGGTAGGGGGTTTGGGTGTGAAATTTCTTCTGAATTTTAACTCGGCGCTTCTAAACAAATGGAGATGGAGGATTCTAAAAGGAGGAGAAAATAATTAGATTGACATTAAAGGCTCAGTATGAAGATGTTGCTACTAAAATGCATTACGTAGAGGAGTCTCTTCTAGAGTCAAAGTCTACTTCTTCCTGGTGGAAGGACATAATTAATATCGGTAAGGTTCCCTCACTTGATCCTTTTATGTTTTTGTGCAAAAGAGAAATTGGTAGTGGTTTTCATGTTCCTTTTTAAGAGGCGGTGTGGTTGGGGGATTTTTGTTTGAAGGAAGAATTTTCGGATTTGTATTTTCATTCTTTTTTTAAAAAGAAGTTTCAGTTGTCGGTATGGGAGGTTGGACGGAGGATAGTTGGACTTTGGGTGATTTTGGTGTTAATGTTAATCTTCTAGTTTTGTGCAAGATGTGGAAGATGGAGGTCCTTTTCAAGACCAAGACTTTTGTATGGAGGTAATTTGTGAATATGCTTCCAACAAAGGATCTTCTAATGCTTAGGGGAATTAATTTTCAAGACGATGCTTTATTTTAATCTTTTTGTGGCATTGATTTGGAGTCGATAGACCACATTTTCACAATTGTAGTGTGGTAAAGAGAATTTGGGAAGAAATAACTCATTGGATTGGCAAACAGGTTATTAGAGGTGAGGATAACCTTTCAAATTTTTGGGATTGATATTCTTTTTGTAAAGATAAAAAGCTGAGAGTTAGTAAGTTGGATGTCGTTTGGTTAGCTACTTTATGGTCTATTTGGCTCGGGAGGATTGTCATTTGCTTTCAGGAGGATAGGTGGAATGTGAATAATACGATTTGGAGTATAAATTTTTGATTTGGAAGTGGTCGTACATAGTGGAGATTATCCATCCCAATTATTATTTTTATGATTTTAACAAAAATCCTTTGCTTTTTCTTTCAAAAATGTAATTGATTGATAATTTCCTCCTTCTTTTGTCGGAGATTGTAACGCCCGTTCTTTATGTATTCAGATTGAAGAACCCTTAGTTCTACCTTTAATATATCTTGTTTACCAAAAAGATAACATCTAATAATATTCAATTTTTTTTTTCAATATTCAATTTTTTTTAAATGGATCTGTTATTTTCACTTGAATTGGTATACCCTCTAGACGCTACCCTAAGAGTTGAGACAATCACCATCAAATTGTAATTTAAAACACTCAACTTCTAACACGTGTGACCAGCTGAAGGGCTAAGTGGTCCATTGACATTAACATTAAATTGAATAATCCACATTAATGTGGTCCACTATATTTACATTTGAAATTATTAAACACACCACACAATTGCCAATATCAAATGGATAAAAAGGGAAGAGAAAGTCAAGTATTGATCCATGCTTTAAGAATTAAGATAACTAAACAATATATAGAAAATTCTATAGTTATCAAATTTTTGCATATTTATTACAGCGGTTCTTATCTTATGTGAGTGAATATTGCAGCACATGCCTTAGGTGCAGTTCTGCAGCAGCACCTATATACCAACTTCTTCAGCAAATCATTTTTCTTATAGCTTGCTGTTGAATCACAATATACCAGAATAAGTTAAAAATGAAAGGAGTGTATGGTAAACAATTTGTAGACAAGATATTTGATAACAATATAATTGAACACCATACAATGATACAAGTGAGAGAATTTGTATATCCAGATCGTTATTCGTAAAGGTTTTCGATGAAGATATAGTGTGCAAACCGCTTCGTTGATTGCTTTTAACTTAGTGTGAAGATATCATCAATGTATTAGGCTTCCCTCGTGAACAACTCAACATATTTAGTAAGTAAAGTTAACCAAACTATTCACACACAAGCACATTCAAAAGAGTGTAATTATGTAATTGATCCAATTTAAAGAGATTCCACAAAATTTTATATTGGCTGTCAACACGGACTATCAGGACTCTCTCCTTTTATCCAAACTTGGGACCGACAATGCTAACATAGGCACGATTTCAAAACAGAACATAATTGTGATAGCAATTTATTTTATATGATCAAAGCCTACATACAAAATCACATTCATAACAGATTACAATCAAATTCAGTGTTGAGTGGATACCTCGCATAGATGCGGAGAGCTTAATGAAGTACTCCATGGTGTTGACCTTCACCCAGAATGCTATACAATGAAACACTTGAACAAAAGCTAACAACTTTGTGAAACCTATTCATCAATGATGGCAACTGAGGCACCCTCCTCCAATAACACTCACTCTTCTCCCCACCACGGCCACCGCGAATCTCGCAAACACAAGCCGGGTACATCCTATGATAATCCTCATTGAAAACATATATAAGATCACCCAACCCAACACACTTCAAGCTAGCAAATCTATCATCCTCATCACCATCAAACAAACCACAAAGCAAATCATGAGGCATAACAGAAATCTCAGAAACCTCCATAGTAATCTCATCAACCTCCCACAAAGTGAAGCTAGACCCATTTGAGGAATTACAAACCCCAGCCAAAACAAGACTTTCCCTGCAAGAAATCAAGAAAGAAAACACAACCCCAGAAGGCCTAACAACCCTAACATCACTCCAAACACCAAGTTTCAAATCAAAGCAAGAAACAAAACATGAGTATATCCCAAACACATAGAATTTCCCTTTGAACAAAGCTGAGGAGAGTGAAGAGGAAGAGTTACCAGATCTGAAATCAGCAGGAAGAGGAGGAGCTAAATCCCAAGAACCCAAAAGAGGGTCATAGATTTCAACATCCAAACGATCCTCTATATCAACAAGATTACCAATGAACCTAACACCACCAACAACAATAAACTTAACAGAACACCCATCATTGAAAACACCCAAAAGAGGATTGATTCTAGGGAAATGAAGAGGAGGAGTAGAGAACCAAACAAGAGGATGAAGAATAGGAGTGTAGACAAAGTTAGGTGCCGTGATGAAGAAGAAAGAGGAAGTACCAATGAAGGAAGTGTTGTTGGGGTAGTCAAGAGGCTGTTGAGGTGTTGGAAGAAGGAACCAAGAGTTGGAAGAAGGGTCAAAGGCAAAAGATTGGTTGTTCTTGGAAGCGATGTTGTGGATACCATGGAGGAAGAACCATGGTTTGTGTTGGTGTTTGTGGTGGGAAGAAAAGGATGATGATGAGATTATTGTGTGCCATAGTTTGCAAACTGTTGAAGCTTGGATCAGAGATGGGATTGGGAGGTAAGATAGGATTGACTCTATGAGGTCTAAGCTTAGATTTGTGATTTCTGTCATCAGATAGTTTTCTCAACTTGGATGTTGAGTGTTGTGGAGAGTGGAAACAGAAGATAGGATAGGATAGAAGAACACAACACTTAGAATAGGGAGATGAGAAAAACTCACACGTTGATGGTTGGTTGGTTGGTTGGATAGAGGTGGATTATGTGTGTCGGTTATTGACCTTGTTTAATGCTAATGTGTGCTGCAAAATGTGGTTGCTTTAGGAGTTAGTAGTTTAGAAAAGTTTGGAAATTTTGGTTTAACTCAATTATTGGGTGGGGTCTAAAGTAAAATATTCTTAATTCTTATCAATTCAACACAAAAAATTTGGAAATTTTGATTAAGTTAATTATTGGGTGGCAGTCAAGTGTCAACCATAACTTAACAATATTTTACTTTCTCTTCTCTTAGTTTAAAAGAGTAAATTTTTGGTTTTTTCTTATAAAAAGATATTCAATAATAACTAATGAAATATCGTCTATTTATGAGTGATTTATTTAAAGGTATAGTATAGTTTTGTATGAAACAATTTAATACTACAATTGTATGTATATAACGAGATTTAGACCAACTTAATACCAAAATTGTTTGTATGTAATGAGATTCGAATATAAGACATAGACAAGTAAATTTTTTGCTCATAAATATTGCACTTTGACATTTCATTCAACACACAATCAATACACCAAGATTATTTTTACAATTATCCCTTCATCATTTTTCTTTTCACTTTATATGTGTATTTTTAGTTTAGTTTCTTATCAAAAAACAGGACAGGGTAGAGAATGTATAATTAAGAGCGCGTGCCTAAAAACTTTGGTCCACCTTGGTAAAAAAATTATGAGTGCATTGCATTTTTAAAGCCTAAATTTGCAAAAGATTATGTTAACGCTCAAAGTTTTGTAAAAACCAGGATGACGCATGATATACATATTAAAGGGTATAAGCCTAAAATCTTGACTCTTTCTGCGGAAAAAAGTGTGTGCAAAACAGATATGCCCAGAGGGTTGAACCCGTTTTTCCACCCCTATAAAGGATTGTGATAATTGAAATTGAAAAAAAAAGCGATTTACAAAAACTTTTGATGTTAAAAAATTCTTTTTAGATGATAGAAGAAAACAAAAATGAATCAACAAAATAATATAAAGGAGAAAAGATATATAAGTAAGCAGTAGAATAAAATAAGTAACAGAAAATAAAAAGAGAAAAGATAAATAAATTGCACTAAAGAATTATTCTGGTTTGGCCAAAACCACTTGACCTACTACTATCAAACTTGAGCTTTTTACAAAATCAACTTTAACAACCTTTTAACACAACTTGAACTTTTTCACTTTGATTTAGTCAATTAAAAAGACCTCTTAATAGATTATACAATACATTTTTTGTTCCTAATTAATTAAACAAGCTTTTAGTGTGTGTGCGCGCATTGTGTTATTACCTAAAGACTTACTCTCAATCCTTTTAATATGAAACTGGTCAAAACTAGGAAAAATCCATAAGCGCATGATAGATCGAGCTCTCACACTTTCACAATTTTTGATGACTTCATACTTTCACATCTTTAACCACTTCAAGAAGTCAAACTTTCACATTACAACCTCAAGATTCTTTGCTTGATTCAACATTATCTAACACTTTCATCTTGATTTTGACACATTTGACTGATGATACTTGCGATATCTCTTTCTTGATCAACTACCATCATTAGGAACCTTGGAAAAGCTGTCGGAATTAAATCATATTAACAATTGTCGCCAACACCATCATTTGACAATTTTCATTAACACAACCTTTTGGTAGTTGTCATCATTAAATGTATTTTCACTAAATGAGTTCAAAAATTATTTACAACGAGTGAAGATTAAAGTAGTTGAAATTGTCTTAATTAATTTGCTTAGATAATTGAAATTAAATATTGCCAAGCAGATTTGCTATGTAAAATCCTATAAGTTTATGTCTTGAATTCCCTTAACAAATTAAGGCTTGCTAACCTCCTTTCTTTTTATTTCTCATTCTTTCACTTAACTATTGTAACACAGTGGGAGAACTGACTTGTTTATTTTGCATTTTATCGCAAATGTTGCAGATAGCAAGAGTCGCCACCGATTTTTCTTTTATCCAATTAAGGGAAGGCGAAAAGAACAGGAAAAAACCTTCGTTAGATTATGAGTAAGGGAGTTGGTTATGAAAAGAGAAGGTATTAGCACCCCTTTTCATCCGTAGTTATCTACGGGCTCTTAATTGCTTTAGCTCACTTTAAATTGCTTTTTTGTGTGTGTTTGAAAAGATTTTTGAAAAGGCATTTCGTTTTGACTTCGTAATGATTCACGCTGGAATGTATACGAAGTGTTTGGAAATGTTTTGTTTTGGAAAAGTTTTGAAAAGTGTGAGGTGTAACAAGAATGTTTTTAAGTGAGCCAGCAAAAGAGACTTATTACCCACTCAGAATGGTCGTTTCCATGTTATTTTGCTTTCCTTTAGAATAAGACTATCCACACCATTGTTTGGTAGGTAACCTTATTCGTTGGATGTAAAGGGACATTCGAAGGGACATCAGATGGTCATAAAAGGAAACTTGTAGGAGTATCCTAGCACATTCGTAGGGACGATCATCACTTTTCGTAGGCAACAATCGAGGGACTAGATCATGTATTCGTTAGGCGACATCGAGGGACTATGATCTTTTAAGTCGAAGGGACTGTGATGATATTTCATAGGCAACCGTGCTAAGATACCCCCACGTTCGAGGGACTTGACCATTTATAAGGAAACGAGAGAGAATATCCTAGGGGGTGCATGTGTGAGAAGAGTGTATTATTTTCAGATATTTATCTTACGATTAGTGATCTATGTTGATTTTATCTTGCCATACACGCCTAATTACTAGCAGTTTAATAGGTGCAGAAAGTAAATTGCAGAAATATAAAGGGTCCTACGCTATTACATGGCTTTGGGGCAGATACATAATAGGAGGTGCGGAAAGTAAAGTGCGGAAAGTAAAATCCTACGCTATTACATGATAAAAAACATGCAACCTATACATCCTTTCTAGAATTTAAATGCAAGAAAATAAATAGAAGAATAGGAACTACATCCTAGTATTTTGGTATTTTTGAAAATCAGAATTTATGTGAAAATAACCTAGTTCTAATTGATTTTAATTAATTAAGAAAACATTAGTGAATACTAACCTAAATTAATTAATTAAATTAGATAAAAGAAAATATTAGTGAAAGTTATCTAATTAATCCTAAATCAATTAACCTAATTACTAATTAAATAAATTAATTATTAAAAAAAAGAAAATAAGCAAAAATATGAAAAAAGCACAAAACAAAACAAAAGGAAGCTTCTAGAAGAAGCTATCCCAGAAGCTGGAGCTTCTGGAAGTTCCGTTGCTGGAGGCACCCAGAAGTTGGAGCTTTTGGGGTTTCTAGTGCTGGAGGCGCGAGGCCCAGAAGTTGGAGCTTCTGGTGTCGGGAATGCCCAGAAGTTGACACTTCTGGCGTTGGAAAGGATCCAGAAGCTGGAGCTTCTGGGGCGTGACTTCTAGAGATCTGGAAACCTGTAAGGCAAATAATGAAAATAAAATAGCAAAAGGTGGGGTTTGAACCCACGACCTGATAGGAAGAATGACATAGTGCGCACAAGGGGAGCCGCTGGGGCGGTGATACATCCATTCGTCCTTCTGAACCCATAAACAGGTAAGGGTTATTGGACTCTGAGTCAGAAGCACCGGAACCGGAACGGTGCTCCGGTCATCTTCTCCGATTGGCATCAATCATCAAAAACCTGTAAAATGCATCAATTTATGAAAAGTAAAAGCCCAGATTGACTATATAGGACCATAAGATCACGATGGTAAGGTTTGTTTGTTCTAAAACAACCTGTACCGTGGAATCCGAATCTTCACTAAGTTTATGCCCTAACAATGGCATCTAGTGATTTATATGTCAAAACTTGTGGAGGATGGATCAAACCTCTTCTAACAAACTTCATGAACATATTAGCATGGTTAAATATCATGAAAACAGGGTAAAATGCAAAATACAATTTCAAGAAAAGATTCAGCATGCTTTGGCCATGGATAATGATCCATTCTTACCCTACTATACCTCAAGAACAAGAATCAATGTTTGGAAGCACTTGAAACCGGCTGGAAGTTGGAATACGATTTTGCCAACTTTGAGAAAATTTTGAGAATTTTTAGGGTTTGTAAGAGGTTGGCTGCTCGTGTAAGAGGTGTCTAAAAAAAGTCTTTTTGTCTTGTAAGAGCGCTAGGTATATATAGGAGAGTGGAATTAGGTCAAGGCATTAAGAGAAAATATTCACCTTAAATGGAAAATATTTGATTTGAAAATTTACACAAAATCTTTCCAATCTTGATCAATCTCTTCCTCAATCTTCTTGCACGGAATTGACAGCTTGTAATGAGCTATCTTGGACCCCAAGCCATGCAAATATCTAGCCCAACTTGCCTTATCTTTTATTTTTGCATTTTATTTAATTAAATTTGAATTTAAGCTTATTAAATTAAAAAAATAAATAAATAAAGGAGTGAGAGGTGTGGCATGCATCATAGTGGTCATGGATAATCTTGTGATCAAGTTTAAATCATAAAATCTTAGGCCCATTTGAAATTTTTTGGCTTTTGCTAGGTATTTTTCTTCATGCACCTCCTAAAAAATGCTCAACTTACACAATTTGTATCTTGCTCAATTTTCAACATTTTTGGATGTTCTTGGACTTTTTAGAAATCTCAAGATGTCTTCTAAACAGCCTTTTTGGTTTCATCTTCATTGGAGTTTCCATGCTCGTGGACACTTCTTTGCAAAACGATAACTTTTGTTGGCTTTTCTAGAAGGACCTATAATGTCTTGATCCATATCTTCCAAATGAAGCATTTTCTGCCCAAGCTTGTGACACATGAAGTTGTAGAGAATTGAATTCTCTTCAAAATGAGATTTGGTGGAGAAATTTCTGATGAAGCATGTGAAAGTTATGCTTGGTCAAAGTTCTGTTGACTTTTGTCTAGAGAAGCCCTAATTTGGACACTTTGACTTTTGATCAAATCTTGACTTTTCTTGAGGAATCATGATCAACCCTTGACCAAATGATGAATATTACTTCAAAACATTGATGTTGACAAAAAATTATGGAGTTTGACTGTATGTTGACCATATTTGACTTTTTATCCAATGTAGTTGATTCTCAGATATCTGAGCCATTAGATGAGCAACTTTGATTTGTAGGGTTTGAAACTTGGCATGGTAATCCCTTGAAGCATATGATGAGGTATGATGACCACTTGAGGCATTGGAAGTCCATCTTGACTTGAGAATAGAAAAACCCTAGCTTTGATTGATTGCTTAGGAGAGGGTTTGTCTGGTCAACCCTTGTGAAATTCTTGAGGAATTTGAGATGTGAATTGTCTTGAGAAGTGGGAGGGCAAATTTTGGGGTATAACAACTATAAATAAGATTTTGAGATGTAATTATCATATTTTCACAAGATACTTATCACTAATCAAAACTATTTAGAATTTGGGATTAAATAGTCAAGTTTTACCAAATTTATGTTATGGAATTTATTGAGAGAAGATTTGAGATCATCTTTGATCAATTTCATTATTTTCCATCTTTACCCCATAATTTTGTATCATACTTTGTGAATTTGATTCTCAATATTAAGTCCCTTTCTCAGTTGAGTGGCCATAGCCAATTTCTTTGGTGAGACCTTTATATAAGTTAGTGATAAAGTGTTAGCTTCTAGACTTAGAGTGATAAATAATGAACGCATTTCCTCTAATCCATCAACATTTTTAAAGGAATAATGTTGATCAGTAGAGTGGTTGTTATAAATGAGGTGATATACTTGACCAAGATATCTAAGAAAGCTTGTATTAATTTTAAGGTGGATTTTGAGAAAACATTCATTTAGTTGGAGCTTTCTGGATTATATGCTTATCCAATTTGGTTTTAACGAGAAGTAGAGGTCTTGGATGAGAGCTTGTGCATTCTCTATTAATCTTGTTGTGATGGTTAATAGGTATCCCACTCAAGATATTAACATCAAAAGGGGTTTGAAACAAGGAGATCTTGTAGCTCATTTCTTTTCTTTTTCTTGTAAATGGGCTAAATTGCTTAGTTTATATTTCATCTTAGGTATATAGATGATATCCTCCTCATGGAGGTCTCTACTGTTGATAATTTGCGGAATATTTAAATGACTTTAAGGGTTTTAAGTTAGATCTAGGGCTTCTGTAACACCCATTTTCTACCCAACATTTATAATAGAATCAGAGTGCCAAAATTTCAAAACATAAACAGATGTCACATTTCAACATATTATCAAACACTTGTGTTTCATTTAATATAGATACATAGCATTCAGCCTTCACATTTTATAAGTCATATACAACTTTATTCGACTAAATCAAAACTTTAATTTATAATTATTCGAGAATTATTGTAATGACATCAATTAGAAACAATTCCAATCAACAGATAATAACAACTATTCATCATCTTATAATCACAACAACATAAACATCCCCCGAGTGCTACGTATCAGAGCAATGACACTAATTCGAACTAACAACAACTAACGAATTCATAATGCTACTTCAAACTTCCACGGCTATTCTTGAGTACCTGCTCATTTCCCATGGTAGGGGAAATATCAGCAGAAGGGGTGAGATATCCAACAATATAAATAAGTGTATGATAAATACTATGCTAGGATTAAATCATACAAAATTATCACATCGCAATTAACCCTCACCACCACTTCCTAATTAACAACAACACAAAACACTTCACCGTTAGCAACCACATAATTCACTTCACAGTTAACTACAAACATAATTCGCTTCATAGTTAACCACAACATAATCATCAACGTAACAATTTAAATCAACACAACATAACAACAACAACAAGTTAATAACAAAACCAACTTATAACAACAACAACTTATAGCAACAACAACTTATATCAACAATAGCACAACGATAATCAATAAACAATGAATAATAACAACAACTTTAACATGCAACTCAATATGTGACTCAACTATGCAAATGCATGTGGTACTATTTGGAGCAGAACTCCTAACTTAAATATATGCTAGTTTATCGAGGCATTAACAAGGCATGAGCCTTCAACGTGGTGCCATCAAGGCCAAGGCATAAGCCTTCAACTTCCAACGTGGTGCCATCAGGGCCAACTTAATCATGCAATGTATCCTATGCGACCTCGACTTCAACAACAATTACACAACAATCCAACCACAACAACAATAACAACACGCATCAGCAACAACTCATAATTTGCATCAATGACATCAACTTAGATCAACATTGGCCATACGACCTACAACTCAAGCATCTCCATAAATCGGGACGGTTCAACTTAATCAACATTGGCCTTAGGCCCACAACTTCATCAACATATCAACAACAAGTTAATAACAACAACAATTAAAGCAAACACTACAACAAATACTACACAATTTAACTGTTACGAATCTACGCTTAAAACGTCTTATTTAATACTAACGCTACTTATTTATTAAACGTCTTCTACTAAATTAATTAATTAGTCAACTACTTGATTTTCCATTAATAAGATGCCCGCTATATTCGACATACGTGACACCGTTCTGATTCTTCAACCAACCAATAATAACTACACGCATACATAAGTTTCTCCGACAATTTCCAACTAATTCCGGTTAATTCTGGACAACTAATTTTACCATTTAATTTTACTAAACCGGTCAATTCGGTATTGTTTCGTTCACTGCCATTACTACCGATTATTATATACAACTTCTATAAATTTACTAAACTGCTACATTTAATTTCCTGCATCTACTTTCATGCTGACATTAAAATCCAACATTATTGTTACTTATATCAATATTTGATAAACCTGTTATTTACTACTATCATATTCCCCTGCCAAATGAGTACATACCAATTCTACAACCAATAGTTATATGTATTAGCACCGTAGTTTAATTATTCTGATACTTACAGGTTACTACCATTACATACCTGCTGCTACTACTATTCTGATCTCTACTGTTCCCTACTAGGAGTTTACTTGTACCTTTTAATTTAACTAGCTTTCATACTAACTAAAATGGATATATACCTCACTAAATTCAATTGATTATTCAAGCACCTAGGGTCATGTACTAAAACCTGAAAGAATTAAACTAAGTATAACAGCAAATAGAAAAACAAATTCACGTGGCCCCCATCCACTACAAGGCGGCCGTCTCATCCCCTTACACAGAAGGAGGCGTCCGCCTCCCCTTTCCTTTGCCATGGAGACGTCTGTCTCCCTTTCCTTTGCCACCTGGGGCGCCCGCCCCACCTCCTTTGTGGCCCCGTCTCCAAAATTCTTCTTCTTCCTGCTGGCACATAGGACGTCCGTCTCGATTCTTAATAATACAATACGTAACTTATTTCGATTAACTTCCAGACTCAATCGGTATACCTTCTCCGCATTAATTCCTAATCACTTCGTTCACCATACTCAATTGAATCACCATTATAAAATTAGACACTTATTCTATACACAATTTGCACAAACAAAGATATTTCCATATAATTCCATCCCACATACCATTCATCATAAACCCGTTTAGAGAGTTAGAACCCCCCTTACCTTGGATTGACGGTCACTCCATAATTTCCGGTCGAACTCCGATTTGGCTTTCCGGTCTAAAATTCCTATTTCGGCAACAGTTTCCTCCAAACCCTTGTTCCTCTTTTCTTTCTCCCACGTACAACTTTTTCCCAAAAAATCTTCACTAAACCCTTATAATTCTCCTTTTATATCTCTTATAATTAAATCCAACTTATAATAGTAGTAATAATGATAATAATAATAATAACAATAATAATATTTCTATTGGGTTAATTTTCACACCTTCGTTCTATGTTCCTAACACCATCCCTAATTAAATAATTCTATTAATCCACACTTATTTCTAATATTATTTTCAATAATATTCTATAATAAAATTAATTCATCATTAATTAATCTCAACTTCCGATAATTCACTTAATCACCCTAAATCAACTTATAAATTTATTAATGCTCCTTATAATTCTACTAATAAATCAAACTTCGACTAAATTCCAATAATTAATTCCTTATATAATTTAATTAAATAATTAATTAAATTCGGGGCGTTACAACTTCAAATTAAGTTATTCAAGAGAAATGTTATAGAGGTTAATGTTGGATTTGACATTTTAGCCTCTGTAGGTGAATTTTTTCATCGTAGGACTGAAACCATCCATTTTAAGTACCTTAGTTTTTCCGTGTGGTTTAATCCTAGGCTTGATACCATTTATTCAGTTTGTTGACCAATAGATTCAATTATTAGAAGCACTTATATGTTATTTTGGATGGTCGAGTGGTTCTTCTTAATGTGCTTAATGTTATTCCTATCTTATTTCTGTCTTTTTTGAAATGTTTGTAAAGGTTTGGAAGAAGCTTGTTAGGTTAAAAATTGAGAAGGTCATAAAATTAAAAGGTCATAAAATTGAATTCAATTCCAAATTTTTTAAGTATCTTCCACATTTTTAAGAGAAAAGAAAGGATTATGAATTTGTCTGTGTATTTGTCTTACCTGATAACTTTTTAATTTTTTAATTTCATTTAATATGGTTGTATAATACATTTTTATTGATAATTGAAGTTTAATATAAAATTTTATATAAACTTTTGATGATGACAATTATGACTATTAATGATAAATAAAGCACAATACTTAAGCAATTAAAGATGTAAACCAAGTGTTATGATTTGATGAACTTGACTATCTGAATAAGGCAAACATAGTGAAAACAATCCATAGCCTTAATATATCTCAAGCAATGCCAAGTGTCAACACAAAATAAAGTATCTAAAAAAGGGCTTGTAAAAAAAGGAGTTAATCTCCTAATTTAGTAAGTGAGTAAATTTATATAAGAAAAGGGGATTTCCTTGAAAGTATAAGGCTATAAAAACACACACACACTAAAACCCTTTTCAAATTTTTTTACCAAAAGAAAACACTTTTATAAACATATGGAAGTTGTATTAGATGAATCATGTGAAGGTTGAGAAAAATACAAGAAATGGGGATTTGAATCGGGTTTTGAAAAATAAAACTTTTTTGTTAAGAACTGCTTTTCACAAACAATCAGATTAGAAATCAAATGCTATAAAGAGAAATTATGACACATTTGTTTCTAAACAAGTTCACCTTAGAAAAGGCTACTTACTGAAGCGATAAAGCGGCAAGCAAAAAGTAGTTTTATTATGGGGTGATATAGTTTATATCGTATCGTCTCCATAAGGATTAGTGATACTGAATTTCTGCTCGATAAATATCTCATTAATGAGTTGGAGTTTAGAATGGGTTTGAAGTAAATGCGGGTATAAAAAGGTATGAACATAAAAAGAATTAATTCTAAGGAGAAGAGACTTATCAAGCATGCATATAATCCACTCCTCACAAATGACTAGTTATACTCAACCTACAATACTCCTCAATGTTAACACGTTTCACTCACAACCTAGATTATGTCTAACCTAAATTGAGAGAACAATTGTATTTCTATGTTGGCGATCTCTCAGTGCAACAAACAACACGGAAGCATTATGCTCTCATACCCATAGTGATTATTAGCTCTAAATCTATCTCTAGAATCTAGAAACTAATATATATCTATCCCTAATCAAGATTTGTAAGGTATATGTCTATAATAACCCAAATCCAAACATAAAGGAAAAAGATCCAGAAAGACATCAACAATGATTTGGAAAGCAAGCTTTATACAACACCATGATCAATATATATATACATATGTTCAAAGTAAATAAATTTACAAAACCAAAAAAACAAATAATACACAAAGAGGAAGTGAAATGAACCAAAAATCTTTCGGCTTGTCAGCGTTGATTGATGAGAAATCCACCTCGAATCATCCGTGTGCAAACTCTAATGTTGTTTTTTAAGCTCTAAACTACCAAGGATGAGGGTTTGGTGAGTTGGGAACAAATACCCCAAAACATAACCTAAAAAATGTGCGTTTTGTCCCTTTTAACGTGTTTCTTCCCTGGGACCACGCTAAGCGACCTGATCCCACTCAACGGTAGCAGAAAAAACCAAATTTTGTTTTCTCCATAACTTGAGAACTGTAACTCTGATTTACACCCGATTCGAAATGTTGGAAAGCTTATTCAATGATATATCGAACAATGTCAAAATATCAACCAAAATGGTGATTTTTCTCATCTTTGTTTTGAGCGTTATTCTTTGATGAATTACTAAAAATTGTATTCTCGAAGCTTAGCCTTTGGCCTTTATTACTCAATGCTCCAACCATGCATGAAATACTTAAAAAACAAGTAAAATCTATCAAACAGTACACAAATGAATCAAAAATGAATTATACACAAAGTAATCGTATTTACAAAAAAAGAGGATTTATTCATCAAATATCAACAAAATAACTGATAAGGACCACAAAATATATATACAAAATAACTACATTTTGGCACTTATCACTACTCTTGTCCATACGCCACAGTGATTTAGCCTTAGAAAAGGACTTAATCCTGTTATACCCCAAAATTTTTCCTCATATTTTTAAGATCAAGATACATCTCCATACTCAAGAACTACTCAAGGGTTGATCAGACAAACCCTCTCCTAAGCATTCAACCCATAACTAGGGTTTTGCTTCTCTCAAGACAAAGATGATTTCTATTGGCTCAAGTGATTATCATGTATCTTCATATGCTTCATAACATCCTTATATCAAGTTTCAAGCCTCATAGTCCAAGTTTGCCCAGTCAATTACTCAGATGGTTGAAAATCACATGTATTGGACAAAAAGTCAACTGTGGTCAACATACAGTCAAACTTCATCATTTTTGGTCAACATCAATATTTTGAGGTCACATTCATAATTTGATCAAGGTTTGATCATGATTCATCAAGAAAATTCGAAGAATGATCAAAAGTAAAAAGTTTCTAAATTAGGGTTTCTTAAGGGAAAGTTAACAGAACTTTGCCCAATCATAACTTTCACATACTTCATCAGAAATTTTGCCACCAAATCTCATTTTAAAGGGAATTCAATTCTCTACAACATTGTATCTCACAAGGTTTGTTCAAAAATGCTTCATTTGAGAGATATGAGTCAATATATTATAGGTCCTTTCAAAAGTCAACAAAAAGTCATATTTTTCCAAAGAAGTGTACATGAACATGGAAGCTTCAATGAATATGAAACCAAAATAGGCTCTTATAGGACATCTTGAGATTTCTAAAAAGCCCAAGATCACTCTCAAATGATAAAAATTGAGCAAGTTGTGTTTTGAGCAAATTTGGAAATTTTGAAGAAGTACATGAAGGAAACATGATCAATTTTGAAACTTTTCCAAATGGGCATTGGTTTTTATGATATGAACTTATTTATAACATGGCCCATGAACTATGAGTCCAATCACACGCCCTCTTTTCATTTATTTAATTTATTTTTGAATTAAATCATTAAAATTCAAATTCAATTTTAATTAAAATAAAATGCAAGGAAAGGCTTAAGGGCGTGTGGGCTTGCTATTCAAGTATCTTGAGGACCAAGGAAGTTCATGATAGCTGGCCAAATCGTGCAAGGAAGAGATTGACATGAAATAGGGAAATTTTGGAAATATTTCATTTGATTTTCAATCATTATTTTCTCTATCAATGCAATATATTCGTTGCACAATTCTTAACCTAATCCATTCTCCTATATATGTACAAGGATTCCAATGCTCAAGAACGAATTTTTGCAGCCTCAAGAACCCTAGAAAGAGCTTGAAAAATCGTGGAGAAGAAAAAACTTGTAGCCAAGGTTCTAGCTCGGTTAAGACCAAACAAAGCCTCACACTAAATTCCTTGATCCTCTCTGAAGAATTCCAGATCGTTACAAGGTATCAAAACACACAGAAACATGATATAGCATATCACGATTTTCATCCCTTTACTCAAAATCGAATTTATGAATTTATGCATCTTAAACATGTTTCGATTGTATATTTATGCTTAGAATGATGTTTGTAAGCTTTCTGGATGGTTTGATTTAAGTTTAAGTGCAGGTACGAAGAGCCACCATTGTTAGGGTTCCAAGCTTTCAATTTGGGGACGATAGGTTAGAGGAAAAATTGGCCAAAACCAAGGGCACCATTGAACTCAAAAGGGAATTCCCAATCGGCCTATGCCCTTTGGTTGGAATTTATCACTTGTATTTTCAATTTTTGAATTGTGTAGGGATTTAGCGACGAACGAATAGAAACTATCGGTATATGCTTACCGATGGAAAACCCGTGGGTAAATTTCCCAGAAAATTCAAATTGGGGACGATGAACAGGACCCCGCGTGTTTTATTGTTTTTTTAAAAATAATTTTCAATTTTTTTTTTCACATATATTGTTTTGCTTCTATTTCCATAACAGATCAACACCACAGGTCAGTTGGCAAGGGAGGCGCGCATGTGACCAAGAGGTCCTGGGTTCGATTCCCAGGGGCTACCTCTATTTTTTTCATCATTTTCTTTACTAACCTATTTTTCTTGTTTATATTTTAATTTATTTTCTTTATTTTAATTCTTTTCAAATATTTTTTTTTAAACTATCACAAGAAACCCTAAAAATAATTTTCTTTTTAGAATTAGGTCAATAAAGCCTTTATTTATTTTTTTGACAAAAAATATTTAATTTTCTTCGCATTTTAATTATTTTCTTAATTAAATTATAATTAACTTAGAATTAGGATTTTCTTCATTAAAATCAATTTCTAAAAAACTCCAAAAATATTTTCTCTTAACTATTAGGTTTTAACATTCTCCTAACATTTAAAATGCTTTTTCTTTTATTTATTTACCGATTTATCTTTTGTTTAAATTTTAGAAATAGATGTATAGGTCGCAAGAATATTTTTGCAATAGCGTAGATTTACTTTTCTCGCACATTTACTTTTCCGCACCTCTTATTATGTAATTTCCCCAAAGCCATGTAATAGCGTAGGACATTTACTTTCCGCACCTTTACTTTCTTGCAAATATTAACTGCTTAGATGTATGCTAATTAGTATTGTATGGCAAGGTCTAAAACGAATTTAGATAACCTAATCAAGATAAATATCTGAATTGAATCAATCGCACACTCGCACCCTTAGGGTATCCTCTCTTGTTGCCTTCGAATAAAAATGGTCATGTCCCTCGAACGTATGGGTACCATTAGCAAAAGTACTTCGATTGAAAATCATCACAAAGATCATAGTCCCTTGATGACCCTCGATGTTGCCTATGAATATATGATCTCGCCCCTCGGTTGTTACCTACGAATAAGTTATGATCGTCCCTTTGAAATGCTAAGGTATCCTTACAATGTTGCCTTCGATGACCATACGATGACCCTATGCATGTCCCTTCACATCCAACAGATAGAGTTACCTACCAACTAATGGTATGGATAACACTAACTTAAAGGAGAAGGAAAATAACAAGAACGACCTTCTAAGTAGGTAATACTCTTAATTGCTTGCTCTAATCAAAAATATTTTTCACACCTCACACTCTTTTCAAAAATACTTTCAAACAAACACTTTGTATACATTCATACGAGAATCATTATGAAGTTAAACTTTCGAAATATTTCAAACACTTCGTATACATTCTTAAGGGATGATACAAGAAACATTACAAAGTCAAACTCAAAATATTTTCAAACAAATCACACACACAAAAGCAAGTTTCAAAGTGAGCTAAAGCAATTAAGAGCCCATAGATAACTACGGATGGAAAGGGTGCTAACACCTTTCTTTTTCATAATTAACCCCGTACTCAGAATCGATAAAAGGTATTTCCTGTTCTTTTCACCTTCCCTTTATTGGATAAAAGAAAAGTCAGTGGTGACTCTTGCTATCCGCAATATTTACGATAAAATGCAAAACAAACAAGTCAGTTCTCCCACCGTGTTATAGAACTGGCGAATCTGCTGGGGAGACTACCTAAAGAGGGGTTACCTTAGGGTTGTAAATCACCTTTACTTGTTTTTATTGTTTGAATTGTCTGATTTACTTTTAAGGGTGTTGTTGGAAAATATCTTATTTCCTTTTTTTATTATTTCTATTTATTGTATTTTATTTCTCTTTATTCTCTATTAAAGAGAGAATTAATTATCATTATTGTATGACTACTATATATACCAGCCTTAGAGCTGAGGAATAAAACATAACAGTTGTTTACCATTCCTTTCAATATGGTATCAAGAGCTCTGTGTTAGGGTTTACTGTAAAGCTTCCACAACTAGTGAAAAAATTTCTGTTCGACCCGTTTTCTTACCCGACCCGATTCACATACCCGCTTAAATCCCTATGGCGAATCGCAACACCAGTTCGCCTGCTCTAGGATTCGCCTACACCGGATCCAATAATGACGGCGGTGGCCGCGGTGATGGCAGTGGCCGCGGTAATGGCGGTGGCAACAGCGGTGGCCGCGGTGATGGCGGTGGCCGCGGTAACGGTGGTGGTCGCGGTGACGGTGGTGGCCGCGGTAACGGTGGTGGCCGCGGTGACGTAGACGAGTCGTCGGTCATAAACAATGGCAGCTACTTCAATATAGGCGGCAATGACCAAGAGGGTTCCTCATATTCCCTCAAGGTCAATATTCCTAAGATGAATGGGAATAACTATATTGAATGGGCCCAAACAGTTCGTTTGGTTTTGGATAGCAAAGGGAAGCTTGGTTTTTTAACAGGAGCAGTAGCCGAACCAGCAGGAGGAGACCCTCTTTACAAACAATGGAAATCTGAAAACTCCTTGATTATTGCGTGGTTGGTAAGCTCAATGGAAAGTGGAATAGGTAAGCCTTACATGTTTTTGCCTTCTGCAAAGGATGTATGGGAAGCTGTTAAGGAAACATACTCTGATATTCAAAATTCCTCACAAATTTTTGGGTTAAAATCAAAGTTATGGCATGCGAAGCAAGGAGACAGGAATGTTACTGTTTATTACAATGAGTTGTTGACCCTTTGGCAAGAGTTGGATCTATGTTATGATGACAATTGGAGGTGTAGAGAAGATAGTGTTTGTTTCTCAAAAGACAAGAAAATGATCGTGTCTTCATGTTTCTCGCTGGGCTCAATAAAGACCTTGATGAGGTAAGAGGTAGAGTTCTAGGAAAAATACCATTGCCAACTCTTCGTGAAACTTTTGCAGAAATCAGAAGGGAGGAGGCACGTCAAGGTATTATGATGGGCAAGATACCACGAAACTCTGAATCTGAAGGCTCGGCTTTGGCTTCTAGGAACCTTGAAGAGGGGAAAAGGTTAGACAAAGTTCCTTGGTGTGATCACTGCAAGCGCGAATGGCATACGCGTGAGACCTGTTGGAAGCTCAAAGGGAAACCTCCTAACTGGAAGAAGAAAGGTGGTCGTGCATTTCAAGCTAGTAATTCTGATCAAGGGCAGCAAATCTCTTCACCTCAGCTTCCACTCACTACGGAACAACTAGACAAACTGTACAAACTCCTCGAGTCTCCAACTCCTTCTTGCTCTATAGCAACAAAAGGTAATTCTGCATTTATTAGTGTCAGTCCCAGTCATACTTGGATAGTAGATTCAGGTGCCTCTGATTATATGACAGGTGAATCTACTTTGTTCTCTTCATATAGTCCATGTGCAGGTAATCAAAAAATAAAAATTGCAGATGGCTCTTTTTCAGCCATTGCAGGTAAAGGGTCAGTTGTGTTGTCTCCGATGTTGTCGCTTAAAAATGTCCTTCATGTTCCAAATTTATCATGTAATCTAATGTCCGTCAGTAAATTAGCCCAAGATATAAATTGTCAAACTAATTTTTTCCAATCTCACCGTGTCTTTCAGGATTTGAACTCGGGGAAAATGATTGGCAGTGCTAAGGAGAGTGGAGGACTCTACTACTTTGACATTGGATTTGCATCACAACTACCTTCAAAAACAATAAGTTCCTGTTTTGAGTCTTTTTCTGTTTTGAATAATAAAGATGACAACATTATGGTATGGCATTTAAGATTAGGTCATCCTAGTTTTCGTTACTTAAAACACTTGTTTCCTAAGTTATTTCACAATAAGAACTTTTCTTCGTTTAAATGTGAAGCATGTGAGTTTGCAAAACATCATCGTTCCCAATTTTCAATACAGCCTTATAAACCATCAAAACCTTTTTCTATTATTCACAGTGATGTTTGGGGCCCTAACCGTACAAGTACACTCTCTCTCAAAAAATGGTTTATCACATTTATAGATGACCATACAAGAGTATGTTGGGTATACTTGTTAAAGGGGAAATCAGATGTTTGTCAGGCTGTAAAGAATTTTTCTATAATGGTGCAGAATCAATTTCAAACAAATATCCAAGTCTTTAGAAGTGATAATGGCAAAGAATATTTTAATACTATCCTGGATGATTTTTTCTAAAAACTGGGATTGTACATCAAAGTTCATGTCCTAATACTCCTCAACAAAATGGAGTTGCTGAAAGAAAAAATAGACATTTATTGGAGGTTGCTAGAGCTCTACTTTTTTCAAATAAAGTACCAAAATATTTGTGGGGCGAAGCTGTTTTAACAGCTGCATATTTAATTAATAGAATGCCCTCAAAAATTCTGAATTTTCAAACTCCAATTAATACTTTTAAAGAATGTTTTCCTAGTACTCGTGTTTTAACCGATCGACATTAAGAATCTTTGGTTGCACAAACATTTGTTCATGAACATAAAAATGTTGGAAAACTTGAACCACGTGCTATAAAATGTGTTTTGTTGGATACTCTCCAACCCAAAAGGATATAAATGTTTTGATCCAAAAACAAGAAAATGTTTGTCACTATGGACGTTACATTCTTTGAAAATAAACCTTTTTTTGATGACACTCATCAAGGGTGGGATATAAAAGAAGACTTGTTTCAAATTGAGGACATGAGTTTTTTAAATAGTTTATCTTTACCTGCATCACAAAGTTCGAGACTTATATACGCACCAACAAAATTGGCCATGATTCTTTAAGCGATCCTACTCTGTATGAGTAAGGAACTTTGTGAATCTGAGCCCACATTTTCTCATGAAAAAAACAATGAAATTCCTGAAAATAATAATAGTGATGATCTAATTGAAATGCCACAAAATAATGAGTCACTTCAGGAAAACAGATTTGAATTAGGAAACGGAATTTGGAAAGGGAAGGTTTTTGTGAAAAAGCACCACAAAGAAAAAGATAAGTCCACGTCTCAACACTGTCAGGAATCTGAACCGGGGAATGATCAACCTTCTAAGAATAGAAAAGGTAAGTCCATCTCTGTTTCTGAAAGTCGTATTTTGTATCCTGATATTGATGATTCTGTTGCCATTAGAAAACCTGTTAGATCTTGTACTAAACACCCCATGTCTAATTTTATATCATATTCAAATTTGTCTTAATCTCTGTCTGCCTTCACCTCAAAATTGTCTAGTGTAGAAATTCCAAAAAATGTACAGATTGCTCTAGAAATTCCAAAGTGGAGGGAAGCTGTACTTGAGGAGATGAAAGCTCTAGAAAAGAACAAAACTTGGAGTGTTACGACACTACCGGATGGCAAGAAGACAGTTGGATGCAAATGGGTGTTTACTGTGAAGTATAATTCAGATGGGTCAATTGAAAGGTACAAGGCTCGCTTGGTGGCTAAAGGCTTTACTCAGACCTACGGTATAGACTACTCTGAGACATTTGCTCCTGTTGCAAAATTGAACACTGTAAGAATTCTTTTATCTCTTGCTGCTAACCTGGATTGGCCCCTACATCAATTAGATGTTAAGAATGCATTTCTTAATGGCAATCTAGAAGAAGAAGTATACATGGACATTCCTCCTGGCTTTGAAAACAAATTTGGATCAAATGTATGCAAACTAAATAAGTCTTTGTATGGACTAAAACAATCCCCTAGAGCTTGGTTTGAAAAATTCACTCAGTCCATGAAGAAGCAAGGGTACATTCAAGGACAGGCTGATCACACCTTGTTCACAAAGTTCTCTCAAGATGGAAAATTTGCTGTCCTGATTGTATATGTTGATGATATTGTCCTTACTGGAGATGATACAATTGAAATGGCTAGAGTAAAAGAGAAACTAGCGGTAGACTTTGAGATCAAGGACTTAGGATCCATGAGATATTTTCTTGGTATGGAGGTTGCTCGGTCAAAGAATGGTATTGTGGTTTCACAGCAGAAATACATTCTAGACTTATTGAAAGAAACAGGAATGAGTGGATGTCGTCCCACAGATACCCCTATGGATCCTAATGCTAAACTTTGGGGAGAAGGAAATGTTCCGGTTGATACTGGAAGATATCAGAGGTTGGTTGGAAAATTGATTTATTTGGGACACACCCGACCTGATATTGCTTTCTCAGTTAGTGTAGTAAGTCAGTTTATGCATTCTCCTTACGAGGAACATCTTGAGGCAGTCTACAGGATAATGAGATATTTGAAGGGAAATCCTGGTAAAGGCTTACATTTTAAGAAAACTATTCAAAGAAATGTGTCTATCTTCACCGATCTTGATTAGGGTGTTACCACGGATGGAAGATCGACCTCTGGATATTGTACCTATGTTTGGGGTAATCTTGTGACATGGAGGAGTAAGAAACAAGGAGTTGTAGCAAGAAGTAGTGCAGAAGCTGAGTTTAGAGCTATGTCTCAAGGTATTTGTGAAGGATTATGGATCCTTAGAGTATTAGAAGAACTTAAGATGAAAATTGAGCTTCCATTAAAGTTATACTCACGAAAGCGCCATTAGCATAGCGCATAACCCATTCAACATGAGAACCAAACATATTGAGATTGATCGACACTTCATAAAGAGAAGTTAGATCTGGAATCATATGTCTTCCTTTTGTGACTTCAAATCGACAAGCTGGATATCTAACCAAAAGTTTGGCAAGACCAACCTTTGAACATTTGATAGACAAATTGGGCATGATAGATATCTATGCACCAACTTGAGGGGGGGTGTTGGAAAATATCTTATTTCCTTTTTTTTTATTTCTATTTATTGTATTTTATTTCTCTTTATTCTCTATTAAAGAGAGAATTAATTATCATTATTGTATGACTACTATATATACCAGCCTTAGAGCTGAGGAATAAAACATAACAGTTGTTTACCATTCCTTTCAATAGGTGTACTTGGGTATTATATTTATGGGGGATCCTACACCCGGATCCAGGTTTCCTTAGGTAAGTAGAAACAAATCATCGCGACTATTCACCATAGACCGAAACAGTTAAAATGATGGCTAAGGTTAGTGTGACACTTTGGATGTCCTAATGTTCCTCATGTTCAATTGAGGAAATATTTGGCGTCTGCGTGGTGTCATCAAGCACTAACTAAACTTTTAGAACCCTAATTGACTCATCTTGGCCATTAGAAGGTAGTGAGATAGCCGACTTCAGTGTATACTGAGGTTGGTTGATACTCGATGATACGCTCATTGAGATTCGACTTTCGGGATGTTTCAGTCAGATATTTGGTAACCGCACTGAAATAAATCCTGCGAGAAAGATATATGATATGAGATTCCTAGAACCCGGTTACTATTGTAGAACAGGTTGACCCAACTTAAAGTCTGGTGAAGGGTAGACACCTATACCTCATGCAAGCCTTTAAACTAGGGCTATTGTGTGAATTATTTGTGCTTGCAACTTGAACATGACATCATGACATCATAACATCATTACATTTCTAACCATTTCAAGGACCTAGGGATTTATCTTTGCTCTTTGTTGTAGGGTTATGGCTTCCAGGAAGACTATCCGAATCAACTTTGTGGGTATACCTTCTCAACTCAAGGAGTTAGTTTCAAAAGTTCTTGACCATGCTCAGTTCATCAAAAGACATGGTTATCTACTCGACTTTGTTACCTCCGGTTTTGAATAAGATATGATGAGCTTCGTATTCTAGTTCTTTGATCCAAAACATCACTGCTTTACCTTCCCAGACTATCAGTTGGTACCTATAGCGGAAGGATTCTTTAAGCTACTTGGGATATCCATCTTTGATCAGGTACCTTTCATTGGTCTAGAAAGAGTTTTGAGTTTTGAAGAGATTGCGGAAACTTTACATCTAAAGTGGTCAGACGTTGAAGCTAATTGTGAAACAAGAAGTGGAGTCAATGGTTTGCTTGCTAAATTTTTGATAAAGAAGGCTCAAGAATTCTTAAAGTCCATGAGTTTCCACACTTTCGAAGATATTTTAGCTTTACTAATCTATGGTGTGGTGTTATTTCCTAATCTGGATCAATTCATAGACGTGAACGCCATCAATATATTCCTCACTCATAATCTTATGCCTACCTTGCTCGGAGACATTCTACATTCTCTTCACACTCGTACTATGAAGTGACAAGGGGCTCTCATGTGTTGCATACCATTATTATCCAGGTGGTTTATTTTGCACCTTCGCCGATCAGTAATGAAGAATGAACAAGGTTAGAAATGGTCTCAAAGGTTGATATCACTCTCTCACTCAGATATCTGTTGGTGTCTATACTCTCAAAAAGACATCACTTTCATTGATAGTTGTGGGGAATTCCCCAAGGTGCCAATCCTTGGCATAAGGGGAGGTATCACTTGCAATCCTTCTTCGACATTACGATAGTTTGGTTTTGCTCGAAGCCATAGTCCTCATGACATGCTTATCCAAGGTATTGTATTTGACCACGAGAACGATCTCCATGATTATCCTCTAAGCTTTATACACGCATGGAGCATGGTGAAGAAGATTGATACCAAGACTTTGGGTCATAAAAATTCCATTCCTTGGGAACCTTACCTCAAATGGGTGCAGATGCATGCTCAAAATCTCATGATGCCATATGCTGCTATTCTACCAGTAATTATGGAACCTGTTGTTGAAGGCGACGAGTCTTACACCATTCCTCATCCAAACATGCCCACCGATTCTGAAGAATTGAAGAGATCCTGGATTCAACTTAAAGAAGAAAGGGATACCTTCGAAGCTCAATGCTATCCAGGAGAGAAAAGAGTATTGGAGTTGATAAAACTACTTCACGAGGAATGGATCATTAACACCTATGTCAACACAAAGAGGAAGCGTCAATGGGAGTCGTAAACACTAGGAGTTTTATGCTTGAACTTTCCTTTGTATTTACTAATTTACTAATGAAAAGTTTGTTCTTGTTGTTTACCAAATTTAAATTCCTAAGGTCCTTGGAAACATTTCATTGCATACCATATCATAGCATATCATTTCATAACAAGTACTTCGAAGACCGGTTTTCTTATTCTCTTGTTGTTTATTTCAGCAGAAATGGCTCTCGAACAAACTGTCAAAGATCTCCAAGCTCGGAATGCTCAGCTCTAAGAGATATTCACTAACTTGGCCCAAGGACAAAAAGAACTGAAAGAGCTCATCACTAAGAAAAATAAAAAGAAGATTGCTGGTATTCTGAACATGGGGAAAAGGTTCAGAGGTCCGATCAAGGTAGTCAGACAACTTGAATTCTCAGAAAAAGCGATGAAACTGAAGGAAGCCATCATGGCTCTGAAGAAGAAGATGAGGAAGACTATATGAGCGAGCAGTATCCTCATGATGATGAGAGGTATAATCAACTCGAAGACCGTCTGAATGCTGTGGAAAGCCTGAAAATGTCAGGATTGAACTTTGATGATTTAAGTCTGGTTCTAGGAGTGGTGTTTCCTCGCAAATTCAAAGTTTATAAGTTTGCAAAATATGATGGTGTTTCTTGTCCGAAGCTTCATTTGAAGTCCTATGTTCGGAAGATTCAACCATACACCGTTGGTAGGAAGTTATGGATGCATTTATTTCAAGAGAGTTTGTCTGGAGCACAATTAGAGTGGTATTATCAACTGGAAAATACCCACATTCTTACCTAGAATAATTTTGTAGATGCTTTCTACAAACACTACCAGTATAACGCTAAATTAGCATCAACCCGTATGCAATTGCAGAGTATGTCTATGGGTCGTGATGAAAAGTTCATAGAGTACGCTAAGAAATGGAGAGATCTAGCAGGCAAAGTCCAGCCACCCTTGTCTAATAGGTAATTGGTTGACATGTTTATGGTTACATTGACCGGTCCATTTTTTAATCATCTAATTGGAAATTCTTCGTCCTGATTCACCGAGCTGATATTGATAGGAGAACGTATTGAAGCTAAAATCAAGAGTGGAAAAATTCAAGTCGAGACATCTTCATGTGATGCGAAGAGTTCTTTTGGTGGGAAGAAAGAAGCCAATATTGTGTTTGGTCAAAAGAGTCGTGATAAAAATGATCTCCATCAATCTGTGGGGGCAGTCCTAATTTCTAATCCCACACCAGTGCAACCTCAACAAGATAATACATGTAGACAGAACGCGCCAAAAAGACAATTCACGAAGATCAACATGCCGTTGTCTCAAGCGTTGCAACATATGTTGAAAGCAGAGCTGATTACTTTGAGGGATCCGCCTCAGCATGTTAACACATCTTCTCCAAAGTATAATCCCAATGTAAGGTGTGCATACTATTCCAATGGGCCTGGACATTACACGAACAACTATTGGGCCCTGAAGAATAAGATCCAACATATGATTGAAGCTCAGGAGATTGAATTCTATTCTCCTTTTGAAACTCCAAATGTGATCACCGCACCAGTGCCTGATCATGGCAAGAGTGCCAATGCCATTGATGATGACTCCTATGTTTTTTCTATGAGTGAGTTGACTACTCCCTTAATGACTATCAAGAATAATCTATTGTGAACCTATTTATTCCCAGGGTGTTTCGACAATTAATGCTACTGTGCATCTGAACCCAATGGTCGTGTCTGGTTGAAGAGAGATATTCAGTGCCTGATGGACAACTGAGAAGTGTTATTCATGAAAGCTCCGTCTGTAGAGATTTTGTATGAATATATTTCAAAAAACTTGAAAAATTGAAGAAAAAACCATATCTGAAGTCTGGGATACCTTGGGTCAGCCAAGTAGGAAATATGATTTCATGGTGAAATATATCGTTCCTGAAAGTTCCAAGATTACAATTAAAGATGTCAAAGTAACCAGATGGGGAGATGACGACTATCCCAAAGAATATATTGATATAAATACGATAAAGATCACCTTTGTAGGTCCTGTGAAGATTGCGCCCAGAGTGACACCTTTGATTATCACCATGCCTATGCCAATCCCATATTCCTCCGAAGTTTACTACCTGTTGTACCCCAATTTCCCCCCTAAGATTCTCTCATACATTCATACAATTGCATTGCACAAAGATCACAAATTATTTCTCTCTCCCCCCTCTCTCTCTCTCTCTCTCTCTCTCTCTTATCTTTAGGGTTTGCCCTTTGGGAGATCACCAAGCACCTTGTGGAATTTATTATTGCTTGTGTGTGATGATTGATATTTGACTAACCATAATGTGTGTACTTTGATCTCTAAATGTTGTAGGTGAATGGTGCACAAGTTCCTCAAAGAATTGGTAGTTTCATGAGTGTATCTCCATGTTTTCTCGCATCAATTCTCAAGAATTTGAAAGTATTGTATCTCCTTGAAGAATTTTCCTATCATCAACCATGCTCTCTTATCTTGAATGTATGCCTCATGCTTGAAAAATATCATTAAATTCAAAGAATTCTCCATCCCATGGTCATCTCTCTTGAAATTAGGGTTTTGGGCTTCCGAGGACCATATCTTGATTTTTATGTGAAGTTTATGGATGAATTCAAAGCCATTTGACTCTTAAAAGGACTTCCAATTGAATATTCTTGGATCTAAGAAGTTTAAGTGATGCGAAGGTTGTTTTTGAGGTCTATGATTGCCCACTCTCTAGATTGATGCTTCATCTACCTTGTGTGACTTCAAAGGATCATATCTTGGTCATCACTTGTCTCCTTGAGCTAATTTTTCTTTCAAAATGAACCTAAGGATGTCTAATACAACTTAGTTTAATTTTTGAGAAAAGAAAATGCTTGGAAATTTGCCTGTGAGGTCAAAGATCACAAGTCCTTGATGAATTCCTCAACTTTTGGTTAATCAACTTCAAATGAACATATCTTAAACATCATTTATCATTTTGAGGTCATTATTTTTGCACAACAATATTGAAGATGTGAACCTTATCTCCATATAATCCTTGAAGGTTGAAAGTGTTTGAAAGTTGCTTAAAGGAGATAAAAGATTATAGGTCATTTCACAAAATTTGATCAACTTCACAAGGCCATAACTTTCTCAATTTTTGGAATTTTTGGATGGTTCTTTTTGAAAAATGTTCCTTGAGATGTATACTCCCTTTCATATTTGAAAATCAAAAGCTAATTTTGAGTAGAAGGCCATGTTTGGATGGAAAAGATTATAGGTCATATTTTGTGAAAAACTTAGAATTTTTTGTAAGTGTGAAAATTCAGATGATTTCACACAATTTCAAGAGGATATAACTTTTTTCTCAGGATGCCAAATGCTATCTTTCCAAGTGCATTGCAAAGCTTGTAATATCATCTTTCTAAAGAGTCCTATAGTGCATCATAAAGGTCCTTGAGTGATGAGAACCATGGTTGCAAAATAGGTGCCTTGGAACTGAAGTTTTCCTTAAAGTCAGATTTAGAATGGATTGTTTTGACCTTTAAACACATAATTCTTGCGCGTTTTTGCATCTAATCATGTTTAGAAACCTTCCAGAAGTGATTAACACCTTGAAACAGAAGTTTTGATCGTGTTTTGACACAAAATGAGTCACACTTCACTCGTGCACACTCCTTGCATGAAATCACTCAAAACCTCACTAATTCTCTCAGTTCTCATCACCATTCGCTTCTCCTATAAATAAGGGACACATTCCACTCATTTCCTCAAGCTTGAAGAGCCAGAAAATCGCTGCTAAACTCACACCAAACCTTACATTTATGAGATTTCGTTTTCACTCTTAGACCACTTCCATTTTGAAATTTACCATTCATTTTTCTTCCTTTAACTTCATTGAACCTAACAGAACAAGAATCGTGCCTTGAAGCTTCCTCAATCGTGCTATCTAAGTCCAGTTTCAGAGCTCTTAAAGTGAACTTTGTTCAGGTAGGAATCTCTATCAAACCATGTAAAATAAAGCATCCTTGTACTCTCCTCATCTCCTCGATCCTTGTGATCTTCACCATTTGCATTTTCATTGAGAATTGACTGAGAATTTCTGGAAACAAGTGCTCGCTATTATTTCTATTTTTTCCCCAAATTGTCCATGATAGAAGTGAAATAAATTCTTCGTGAGGGTACCATTATAATCGTCTTGAAGAGATGAAGCGAATGACACAGGTCTGAAGAATTTATTTCACAGTTTGAGAAATGACCATGGATGATGGCTGGAGGTTGAAGATGACCTACGTGTTTGTCTTCAACCAATGAAGGCATGACATGTAATTTTTTTGAATTGGTTATGGTGTTTTGATTTTACCATACGCGCGTAATGTGAGCCCTTGGATCTGAATACTTTTGTGAGTCAGACTTCATCCAACGCGTGACATTAATTCTGATTTTATTTTTTAAAGTTTAATTTAATTGGTGATACAGTGTGATTTCCAAGAGGTCCACATCAAGCACATCGCGTCTGATCCATTAAAGTAGCTTACTAACATGTTTTGACTATGATCAGATGGTCCACATTTTTTCTACTTTTATTTTATTTTCTAATTTTATATTTTTAATGTTTTAAACTTCAAAAATCATATCAAATTCGTTTATAGTCCAAAAATTATGAAAAAATACACAAAAATATTTTGAAATATTACCTTTCTGAATTTTATTTTTTCATAATTTTATTTTCATATTTGATATTTTTTATGATTTTTCTCTTTTATTTGATGTTTTAAATTGTTTTAAAATACTTTTTGGCATTTAAAAATTCTGGAAAAATTATGGAAGGATCCAATAGTCATTAGGCAAATATTATGACCTCATTTTATTTTTACTTCTGATTTTACTATTATTTGCTATTTTTGGCTTATTTCATCATTTTCTTTTTATTTTAAAAATAGTTTTTGACTTAGAAATTTTTTTGAAAAAACATTGTCAACACTTGTTGACCTTTGTTTGACTTTGGGTAATTTTTCTAGAATTTTATTTGGATGAAAAAAAATACTATTAATGTATTTCGTCAATAAAGTCCAACTTAATAACCTAATTTCAAATTTAGTTTTAACCCTTTTATTTGATTTTTATTTTCAATTTATTTTGCTGACTTTTGAATTAAATTTGGAGTCACAAATTTCCTCAACATCAATGGAATTTGGGTGTTGATAGGTCTCTTGACCAAATTCACCAAGAAAGTTGATTGATTTTGACGAAGTTAGACCGAATAAAATTCATCTAATACAGAATAAATTTGAAAATGTTTTCTTCTTCTTCATCTTATTTTTCTTTTGTCCCGATTCGGAGAAAGTGATCAATTGGTGGCATGAACTTTAAATGTTCTAACATAAGCCCCAAAAGATAGCTTGAGCTTTGATCTTGGTTCAACACTTGTGGCGTTTGTCGTGTGGTCGCGTTAATTTCTAATCAAGCTTCTGGCAAGTTTCCACTAACCTTGACCATTTGAAATTCTCAATTATCTTTGAGCAAGTGATATGATAATTCCAAAACCGGTGATATACTTGACAAAAAAAATTGAAACTTGTCGTGTGGTCGCGTTGATTCTATCAAGCTTCTGACAAGTCTTCATGCATAAGCTTCAAGATGCTCACCTTGCTGACTGAAGCAACTCGATTTTCAAAAATAATCATTTAAAAGTGAATTTAAAAAAAAAACAATGAAATCGCCACCTAATTTTATTCGTTCTAAAAAAAGAACGGGGAAATATAGATAAAACCCACAAAAATCGGATAAGGCGGTCTACAAGACCAAAAGAGATGGATTCGGGAGTCGGTTACGCAAGGGGAAGGTATTAGCACCCCTTACGTCCATCGTACTCGATGGGACCCATTTAGTTCGAAATGTGTTTGTGTGTGTGTATCGCTAATTCCTAAATCATGAATTTAAGAAAGAAGAAAACGGGATTTGTTTGTTATTATTTTGAGTTTGACACGGTTTAGGAACCGCGTGCCTACGTATTCCCTCGTGCAATGGGAAAGTCAAAACTCCGTAGTTCTTGTTGAAAATGTCTTGGATTGGTTGTGTTGATTTTAGTTGAAAATGTTTTTGATTTTTGATAATCGCATATGAGCGAAAAAAAGATTTGAATGGGTTGAATTGATTTTAATGGTAGATGACAAGTACCAAAACGTTGGGATATCCTCTAACGATTCGATACTCGAGATTGGTGATTGAGGTCAACCGATCTTCTCTCATCCAAAATCTTTATTATGAAAGGAGTGAGGTGAAACAAAGTTCACTTTTATTAAGTGTTATGGAATAAAGTATTTAAGTCATTGGGTTACCCTCTAATGGCCCAAATACTTTACATTTTAATTAAATCGTCGGGCGAACCTCTAACAATTTAATTAAATACCATACCACTATTTTTTGTTTTTTTGTAGAAAAATTGATTTTTGAAAACAAATTCAATTAATTAATTTAATATGAAAGTGTTTTAAATGTTCAAGTGTATGGAATAAAGTATTCAAGTCATTGGGTTACCCTCTAATGGCCCAAATACTTTACATTTTAATTAAATCGTTGGACCTCTAACAATTTAATTAAGTACCATAACACTATTTTTGTTTTTGTAGAAAAATTGATTTTGAAAACAAATTCAATTAATTAATTTAATATGAAAGTGTTTTAAATGTTCAAGTGTATGGAATAAAGTATTCAAGTCATTGGGTTACCCTCTAATGGCCCAAATACTTTACATTTTAATTAAATCGTTGGGCGGACCTCTAACAATTTAATTAAGTACCATAACACTATTTTTTATTTGAAAGTGTATTGAAAATTGCGGCGTTGGACGTAGAGAAATGATATTGCGGGTTATGATTAACCAAGTATATGGACTTGATTAACCTCGTGAGGATAGGTGCTCCTATCCCCAACCATGAGACCCTAGTGCATGGTGATTGGTATATGGACCAATTGTTTTTTTCCAGGTTATGATTAATCAAGGCAACAAGGGCCCTAATTAACCTCGTGAGGATGGCCATGCCCATCCCCAACCATGAGACCCTTAAAGAATTTGGTGTGGGTAACCAAAAATAAGAGAGAGCGGAGGCGTTGTTGTTTTTATATTAATGTGAGAGTGGAGTGTTCGATCGCGTAATAAACATACAAGCGGATAATGTAGTAGCGGATAATAAAAGAAAATAAATTAACACACAATACAAATCGGAATTTAAATAATTATTAGTATAGATATTTTTTTACTTGATGAAAAAACAACTACCAATTTAATTGGTGATTCAACAAATAAAAAACTACCATATGCCAAATATTATTTAATACATCATTATATATAAAAACTTGCATAAAAATTGAATTTAAAGAAAAGTTTAGGAATGGGTGCATTTGAAGCTTTAAAGTGGAGGTGTAGATAGATGAGCCCAAGCCCAAAAGCAATCTTTGGATCTGTGTGAGTGCCTCCATGGATCATACTATGGTCGCCATTCGGATCGTGGATCTGGACTTGGATCGATGGCCTTGATGCAGGAGGGTGCAAAATGGATACAATCCACATGTATACACCAGATTTCAAAGTAAACCACACAGGTGGTGACAAGTGTCACCTCCATCATGACCAAACATTTCTTCAACTAATATCTTCCTAAATTTATTTTTATATTATAAATCATAAAAGTAAATAAAACTAACTCTAATTAAAAAAACTAGTACTAATATATAATGAAAACAAAAGTCAGTTTATTATTATTATATTTTTATATATTATTTTTACTTTTTGATCTAAAAAAAAACTAAATTAGTTTTATTACAATTTTTATAATAACATAAAATAAAATTAAACCTATTAATAACTAATCTTAAATTATATTTTAAAAATAAAAATAAAAAAACGGAATCCACTTTTTAAAACCCAAAACCAAATCAGTTTAAATGAAAACAAGATTAGTTTATAAAAAAAACAAATTACTAACTAAGTTAAAATAAATACTATGTAAATAAAATTAAGACTAAACATCTACTTATTAAAAACTGATTATACTAATACTTAAAATTTGCAAAAAAACTCTCACGATCTAAAAAAAAAACTCTCACCTCCTCTCAACCCTCTCTCACAGTCTCACTCTCGTCTCATGCATATTCTCACCGCCGCTCTCGTTGTCGGATCCTCACCGATCGCTCGCGGTTCCTCATCGCTATCGTTCTTCGCTCTCATCTATTTCCGATCCGCACCGTTCTCAATCGCGATTTCGATCCTCACCGTTTCTCATCGGATCTCGCCGACTCTCTAAACTCTCTCTTACTCGAACCCTGTTACTGCTATTGTATTCTGATTTCTTGGAATTTATGTTTACAGGTTTGGGAATGGAAAGGGGGTGAAACCCTAACTCTGATTTGGCGAGGACGGTGTTGCTATGAGGAAACGGATGCTGGAAAAAAATGAAAACGAACAGAAAAGGAAAGTTGAGATCAGGAGGTCTACACGGCGGCGGACGGCGATGTGTACTCGCAACCCCGGTGAGACCTTTCTGTATACCTTATTCTCTGCTTCTGTTGCCTCGTTATATCTCTTTCTGAAGGATTTCTTTCTGGAAAATGATGATATTAGTTTAGATGGGTATTGTTCTGTGTTTGGTTTTCTGGTCAATCTTGTTCTGGGTTTTGGCTTGATAGTGTTTAGTATGCTGTTAGGGTTTTGTTTCTGATGGATTTCGGCTAGGGATTTGTGAATAGTAGCTGCTTTGTGTTATAAACTTCAATGTTTTTATACTGTCAGAACTTAGGGTTTTGGTTGATCTGATTTTGAAAAACAAGGCCTCCCCAATGCTTGATGGGCTTGCATCCTTTTGTTGTTGGGCTGATAATTTTGATTTTTTCTGGCTGTTTGATGCTGTCTTGCTGCTATGTATTCTGATGTCTTGGTTGTGTAATGCTGTTTTTGGTAAAACTTGCCCGAAAGGACGTATACCCTTGCTGCCCTGTATAAGGCTACAGTACTGTCATGCCAAAACTGTTTTTTATAACTGCTTTTCCTCATCTTCTTTCCACACCTCCTATTGTGAACCAAGGGTACCCTTGAGGATTTGCAATAGTGAGCTTTACGGCCGATGATTTGTACATGAGGCCTCGGTTTTGATCGAAACCCCCACACAACCTGATTCCGGAAAGAAAATCCTAATGATGAGATAGAAATTGTGTATTGTCTTGTAATATTACTGCTGTCCATTTATTGCTAACCAAGTTTCTTTGTTTGTTTCATGGCGCGAATGATGGTGCAAGCTCGGGAAGCGGCGAAAGAAGGTTGGTCAAGAAGGCACGGTTCGAAGATAGAACAAGGAGACATAGAAGCCAAAGAACAACAACACTCCCGTAGGAAATAGGATTAGGACATAGCATTAGTAACATTTGCTAGGACTCAAAGCTTGTAATCTAGGAACTTTTTAGAGGCTTCGAAATTTTGTAATGTTACAAATTCGAATTGACATTTGTGAATTCAATGACTCATGTAGAATTTGTATAAACTATAGTCAAGTGAACGTTGAATTCGGAAAGCTTGATTCTACCTTGTAAACGAGTGTCCTTTTGAATTCGAACAAGATTTTGAAACTTGAATGTCAAGGAAAGGAAATGGAATGTTGAATGAATTTGTTTGGCTCTTTGGATTGAAACTTGTATCTTAAGATTTGACAAATTGTAACATGTAATTCGATTCGTGTCCTTGTACAATAGGAAACCTTTTTTAGAGCAATCTTGGAATTTTATAAACACAAGCTTGGAGAAATATGCACCCAATTGAATTCTTGATTGTGTAAAAAAAATTGGAAATTCATTATGCATCAAATATCCCAAAAAAAATTTGTCATGAACCAAAATTAAATTGGTCAAAACAAAACATGTTGAAATATTGATAATCAAATGCATCCAATTCCTACTTCACTCTATAGTTCCAATTTGTAGTCTTGAACCAAACGAGTAGTAACATAGTTGTTGCATTTTTTAGAACTTGAATCCTCTTGAATTTCCCGGCCACAAAGCTTCCATGTTTATCCGTTCATGTAGAAATCCGGAGTCCTTTGCTACTTGAAACAAAAATTGAAACTCTAAGTTTCAAATAAAATTCTTGATTCAAAACTTTAGTCGACTTGCGATTTCATGATTCTTTAAGAATTGAGCGATAGATTCCACTTGAAATTAATGGGATTATCACGCATTTCCAAGTCGAAACATATTCGGTAGTAGAGAAAGATTTGAAACCAAACGAATTCCATAAGGAAACTTCTAAGTTTTTCAAAGAATGCCTTGAGTCTTGTGAGCGATGAGCGCGGAAAAAATCTAAACACTGGCAACTTGACATTCGTAAATCTTGTAAACAAACCCTCGGATGAATATTTTCACATACATCAACTATCGCCAAGAACGAATAAAGTTGACGAGCAAACCAAATGCACTAGAACTGGAATTGTTGATCAATAAGCGGATAATCATAATCCACCCTTTTACATCTTGAACAATGAACTTGAAACAACCAAAACCCAAACTCGTGATGAATTGATCTCACGAATCGGAGGTAATAACATTCATAATAACCAGACTCCGTAGCTCCATCAAACAGACCATTCAATTCAACAATCGAACACCAAGCCCGCCGATAGATATGAGCGAATAAGATTTAACATTAAACCTCGTCATTTTCAAATATCCCAAATTGGTGAAAACACCACGCCTTTTACGCTCAGCGGAGAAATCTTTGGGAATCAACTCCAATCCGTAACCATAGACCCGGTGATATGAATGCATGTGAGTGTTATGATAAATCGAAGCCTAAACGGATAAAACCGAGATAGGAGGGCAAATTTTGGGTGCAATTGCCCTATTTAATCGTCTTAAACACGAAAGTGAAATTGGCTAGCCTTTTGAACTTTCAAGGTAGAAGAAGATTAAATACTAAAAGAACCCTAAAATTTGCGCTCCGAAGAACAAGTAGAAATATTTTTGCTTTTTTGTATTTTCAATTTCTTTGATTTTTTTTTTAAATATTTTTATAGTGGGATCGGGAACAAAAGCTCTGGTATGTCAGGTAAGGATATTAGACATACACAAGAAAGAGACCGACCGAAGACGACTCTAACAAAAGTTTCGAAATATACATGCCCGGTAAGGATATTGGACACATAAAGATCGAATATACATGTTCGGTAAGGATATTGAACACATATAGGTAGCATATGGTAAGGATATTAGACATACAGGAAAGAGACCGACAAGGCGACTCTAACAAAGGTTTGAAATATACATGCCCGTAAGGATATTGGACACATAAAGATCGAATATACATGTTCGGTAAGGATATTGAACACATATAGGAGCATATATCGTAAGGATATTAGACATACGGAAAGAGACCGAAGACGACTCTAACAAAAGTTTGAAATATACATGCCGGTAAGGATATTGGACACATAAAGATCGAATATACATGTTCGGTAAGGATATTGAACACATATAGGTAGCATATGTCGTAAGGATATTAGACATACAGTGGAAAGAGACCGAGAAGACGACTCTAACAAAGGTTTGAAATATACATGCCGGTAAGGATATTGGACACATATAGATCGAATATACATGTTCGGTAAGGATATTGAACACATATAGGGAGCATATGTCGGTAAGGATATTAGACATACAGGAAAGAGACCGGAAGGCGACTCTAACAAAGGTTTGAAATAAACATGCGGTAAGGATATTGGACACATAAAGATCGAATATACATGTTCGGTAAGGATATTGAACACATATAGGAGCATATGTCGGGTAAGGATATTAGACATACACTAGAAAGAGACCGACCGAAGACGACTCTAACAAAAGGTTTCGAAAAATACATGCCCGGTAAGGATATTGGACACATATGGATCGAATATACATGTTCGGTAAGGATATTGAAAACATATAGGTAGCATATGTCAGGTAAGGATATTAGACATACACCGGAAAGAGACCGACCGAAGACGACTCTAACAAAGGTTTCGAAATATACATGCCCGGTAAGGATATTGGACACATATAGATCGAATATACATGTTCGGTAAGGATATTGAACACATATAGGGAGCATATGTCAGGTAAGGATATTAGACATACACAGGAAAGAGACCGACCGAAGACGACTCTAACAAAGGTTTCGAAATAAACATGCCCGGTAAGGATATTGGACACATAAAGATCGAATATACATGTTCGGTAAGGATATTGAACACATATAGGGAGCATATGTCAGGTAAGGATATTAGACATACACTAGAAAGAGACCGACCGAAGACGACTCTAACAAAAGGTTTCGAAAAATACATGCCCGGTAAGGATATTGGACACATATGGATCGAATATACATGTTCGGTAAGGATATTGAACACATATAGGGAGCATATGTCAGGTAAGGATATTAGACATACACCGGAAAGAGACCGACCGAAGACGACTCTAACAAAGGTTTCGAAATATACATGCCCGGGAAGGATATTGGACACATAAAGATCGAATATACATGTTCGGTAAGGATATTGAACACATATAAAGAGCATATGTCAGGTAAGGATATTAGACATACACCGGAATGAGACCGACTGGAGCAGACTCACTGGGGGGAAAGATATATGGAATGGTAAAATCGTTGATCGAAGACGAATTCACGGGGAAAGAGGCCAAACAAAGGGGACTCTAGCAAGAATTGCCAAACTATGTCGGACTTTAACAAGGTTGCAAATGTGCAAGAAATACTATATCCCTCAGGCCAAAGGCGGGGTGTAATTCTTCAAGAGCGGCAATTATATGAATTACCACACACCAAGTATGGATACTCAAACAATTGAGAAGCAAGAAAGGTTAGACACCGACTCTTACTCGCGCTCTAACGACAGAGGCAAACATGGGTAAGATAACCAACAATGAGAATTTACAAACAGCAAGACGCTTGGTAAATATATTGCATTTGAATGATGTAGGAGACCGACACGGGGTCAAAAATGCAGATAACAAACAAGAAGAATTTCTTGAGGGAACTCTGACTGGGAATACCACTTGGGGATTTCTTTTATTGATAAACTTCTCTTCGGAGACGCAAATGGTACTCGAGAAACATTTTAATCTGGCTTATGCCTAGATGCATGTTTGAGATTATTATTTTGGCGTAATGCTCCATATCAATGGAAATGCTACGCGTTTTTGAGGATGCCATGTAATGCAATGACGCATGTTTTAATGATTCATCCAGGACTAAAGGCAATTGTGAGCTGCCGAGGGAACATCAACCCTCCATGAATTGAATACAATCATCTGGTCTTCATCAAAGAGATGATAGTCGGGACCCTGGTAGTGGGATTATGGAATAAAAGTATCATCTTTCAATGATTAACATCACTGGGGAAGTAACTCTTGGAGATCGACATTCATCTGGGACGATGATCTTGTCACGTAGTGTTCGTGATTTCGATAGCTCTGGATTACGAGCTTTTGCATAAGAGGAATCAACGACACCTTCTGGCACAAGTGAGCTTTTGAAAGTGATCTTGCTGGTGTAGACCGTTCTTTGCAATCTTCCGCGTCGGGGAAGGATCGATAACATCCAAGGGCGCACATATGCCATGGATACCCCTTGCGGGAGAGAAAGAAGTTTTGTTGGAAATTTAAGCTCAAGCGTGCAACGCTCTTTATTTAAAATCTTTGCATGACAAAAACTGTAAAACAGGAGATATAACAATAATTCGGCTACAGTGATCAACTATTTCATTCGTTAATGCCGTGTACCCGTAATTCCGAGTAACTTCAGAAATTATGCCATGTGCCGTTGGGCACTGATGTTTCATATGCGAAGTTTATTGAAAATATCGGACGTCGTTTTTGCAAACAAAACAGTTAAAAATACATGAAAATAAGACAGAGATAAATGATAGAAAAACACAATTTGGATGAAAGTAATTTTATTGATTGATTAGCCCGTAAATGAGCATTTACATCAAGAAGCAAATCCTGAAAAGAGGCAATTGCTTATACATCAAAGTTAAAAGAAAAGGTGACAATAAAAATCATGGATTTTGTCGAATCCTGAATCCGCCATGCTCTTCACAACTTCAACATCCCTTAACATTGAGCTATCCGAAATGCTCCGATTAGCCTAACCCTCAATCCTCTGGATTATCAAGTTTTTGTAGATAGCTGACCAAAACATGTGTCGTGCAGATTGTAGTCGTTCGCCTTGAATCCCTAATTTTTGCCTGGACCGCCCTTTCGGGTTTTCAATCCACCGGGATACCCTTTTTTGCCCAAGCCGCCCTTTCAGGTTTTCGACTTGCCGGGTGTACAATCTTTTATATTTATCCCTAACTTTTGCCCGAACCTCTTGGTTCGTCGGGATGCCCTTATTTTGCTTAGGCCAGTCAACCTAACAGGTCTCTTTTATGCGAAGTATTTTTGACTACATCTGCATTGATCGGGTGAGGAAATCCTCTCCGTCCATAGTTGCGAGCAACATAGCTCCTCAGAAAACTTTCTTCACAACATACGGTCCTTCATAATTTGGAGCCCACTTGCCCCGTCGGTACTATTGGGAGGAAAAATTCTCTTGACACAAGGTCACCGACTTGGAAATTCCGAGGACACACTTTCTTGTCGAAAGCCCTTTTCATCGCTTTTGGTATAGCTGTCCATGACAAACATTTGTCAATCTCTTCTCGTCAATGAGATTTAATTGATCAAGTCTGTTCTGAACCCATTCAGCTTCATCGAGTTGCACATCTGTTAAAATCCTTAAGGAAGGGATCTCAACTTCCACGGGTAGGACTGCCTCCATACCGTATACCAAGGAAGGAGTTGCCCTGTTGGCGTGCGTATTGAAGTGCGATAGCCGTGCAAGGCAAATGGCAACATCTCGTGCCAATCCTTGTAAGTGATAACCATCTTGTACAATCTTCTTGATATTCTTGTTTGCCGCCTCCACGGCACCATTCATTTTGGACGATATGGAGAAGAGTTATGATGTTTTATTGAAAGTCACCTGACTCTTTCATCATTTTGTTGTTGAGATTCGAGCCGTTATCGGTAATGATCTTCTCGGGAACCCATAGCGACAAATGATATTATGCTTGATGAAGCGTGTGACCACTTGTCTAGTGACACGAGCATAAGATCTTGCCTCGACCCATTTGGTAAAGTAGTCAATGGAAACAAGGATGAATCGATGTCCATTAGAAGCGGTGGGCTTAATTTCTCCAATCATATCAATGCCCCACATCGCAAAGGCCATGGAGAAGTCAAAACATTCAATGAAGAAGGTGGCACATGCATCTTATCGGTATAGATTTGACATTTGTAACATGTTTTAGCATGGTTGTAGATCGTTCTCCATGGTGGACCAATAGCACGCTCTCAAGATCTTCTTGGCCATGGTGTGTCCACTAGAGTGCGTCCGAAGGAACCTTCATGAATTTCTTCTATAATCTTATTTGCTTCGTGTCTATCACGCATCGAGCAAAAGCAGTCATAGTTCCTTTTGTATAACACACCGCCGTTGAGGAAAAATTTAGGCGAGTACTTGCGGGGCCTTCTTATCAACGATGGAAGCATCATCGGGTATTCTTCGTCTCGAGATACCTTTTGATGTCATAGAACCAAGGTTTTCATCGCTTCACCTTCTACTTCATAGCGAATCGAGGCTCATCCAACCTCATTATAGTGATAGATGGGGCATCATTCGCCCATCGACCTTAAACATGGATGTGAGTAATAGCGCATCGCAAATTGTTCTCCTCCCTTGGGATGTGATCAAAAGTGATCTCGTCGAAATAAGGGATCAGCTTGGACGTGATCTCGATATGGAATCAAATTGGTGGCGGGTCTCCCAATCTCCATTGATTTGACTAATTACAAAGCGAGAATCTCCAGTATACCGCTAAGATCTTGATTCTCGGATCAATGGTGCTTCAATTCAAAAATACAAGCTTACTCGGCCACATTATTGGTGCAATCGAAGCAGTTACGGCGTTGAATGGAATATGAAAACACGGAGAAGTGATAATGGCGCCAACACCATTTCTAATGCATTTGAGGCTCCATCGAGCGCCATTGTCCACATGAGCAGGCTCGGGTCCCTCTTGAGCCTGGAATGTTACAATCTCGATATACATAATGTCCTCATCGGGAACTCAAACTTCATCGGTGATAGTCATCATCTAATGGTTGTTGGCGAGATAGTCCGCCACCACACTACCCTTGATAGCCTACGAGTGGTGTATTGGATATCATATTACATCGGGATCATTTGCCAGCGGGCCACCCTTCCGGTGAGCGGCTTCTCAAAGATATACTTTATCGGGTCCATTTTGGAGATCAAGAAAGTAGTGTGAGTCAACATGTCTTGTCTGAGTCGTTTTCTGCCCATGAGTGCAACAAGTCTTTTCAATAATGAATACCTCGATTCGCATACATGAACTTCTTGCTCAAATAGTAAATGGCATGCTCTTTTACTTTGTCTCATCATGTTGACCGAGCACACAACCCATGGAATTCTCCAACACGGTCAAGTACATAATCAACGGTCTACCTTCCACCGGGGGTGAGAGAATTGGAGGTTCTTGTAGGTACCTCTTTATACTGTCGAATGCCGTCTGACAATCATCGTTCCACCTGGTTGTGGGATTCTTTCTTAACAACTTGAAAATAGGTTCATAGGTAGCTGTAAGATGAGAAATGAACCTAGCGATGTAATTCAGTCTTCCCAAGAAACCTCGCACTTCTTTTTCTGTCCTTGGCTCTGGCATCTCTTGTATCGCTTTTATCTTAGCAGGGTCAACCTCAATCCCTTTCTCGCTTACAATAAAGCCTAAGAGTTTCCCTGATCTCATCCCAAAGGTGCACTTACTTGGGTTCAATCTCAGCCTGAACTTTCTCAACCTTTCGAACAATTTTAACAAGTGAACCAGGTGTTCTTCTTCTGTCTGGGACTTGGCGATCATATTATCAACGTATACTTCAATCTCTTTATGCATCATATCATGGAAGAGTAACCATAGCGCGATCGTTGCCCTGCGTTCTTCAAACCAAAGGCATCACTTTGTGAAAGCTCCCCACGGTGTAATGAAAGTAGTTTTCTCCATATCATTGGGCGCCATCTTAATCGGTTGTAGCGGAGAAACCATCCATGAAGGAGAATACTTTAGCTTGAGCGATATTATCGACCAAAATGTCGATGTGCGGGAGAGGAAGTCATCCTTAGGGCTAGCTACTTTGGATCCTATAATCAACACACATCCTTACCTTGCCGTCTTTTTGATGCTGATACGATGTTGGCAACCCATGGGGATAAGAAACAACCTTTAGGAAACACTGCTTCCATACATACGAACCTCTTCTTTTATTTTCCTTGACATTTCTGGGTGTGTTCTGCGAAGCTTCTGCTTTACCGGTGGGCATCCTTCTTTGAGGGGCAACTCGTGCATAACGATGTCAGTATCTAACCCGGGCATATCTTCATAAGACCAAGCGAAGATGTCTACGTACTCATGTAGCATTTCAACAAGCTTTTGCTTAACTCCATCTTCCAATGCTGCCCCAATCTTGACCTCCTTTCGAGCATCCTCAGTTCCTAGATTGATCACTTCTAGAGCCTCTTGGTGCGGCTGGATGACCTTTTCTTCTTGCCTCAACATCCTGGTAATTCCTCAGGTCATTCACAGTCCTCTTGACTTCCTCTTGACTTGATAAATCGGTTCGTCGAAATCATAATGAGCCACAGTGGAATCATCGTCGACAAAATCCGGGTCCGTCGAAGGACCGCATCTGCGTTGTTGGTAATTTTATTTTATTATTATTATTTTTAATTAAGTTTTTTTATAATAAAATAAAAAGAAAAGACAAAAGGTTTGTATAAAAGAAAGTAAAATTTGATATTGTCACCTTTAAAAGCAATAAGTGAAGAAAACAAAAAGAGAAAAATTTGAATGCAAAAGGGCGTCCTTCATTAATGATAAACTTGAAAGTTAAAAACATGGTGGCCCTACGGCATGATCACTACGTCTTGGGCATAACGTAGGAATTATGGCATGACATAAAGCAGAAAATTACTCTTCAAAGCGGGTAAACGGCAACATCTTCATGAACCAATTTGAAAGCTCACGTCACGGAGCAGTAGGGTAGATCCACTTGTCCACATCATAGTCACCGTCCGCTTCACCATCAATGGCATCAACATCTTCAATCTGGATTCCACCTTTGATAAACTTGAGAGACACCCTTTGCTCAGGGGTGGAGCGGAGATCTTCATTCGGGGCGAAAACCCCTCTTATCCGTGCGGGTAGGAAGTTCTAGCACTCTTCCCACCCTTCGGGATGTCGACTTGACAATAGCTGAGCACCTTGTAGGATGCCATGGAGACTTCACCTTTTGCAAAGGGATCTTATCGTGATCTGCCTCAAAAGTTTGTACGGAGTTTCGTGGATCTCTCCTTCAATTTCGACATATCGAAAATTGCTCGGATATTGACGACATAATCTTCTTCACCATAAATGGTGACCACCTTCCCATTAATTAAGAACTTGACTTTTGGTGCAAGGTGGATGTCAGCCAGACCCATGAATCGAGGCGTCCAAGTAAACAACGATGGGAGGGATTAATATCCATGGCGAAAAGGTTGCATCAAAACTTGCGGGCCCACCTTAATAGGCGGTCCACCTCGCCAACAACGACCTCTTGACCCATCAAGCGCCTTAACTATTAAATCACGGGTCTCGGACAACCCTTCATAGTCCAACTTGAGAGTAGACTTGGAAGAATATTGAGGATGATCCGTGTCAACCACACGGGATAAAGTAGTTCTCGCTATCTCCACGGAAGCGTGTGGCGCTTTGTTATGCTTCCTTTCCTCGGGAGGTAAAAAGTCGATAAAACCGAGACCGTTACTTGCGAAATGTTGTTCACAATGCCTCCAAATTGGTTAACGAGATCTCTTGGGGAGCGAAGGGCGTTCCCAACAGTGCATCGAGGCGTTGCGGTGAGGCTCGAATCCCTCAACAAAGCTAAGATAGAGATCTTGGCGGGCGTCTGGCTGAGCTGGTCGATTATCTTGTAATCACTCTTCTTTATATACCTCATCAATTCTTCAACATCTTTGGTCATCTCAGGGCTCAGAACAGGTTCTGAAATCTTTGGTGTTGACTCACCCCCAATCATGACTCCTTTCCCTTTTGCTTTAGCCTTGGCCAAAGCTTCAGGACTTTTCTCAACTAGATTGGGTGGAGAGAAGATTCGTCCACTTCAGGTAATCCGACTTTCTTCCGCAATGTCATGCACTGCAGGCTCAAATCTTTCAACCTTCTTTTCATCAGACTTTCCTCCTTCAGAGGTCTCCACATTCAATTTCTTGCCGCCACGGTAGTACTCGGACCCATAATTCCACGGGATGGCCTTTTCGCTAGTGTAGGGTACTGGACCCGGCAAAGTGATGATCACAGGAGGTTTCTTAGTCGGCACTGGGATTGTAACGGGGATCTTTCTAGAAGTGACGGGGATAGTGACCACGTCAACCTCATCTTCATCATTCTTCATATCAAGTTCTTTCTGGACGAACTGAAGAGTCCCTTCAGTAATCAGACGTTGAATCTCGCCTCTCAACTTATCACAACCTTCAACTTGAATTAAGCATTGTTTACAACCATCATCACAACCAAGGAAATCCCCCTTCAACAACAATTGCTTCTTTATCCACCACAACGGGGTGGTCAGATCATTAACATCCATTATCAGGTCCAAACTTCCATCTTTGCAAATTGCATTAACAGCGTTCCCACTATGAGGAGGTAAAGGGTGCTGAATGACATTAGGGGTGGGAGGAGGTCCAAAGTTGATTGCCTCTGTGTCAAGCAGGTTCTGAACCTTGTATTTGAAGGCGATACAATTCTCAATAGAATGCCCCTAGGCATTGGAGTGGTAGAGGCAACGAGCATTCGCATTAAAGTACTTTGGCAGGTTATCTGGGTCAATCTTCAAAGTGCGCAACTCAATCATATTCAAACTTTGCAAATGAGCAAACACATCTGCATAAGACATTGGCAAGGGATCAAACTTCTTCACGGGTCTAGGTGGTGGTTGTCTTGGAACAACATCTTGTTTTGGAACACTAGCGGGAATATTCTGACAACTTGGCGGTGAATTCTCGGCCTTCTCCTTTCCTCTTCGCTCATACAGCGCGCTCGACTCGCCTTCTTTCTTCTTCTGGTAACCACCAAAAGACTTTTTGGCGCCACCAACTTGATTCTTGTCAGTACCAACATCTTGAATCTTTCCTAACTTGTCCCCATCTCAACTCTTTCTCCAAACATCACCATGTCGTGAAAATCTTGGTCGATTGCAAGAGGCATAATCGGCCCATCTAGTGTGCGGTAAACATTTCCACCATCTCTCGTTCCACCATAGGGGGTTGAACTTTAGCAGCTACCTCGCGCCACCTTTGCGCGTACTCCTTGAAAGATTCAGTTTTCTTCTGAGCTAGGTTGTGCAACTGGGTCCTCGTAGGTGCTATATCGGTGTTAAAGCCATAGTGTTGAACAAAGCTACAACCAACTCTCTCAAGTTACGCACAGGAGCAATCAAGGCCCATATACCAATCAATGGTCCATCGGTTAAGCTATCTTGAAAAAAGTGCATCAAGAGCTTCTAATCCTTCGTATAGGCGGACATCCTCCTATAGTAATACCTCAAATGAGTTTTAGGACAAGAGTTGCCCTTGTACTTGGAAAGCTACAGGATTTTGAATTTTGGAGGAATCTTCACTCCTTGAACCAATCCCAAGTTGGACATGTCGAAACCAAGACTTCACGATTCTCAAAGGCTTGCATCGCTCTTCAAGCATCTTGACTTCGATCGACTTGGTTGGCTCCTCGACATTGGAAAACCAATCTTCAAAGTTATCTTCATCATCTTTGAGGAATCGAATCTGAATAGTCCTTACACTGGTGGAGGCACCAACGAGTTACGGCGTGGCGGCGTGTGGGGGTAGGCGGAGGAGGAACCACCATGACATGATCCGTTTGAGCGACTGGTTCTCGGCAAGATCGATAAGACCGGTTTTGACCTCCAAGCTAATTCGGACAAAGCATTCCCATGAGGGAGGAACAACGCGGCTTCCTCGATGAGTGGCTGCGGGCCTCTGACGAGCTCTCAACTCCTCTTGTTGCGAGCCATATTTTGAATTATCTCCATCAATTTCCATATCAGTATCCATTCTTGTCCCAGGCAGCCATGTCGACTTCCATCCTCTCCATCAATTTCTTCAAGTTACTTCTTGTCGGGTAGCGATGAGCGATGAAACACTGTAGTCTCTAAATGCATGGAGAAGAAAACCAACGGAGTAAGATGGTGATCTCAATACCATTATGTATGATATGCTATGGGAGTATGCATGCATGCCCATGATATGTTTTGTACATTTTATTTTCGGGGACTCTTTGAAGACTCGTTAGTTAACAATAAACATTAGAGAAAAAGCGATTAAAGCTGCAATTCAACGAAATCTCATAGAAACTCAAAGTGTTAGTTGTGACTACAAATTGTTCAAGCTCAAATAGAGCAATAAGATTAAATCTTGGAATTTAAAATCATTACATTAATAATTAGATTCAAATATTGAAATAAGATAAGTGGCTAAAAACTAGAAATGTTGTCCACGACGAGGCTTCAAATCTCTAGTTTCCGCCTTGAACACATTCACCACCTCTTGGGAGGAAGAGAAGTCACTCACGGGAAGTATCGGGTTGCCTTGAGGTCTTCTAGGGCCGACTGAGTCTCAAGGTCGTCAACAATCAAGCGGTTACACATGTCGACCATTCCACTGTACTTCCAATAGAAATGCCCATTCTGCTCTTCTAGAAAAGACACCAGTTCATCCTTCTCATCTAACAGACGATTCAACTTTTGGATCTCATCAATCCAACCTTGGCACTGCTCTCTAAGGCCTTCGTAAGCATCCCTATTGCTATCTCTTTCTTCCCTCGCAAGGTTCAGCTCTTGAATTTTTTCAGCTAATTCAATTGCTTCCAATTCTCGGGCGATGCAGACTTCTTCTTTTGCAGTTATCTCATTCTCTAGCATTTTATTGGTTCGTGCTAGAAGCTTCTTTGAAATCTTTGCTTGAGGCGTGCTTTCAATGCTCTCTTTTCTTCATGACCTTTCCTTCATCTAGATAAGCTGGCCCTTTGTTCTTTGGCGGTCTTGATTGTCGTGGAGGTCCTTGCCCACTTGCGGCCTCCTCAAGTTCTCGAACATCTCATCGGGAGCTCTTCATCCTTTTCATTACGTATTCTTCTCCCTCTAATTCTTCTTTCACCTCCTTGAGGTTAGCCTCCAAATTTTCAGCTCACGAGAAAAATCGAAATTAGAGCTTTGTAGCTCAATCTTTCCTCCTCCATCTTTCGATAATTTCACGAAGCCTCATATTCTCCTCTATTGGCACATGGTGATTCTGAGTTCGGGATGATCAAGGGTACCTCCACAAAGTAAAGCGACTTGATTTCTTGGACTCTCTCTATCACCTTGGCGATAAGATCTTCCATCAATTCCGCCCCTCTTGATTAACTCTCGGCTTTCCCTATGGATTTGACCCCAAGCTCTTGGATCTTCAATACCCGTTGCGGTCCTTTTTACCAAGTTCGTGCACAATGAAGCTTTCCAAGTGCTCGAGCCTTGGTTCGTTTTCCATCGGATACCCTAATTGTCTTGTTGCAAGTCTTGGGTTATAATTGATGCAACCCATAGACCCAATCAAAGGAACATTAGAATATCCACCACGGTGGTGATAACATCGAATCCCGACACGGAGAATGCCACATCACACCGGTACATTAGTGAAGCCAATTTTGAGACCAAGATAAGTTTCTCGGGATCTTCTCCACGGTCCACTCGAGGAATATGAGAGGTCAACCATAAATACTGGTGGAGAACAACATAGAACCACCCTCGCTTCTTGATTTCTCTCATGGAGATGGTAAAGAACATCGATAGCAGCGAGGAGCAGGGTTCTTTGACATGAATATGCCAATAGCAGGCGGGCTCAAGCAACCAATTTCATTAGTTGGAAACAAAACCACCCCAAAGATGAGCAAAGCAAGTATGGAGCTGAAAGTCGGCCAATCGTCTTGAACACTCAAACTTGACAACTTATCTTCCAAGCTTTGCCTAAGAATGCCTTTATACGTAATCAAGGTGCCACCTCCCTTACGGGGAAGAAACAAAGCGACTACCTTGGCCTTATCGGATCTTGCCCTATGTCGAGAAAGGAATGTCGTCCTTCAAAGGCCAATTAAGGATTCTCTCGAACTCTTCAATTGTAGGAACAAGTGAAAGTCTTGGAATGCGAAGCATCGAAGAGGAGGATCATAGTACTTTGCCAGAGCAATCAAAGCTTCCATGTCCACATTGGTAGTCAAAAGATCTAGGATGTTCCCAAACCTTTTCCCAAAATAAGCTCTCTTGACAGTGAAATTCTTTCACTTTGAGTTATCGACTTCCCGACTTGATTCTTTGAATTTGAGACATGGAGCGATCTTCACAGTTGGATTCATTCTTCCTTTACGCTTCGCACCAACAAAATCTATAAGGTTCCACGAAAATAAAAGTTATATGCTAAATGGTTTTGTGCAAATGTATGCAATGCATGTTGCAAATTAAATAGAAGCTGGTTCATAGGATCGGCGGTCATGGTTTCGACGTCTACCCAACAATTCCCGGGTAAGGCTAATCTTATGTTTTTGGCTAAATGTTTCTTGGGGTCTCGGATCCTTTTACAAACACTATCATCGCGAGAGGCCTACGTGGAGATAGTATTTGTAAAGTATACCCAAGCGACTCTTAACAGGATGCTCGAAATCCAACATTTGGCGTTTTGGTCTTAGTTAGGACAAACATGAACAAACTTAGAGTTATAGGTCATTTGTCCAAAGATTGATGTCTGCGCTGGCAGAAGCGACCTCCTTAAAAACCAACTCTAAGCGGAGTCTTCGCCGGGCCAACAAGACAATGGAGTCAAGTGGACCTGGGCTACATGACCCCTCTATTCCTAAAGGTGACCTAGAAGCACAGGTAGTGGGCTTATCTATGTAACAATGCCCATGAATTCCCATCACAATAATATATCAACAAAATAATATACATAAAGTGTAAGAGAATAATAAGCAAATAAATAATAGATAAGCATAAAGAAAGCGATAAACAAACACACAAACATCGAAGAACTAAACTAGGGTTGACTAAGCAATCAAAAGATTTTAAAATTTGTCCCGATTGAAGTCATGCTGAAGCAACTCGATTTTCAAAAATAATCATTTAAAATGAATTTTCAAAAAAACAATGAAATCGCCACCTAATTTTATTCGTTCTAAAAAAGAGCGGAAAATATAGATAAAACCCACAAAAATCGGATAAAGGCGGTCTACAAGACCAAAAGATATGGATTAAAAGTCGGTTACGCATGAGAAGGTATTAGCACCCCTTACGTCCATCGTACTCGATGGGACCCATTTAGTTCGAAATGTGTTTGTGTGTGTGTATCGCTAATTCCTAAATCATGAATTTAAGAAAGAAGAAAACGGGATTTGTTTGTTATTATTTTGAGTTTGACACGGTTTAGGAAACCGCGTGCCTACGTATTCCCTCGTGCAATGGGAAAGTCAAAACTCCGTAGTTCTTGTTGAAAATGTCTTGGATTGGTTGTGTTGATTTTAGTTGAAAATGTTTTTGATTTTTGATAATCGCATATGAGCGAAAAAAAAGATTTGAATGGGTTGAATTGATTTTAATGGTAGATGACAAGTACCAAAACGTTGGGATATCCTCTAACGATTCGATACTCGAGATTGGTGATTGAGGTCAACCGATCTTCTCTCATCCAAAATCTTTATTATGAAAGGAGTGAGGTGAAACAAAGTTCACTTTTATTAAGTGTTATGGAATAAAGTATTTAAGTCATTGGGTTACCCTCTAATGGCCCAAATACTTTACATTTTAATTAAATCGTCGGGCGAACCTCTAACAATTTAATTAAATACCATACCACTATTTTTTGTTTTTTTGTAGAAAAATTGATTTTTGAAAACAAATTCAATTAATTAATTTAATATGAAAGTGTTTTAAATGTTCAAGTGTATGGAATAAAGTATTCAAGTCATTGGGTTACCCTCTAATGGCCCAAATACTTTACATTTTAATTAAATCGTTGGGCGGACCTCTAACAATTTAATTAAGTACCATAACACTATTTTTTGTTTTTTTGTAGAAAAATTGATTTTTGAAAACAAATTCAATTAATTAATTTAATATGAAAGTGTTTTAAATGTTCAAGTGTATGGAATAAAGTATTCAAGTCATTGGGTTACCCTCTAATGGCCCAAATACTTTACATTTTAATTAAATCGTTGGGCGGACCTCTAACAATTTAATTAAGTACCATAACACTATTTTTTATTTGAAAGTGTATTGAAAATTGCGGCGTTGGACGTAGAGAAATGATATTGCGGGTTATGATTAACCAAGTATATGGACTTGATTAACCTCGTGAGGATAGGTGCTCTATCCCCAACCATGAGACCACTGGTGCATGGTGATTGGTATATGGACCAATTGTTTTTGGGTTATGATTAATCAAGGCAACAAGGGCCTAATTAACCTCGTGAGGATGGCCATGCCCATCCCCAACCATGAGACCCTAAAGAATTTGGTGTGGGTAACCAAAAATAAGAGAGTGAGGCGGGGCGTTGTTGTTTTATATTAATGTGAGAGTGGAGTGTTCGATCGCGTAATAAACATACAAGCGGATAATGTAGTAGCGGATAATAAAAGAAAATAAATTAACACACAATACAAATCGGAATTTAAATAATTATTAGTATAGATATTTTTTTACTTGATGAAAAAACAACTACCAATTTAATTGGTGATTCAACAAATAAAAAACTACCATATGCCAAATATTATTTAATACATCATTATATATAAAACTTGCATAAAATTGAATTTAAAGAAAAGTTTAGGAATGGAGTGCATTTGAAGCTTTAATTTGGAGGGTGTAGAATAGCGGTGAGCCCAAGCCCAAAAGCAATCTTCTTTGGATCACTGTGAGTGCCTCCATGGATCATACTATAGTCGCCATTACGGATCATTGGATCGGACTTCAGGATCGATGGCCTTGATGCGGGAGGGTGCAAAATGGATACAATCCACATGTATACACAGTTTCAAAGTAAACCACACGGTGGTGACAAGTGTCACCTCCATCATGACAAACATTTCTTCAACTAATATCTTCCTAAATTTATTTTTATATTATAAATCATAAAAGTAAATAAAACTAACTCTAATTAAAAAACTAGTACTAATATATAATGAAAACAAAAGTCAGTTTATTATTATTATATTTTATATATTATTTTTACTTTTTGATCTAAAAAAACTAAATTAGTTTTATTACAATTTTTATAATAACATAAAATAAAATTAAACCTATTAATAACTAATCTTAAATTATATTTTAAAAATAAAAATAAAAAAACAGAATCCACTTTTTAAAACCCAAAACCAAATCAGTTTAAATGAAAACAAGATTAGTTTATAAAAAAAACAAATTACTAACTAAGTTAAAATAAATACTATGTAAATAAAATTAAGACTAAACATCTACTTATTAAAAACTGATTATACTAATACTTAAAATTTGCAAAAAAACTCTCACGATCTAAAAAAAAAACTCTCACCTCCTCTCAACCCTCTCTCACAGTCTCACTCTCGTCTCATGCATATTCTCACCGCCGCTCTCGTTGTCGGATCCTCACCGATCGCTCGCGGTTCCTCATCGCTATCGTTCTTCGCTCTCATCTATTTCCGATCCTCACCGTTCTCAATCGCGATTTCGGTCCTCACCGTTTCTCATCGGATCTCGCCGACTCTCTAAACTCTCTCTTACTTGAACCCTATTACTGCTATTGTATTCTGATTTCTTAGAATTTATGTTTACAGGTTTGGGAATGGAAAGGGGGTGAAACCCTAACTCTGATTTGGCTAGGACGGTGTTGCTATGAGGAAACGGATGCTGGAAAAAAATGAAAGCAACGAAAAGGAAAGTTGAGATCGGGAGGTCTACAGCGGACGGGTATGTCTGATGAAGCCCGACTTTGTAGGATTTTGTGTATCCAAATGTGCGGATAGCAAGAGTCGCCACCGACTTTTATTTTATCAATTAAGGGAAGGTAAAAGTAGAAAAGACCTTCGTTAGATTACGAGTTCGGAGAATGGTTATGAAAAGGAAGGTATTAGCACCCTTTCCATCCGTAGTTATCTACGGGCTCTTAGTTGCTCTAGATCACTTTTTAAAATTGCTACGTGTGTTTGACAAAATGTTTTGAAAAGAGGCATTTCACTTTGACTTTGTAATGACTCATGTAGGAGTGTATACAAAGTGTTGGAAATGTTTTGTTTTGAAAGAGTATTTGAACTTTGAAAAAGTGTGTGAGGTGTGAAAAGCATTTGATAGAGCAAGCAACTAAGAGACTTATTTACCACTCGAATTGGTCGTTTTGTTGTACTTCTCGTTCCTTTAGAATAGCGCTAGCCATACCATTAGTTAGTAGGTAGCTCCATTCGTTGGATGTAAGCGGGACATTCGAAGGGACATCGGATGGTCATCGAAAGCAACTTGTAGGAAGTATCCTAGCACATTCGAAGGGACTATCATCATTTTCGTGGCGACAATCGAGGTCAAGATCATGTATTCGGAGGCGACATCGTGGGTCTTATGATCTTTGTATCGAAGGGACTATGATGATTTGTTTGGAAGGCAACGGTGCTAGAATACCTCTATGTTCGAGGGACATGACCATTTTGAATCGAAAGGCATCGAGAGAGAAATTACCCTAAGGGGTGCGTGTGTGAAAGAAGTGTGTTGAATTCAGATATTTTATCTTGAAGATTAGTGTGAGCTATGTTAAATTATTATCTTGCCATACACGCCTAATTACTAGCAATTGATAAGGGTGCGGAAAGTAAAAGTGCGGAATGTAAAGGTGCGGAAAGATAAATCCTACGCTATTACATGGCTTTGGGGCAGATACATAATTAGGAGTGCGGAAAATAAAACCCTAGATTAAACTATTACAACCCATGAGCAATTACATTATTGGAAAAATAGAATGATAAAAAAGCGTCCGAATCGAACCTTTGTGAAAGAATAAGAAAATCGGAAAATGCAATATGAATTGGACAAGAGAAAAAATGTTAGAAAAATGCAAATTTTAATATGAGAAAATTGATATATGCTGGAAATAAAATAAATAAGTTAAAATAATTTTTTTGGGATTTTTGGAAAAGATTTAATAATTAAAATGCAATTTATAATGATTTAAATGCAAAAATAAGAATAAAATAAATATGCATGCAAAAATTATATTTTTTAATTTATTAAATTAAATAAAGGTTTTTATGAAAATAATGTAAAAAGAAAAAATGTTTTTGGTAATTTTTAAATGCAGAATAAAAAATATGAAAACAATTAAAATAACATGCAAATATTAGAAATAATTGGAAAATAGAAAAATATGAAAAATAGAATTTTGGAAAAGAAGAAAAAGGGATTGTCTGAACCAGGAATCGAATTGGAGACATCCCCTTCAAACCTTAAAACCAACATCCTGACCACTACGCCATGATGCACTTGGTGTTTGAAAAGTTGGAAACAAATCAATATAAGTGATGGCGTCGGGGATATTTTGAAAAATCAAACACGGTCGGCGCGGGCCCAGTTGATTTTGAATGGACGAATCGAGCAAGCTAAGCGCCGCGAGCTACGCGGTTTCAACATCGGTCAGCGGCAGCCCTAGCTCGGTCGTCTCTCGATCAAGCAAAATCAAAACACGCAAAACACGAAGATAAATGGCAAAGAATACCTACCCCTAAATCGACCCTTGCGATTCCAATGGTGGCCTCGGTTTTCCCTAAAAGTGCTGTATAGGCGGTTCGATCGTCTGATTCAAAAAGCCTAGCCATGGCAAATCGTGATTCCACGTATAAGCTTTGAAGCGATGGCCCGGATCCATCATATGCAACCTCATGAACACAACCAAATCGTTAAAATCAATTGAAAGCAACGGATAATAAAATGCAAAAATCGAGAGTTTGAATATGTATGTATGTATATGCATCGATTCGACTTGCTTTGATCAATGATAAGAGTGTATACTTACTCGAACCTACCTCCGAAGACAATGAGATGGTTTTGATGGTGAAAGTGGCTGTTGTATGGAATTCGATTTTCAAAGTTTTGAGAAAATTTTTGCAAGAATAAGGGTTTGGCTTGAGCTAGGGTTTAGTCCCTTGTCTTGGTGCATTGCTTGGTATTTATAGGAGTTTTGGAAGAAAAACAAGGAAAAAGATTGGAAATTGAATGTGCAAATATTTTCTTTGAAAATCAAATCAAATTTTGAAGAAAATATGATTTTCTCATCAATGCCATGGCTTGCAATTTGGTAAATGGTGTGGGCTTTCTTGGACATTAAGAGATATAAATCCAACTCAATTGAAAAAATAACTTAATTTTCATATTTTACATAATTTATTTTGAATTAAATGTTGTAAAATTCAAATATAAATCATGAAAATAGAAAATCACCAATGCCAAGCATTTATGGGTCAAGAATATCATTATGAACAAGTTTGGATCAAAAGATTGTAGGCCCATTTGGAAAATTTTGCATTTGACCAAAATGTCCTTTTGTGCAATTGTCCAAAATTGCCCAACTTCGAATAGTGTGTCTTGCTCAATTTTCCACATTTTGAGTGTTCTTGGACTTTTGGAAGCTCTAAGAGTCCTCTAACCAATGTCTTTGGTCTCATCTCAATTGGAGTTACCATGCTCAATATATCTTCAAATCAAAAGTTGACTTTTGTTGACTTTGAAAATGACACTGTAATGTTTTGAGCCATACCTCTCAAATGAAGCATTTTTGGACATTCTTGTGAGACATGAAGTTGTAGAGAATTGAATTTCCTTCAAAACAAGAGGTGGTGGAAAAATTTACGAGAAAGTATGAGAAGGTTATGATCGGTCAAAGTTCGATTGACTTTTCATCTAGAAACCTAATTTAGAAAGTTTGACTTTTGGGCAAATCTTGAGTTTTCTTGATGAATCATGATCAACCCTTGATCAAATGATGAATATAACTTCAAAATGAGGATGTTGACCAAAAATCGAAGTTTTGTTGTATGTTGACCACAGTTGACTTTTGTCAATCTGTTGATTTTCGACCATCGAGCAATTATGCGAGGAAACTTGACTTGTGAAGCTTGAAACTTGACATGGAGAATCTTTGAAGCATATGAGTAGGCATGAAGACCATTGGAGATGTTGGAAGCCCATCTTGACTTGAGAGATACCCAACCTAGTTTGGGTTGATTGTCTAGAGAGAGTTTGTCGATCGACTCTTGAGGAGTCTTTGAGTATGGATGTGTGAAATCTTTTGGAAGATGGAGGGCAAATTTTGGGGTATAATGACTTCCCTGTTCAATCTTCTTGTCTTTGGAAGGTTAGATTGACATGCTTGTCTTTCGTGACACGGAGGTAGAAGATGATTGAACACTCAATCACCTAAAAATTTGCACTCATGGTTGGTGGATGGCGGGCAGACTTCGGATGCCGTTTGGAGATTTATTTGAGGAGCAGTCGTGCAGCTAGACTCGAGGTTGTCAGTAGGAGAATTGACGGAGATGGGATTAAGATGCCATCTGGAAAGGTCACTGTTGGGGAATGAGCCGTACGCTAGGCTCTGTAGATGTTCCTGGAATGGAGAGGAGATGGGCTTAAGATGCCATCCGAAGGGAGTCGTACGTTAGACTTCGTGTTCGCTTTGAATGAGGTTATTGGTTTGTATTGATTTTTAACCATATATGCAGCATTCTGAAAGTGAAGCACTGTTGATAAGTAGTCGGAGATGGGCTTAAGATGCCATCCAAGGCAGTTGAGTCGTACGCTAGACTCTGTAGTTGCTGTTGATAATAGGAAGAGGTCAGAATAAATCTTCGTGTCGATTACTCTGAGAGAAATAGTGGTTGGCAAAAATGTGGATAGCTTCCCTGTTGTGCATCGGGTGTTGATCCATTGCCTGTTATCGGTGGTTTTTCGGATAGTTTTCCCGTCGGTTCGGGGCTTAATCCTGGACCTGTCGTCGGAGGCGGTCTTTCAGATAGTTTTCCCGTCGGCTCGGGGCTTAATCTGGACTGTCGTCGGCGGTCTTCGAGATAGTTTTCCGTCGGCTCGGGGCTTAATCTGGACTGCGTCGAAATGGTATTACATTTTGGAGAAAACAAGAAAATCTTTGATAGAATATTTGTTAGTCTTATGCAAAGTATGATGCATGACAGTGTATGTGAATGACATATGCATGAATTATGCTTTTTATGAGAAATGTATGAATGATGAATGTTGTGATATTTCAAAACATATCCATCTTGAAGAAGATGCGGATATTCTGTTTGAAGATTTCGACTCCTGCTTGGGGAATTGAGTAGGTGAGAACCACCTTTTGAAGGAGAAGGAAGATATCCTGGATTCCTCCGATGTACTATCTGACCAAGTCTTGGGCCTAGATACTGTGGAGGAAGGTAGAGATTGGAGAAGCTCGTTGTTGGAGATCTCACATATAGCTCCTGCTGAGGAGACTCTGGGAGGCGATCCGTTGGGGATTTTGTATGTAGATCCTGCTGAGGAAATTTAGGAGGTGCTCTATTGAGGATTCCGAGTGTAGATCTCGCTGGAGGGCAATTGATAGTTGTTGAGAGACCGGTCTAGAAGAGTCTGGAGCCCGTCGTAATCTCTGGCTGGGGAATAAAAGGTGTATGCTTCCTCCGATGCACTATCTGCCCAAGTTTTGAGTCTGGATACCGCTGCCGGGGAGAAGGGGGAAGATTGAGAAATACCCGCTGGGGATGAAGTGTTACTGCTGGGAGACTGATGTAACGTTGCTCGGTTGAGTGGAATCACTGCCTGTGGATTAACATATACTCCGTTGGGGAAGGTGTGTTGTGAGTGACACCTTTGTGCTCTGCGGGGAACTATTTGTTGACTTTCGTCGTCATCCCGATTCCCGGAACCTGTAGTAAGTACTTTTGCATGTTCACTTTTCGTATGTTTGCAAAGAAATTTTTATTGTCAGATGCGTATAGTCATTCAAAGCAAACGCTGGACTTATTGCAAATAACAACAACAGAAATTGTAAAGAGAAAGAAGCTGTATTTTTTGAAAGGTGGCGTATGGCCAAGTGGTTTGTACACAAGAAGGTGAAAAGCTATGCGGAAACAATCTCGTTAGGTTCAACTATGCTAGTACTCATATATTTCGACTATCTCATCTCCTTCTGTCGATTAGAAAGTGAGTAGGCGATCTTCGCCATTTGAACCTTGAATCTTGATAGTAGTGCAGGCGGTGATCTGGAAGAGACATAGTCGTCGCTTAAATCCTAACTTTTGCCTAGACCGCCCTTTCGGGTTTTAGGTCTGGGATACCCTTTTTGCCCAAGCCGCCTTTTCGGGTTTTCGACTTGCGGGTGTACATGTTTTGTATGTATCCTTTATTTTTGCCGAACCTTTTGGTTCGCCGGGATCCTTATTTTTGCCTAGGCATCGACCTAGCGGGTCTCTTTTATCGTAGTATTTTTGACTATATCTGCGTTCACGGGGTGTGGGAAGTCTTCACCATCCATGGTGCTAAGTATCATAGCTCAAAAATCTTGTCTTGACTACAAACGGTCCCTCGTGGGTGGGAGTCCATTTGCCCTGGGATCACCTTGTGGAAGAATGATGCGCTTGACTACTAGATCACCGACTTGGTAGACTCGGTGCTTGACCTTCTTGTTAAATGCTCGATCATTCGTTTACGATAAATTTGTCCATGGCGGATGGACTCGAGTCGTTCTCATCAATCAAGTTAATCGGTCAAGGCGATGCGGACCCAATCGTCTTCGCCTAACTCTGCCTCTGGAGGACTCGGTTGAGGTATCCCGAACCTCGGCGGGTAAGGCGGCTTCCATACCGTATACAAGAGAAGGGGTTGCCCTGTTGATGTTCGTCTTTGTAGTCGATAACCATGAAGAGCAAATGGTAACATCTCATGCCAATCTTTGTAAGTCTTGTCATCTTACTATAATCTTCTTAATGTTCTTGTTGGCGGCTTCCTGCGCCATTCATCTTAGGCGATATGGAGAAGAGTTGTGATGTTTGATTTTGAGCTGCGTGAGTTCGGTGATCATCTTATTGTTGAGATTGGAACCGTTATACGTGATAATCCTTTCGGAGTGCCATACCGACAGATAAGATTATGTTTGATGAATCGAGCCACAACATTCTTGGTAACGAGATGCATACGAGGTACTTCCACTTAGTGAAATAGTCAATTGCCACAAGGATGAAGCGATGTCCATTGGGCGTGGGCAATCTCTCCAATCATGTCAATGCCCACATTGCGAAGGCCACGGAGAAGTTAAAACATTGAGTCTTGGAGTGCGTGTACTTTATCGGCATAAATCGGCACTTGTGACAAGATCGCGCATACGGTGACAATCGGCTTCCATGGTGGACCAATAGTAACTTTGTTCTCAAAATCTTCTTAGCCATGGTGTGTCCACTAGAGTGGGTACCAAATTAGCCTTCATGTAACTCTTCCATGATACGTATTCTTTTTTCTGGTCTACAGTAGAGTAAGCACAAGTCGTGGTTGCGCTTGTATAAGATGTCGTTCTTGAGGAAGAATTTGGATGCAAATCTTCTCATAAACTTCTTATCATTGTGGATGCCCTGCGGATATTCCTGCGTCTCAAGATACCTCTTCACGTCATAGTACCAAGGTTTCTCTTACATATCAAGCTCACAACAATCTGTTGGTTAGTCGAACTTCTCAATGATGATGCGGGAGCCTCGTTGTCCCATCGACCTTGAACATAGATGACATAGTAGCTAATCGTCGCAGTGATTCTCTTCTCGTGGAATGTGATTGAAAGTGATCTCTTGAGTAGGGGATCAAACTCGAACATGCTCTCGTCTGAATGAGATTCGGATGCTTAGTATCCCTCGCCCATAATCGGTGATCACTAAAATGAGTCTCCATACACTTGTAAGAACTTGATTCTTAAGTCAATAGCGACTTTAAGACCCATGATGCAGCTTCATATTACGCCATGTTGTTGGTGCAAGCTGAAACATAATCTGGCGGTGAAAGGGTATGTCCGTAGGGAGATGTAATGATGGCGCCAATGCCATTGCCAAGTGCGTTTGAGGCTCCATCAAAACCATAGTCCATCGGGATCCTTGTTCGGGTCCTTAAATGCGGGCACAGTTCTTATAATCTGTAACTAGTAGAACATCTTCATGGAAATTGATGCATAGGCGATAGTCATCTACGGCTTGATGAGCCAAATGATCGGCTACTACACTTCCTTTGATCGCCTACGAGAAGTGTCTTGAATGTCGTATTCGGTCAAGATCATTTGCCATCTTGCTATTCTTCGGAGAGTGGTTTCTCAAAGATGTATTTTATCGGATCCATCTTGAAATCAACAAGGTAGTGTGAGTCAACATATCTTGTCTTAGTCGTGAGCAGCCCGAGGCGTTGCAAGTTTTCTCATTGTGAGTATCTTGTTTCACGATCGGTAAACTTTTGCTAAGGTAGTATATTGCATGCTCTTTTCGACCAGACTCGTCATGTTGCCCCAACACACACCCATTGAGTTCTCTAACATCGAGTACATGATAAGAGGTCTTTCTTGTGGCGGCATCGGGATGGGAGGATTACTAGGTACTCCTTGATCTTGTCAAAAGCGATCGGCAATCGTCGTTCCATTCCACTACTTGATCTTTCTTTAATAACTTGAAGATTGGCTCACAAGTAGCGATTAGGTGTGCAATGAATACGCAATGTAGTTCAATCGGCCCGAAACCTCTAACTTCCTTCTCGGTGCGGGGCTGGCATCTCTTGAATAGCTTTAACCTTGGCGGGATCAACTTCAATACCTTTACCGACTACAAACCCTAGGAGTTTTCGGATCGACTCCAAAGGTGCACTTGTTAGGATTAAGTCTCGATCTGTACTTCTTGATCATCGAATAGTTTACGCAAATGATCGAGATGTTCTTCTTGATCAGGATCGAGCTATCATGTCGTCGGCGTAGACCTCTATCTCGTGATGAATCATGTCATGAAATAATGTTACCATAACCGCGATAAGTGGCGCTGCGTTCTTCAATCCGAGCGGCATAACCTTGTAGCGAAAGTGCCCCTTGTGTAACAAAAGTAGTCTTCTCCATGTCTTGGGAGCCATTTAATTTGATTATGTAGGAGAAACCATCCATGAAGGAGAAAACCTTATCTTTGGCGGTGTTGTCTACGAACATCAATATGAGGAAGTGGGAAATCGTCTTTCGGACTTGCTTTGTTCAGATCTCGTAATCCACACACATTCGTACTTTACCATCCTTCTTAGATGCGGGTACCACATTTGCAACCAGGGGTAAGAGGTGACACTAAGAAACCCGTTGAGCGCTTCATAACCTCGGCTTTGATTTTCTCGACATCTCGGGGCGCATCAGCAGATCTTACATTTCTTTGGGAAAACCTTCTTTTGTCGGCAATCGGTGTACCACAATATCGATGTCAAACACGGCATGTCTTATGACCAAGCAAAAACCTCAACATAGTCTCGTAGCATCGAACCAACCTTTCTTTAACACTTTGTTCAAGACCGCTCTATCTTGATCTCTTTTACATCTTCGTCGGTACCCAATTCACAACCTCGACTTGCTCTTTGTGTGGTTTGTATAACTCGCTCTTCTTCTTTGTAGCAATCAAGTTCTCTGGCACTTCACAATCTTCCTCACTTTCGTCTTGACGGTAGATCGGATTATCAAAGTCATATTTAGCACTAGCATATTTGTTATTGAGATTCGGAGTGATTGCGATGTATCACGTGGGTGTGTGTAAGAAACACATAGCTTTTGAAGGGTGATAAAGTAAAGAAAGAAAACACACAATTGAATGCAAAGTCCCGAATTTATTGAATGAAAATCATAAGCGAGATAATAACCCTACATAAGCGAGCCATGATGCCGGGCAAGGCACTAGGCTTTCAAAGTTTATTGTTCGAAACATAAAGGAATACGAAAAGCAAAACAAAACAAAAGCAATTACTCACGGCTAAAGGAGATTGGTATAGCGTCTTGATCTTCCAATTCTTGAGCCCATGATCGGGTTGGGAAGATCCACTTGCGATGTCGAAGTCGTTGTAAATCGTCTTCTATAGCATGGATTCCACTCGGCGTCACGGAAAGGAAGTTGGCGGCACGTTCGCGTATCATCTTCGACCCTTGATGGTGAAGCCTAAACCGGTCTTGTCGGTTTGAAGGGAAGATCGGGAGCTGTCCCCAAATAGCACTACCTCCTTGTTCAACACTTGAGCATCTTTCAAAGAGGCCATCCTAGCGGAACTTTAGCATCTTGAGGTGGGAGAGTCAGAGGCATGACTGGAATTGTTTCAAAAGCAGCGAAGTCTCGAAGAATTCACCCTCCATCTCGAGATAGCGGAATGGGTAGATGGTGACCATATACTCTTCTTCACCACATACTATAACAACCTTCCCTTTCACGGGTACTTGATTTCGATGTAAGGTAGAGTAACACACCCCCATGTATCCAAGAGGCGTCCAAGTAGGCAAGAGTAAGCGGGACGGATGTCCATGAAAGTGGAATCGAAAGTGGGAACCGACTTTACGAGCGAGAGCTCTCCAAGCTTTGTTCGCTTAGAACCATCAAAAGCTCTCACGATAATGTCTTTGGGTCTCGAACCAACCCTTCGACATCAAGCCGATCAAAGCGGTCTTGGTAAGATATTGAGCGAGCGGTGTCAGCAAAACATGAGATAAGTGCGCCCTTGCATTCAAGAGATGTGCAAGGCCTTGTTGTGTTTCATACGGAAGGAGTTAAATCGACATCGGAGAAGCCTAGGCCGTTGTTGGCGGCCAGGCTAGCAATACAAACTTCAAATTGATCGGTAGTAGTGTCTTGCGGTACATGAGCATTCTTGAAACTTCACCAAGGCATTAGCATGAGCCTCGAACACAAGAGCAAAGCGAGCATGGAAATCTTGGACGAGTCTGTCCTAAGCATTCCACAACATTATAATCACTCTTCTTGATGATCTTGAATTTCCTCCATTTCTCGTTTGGAGGTGTCTTGACAACTTCCTTTGGCACTACGGTTGAGCGGGATGAGTCTTTGGTTCTTTCCCTCTAGGGGATATTGGTTGAGTAGCGGAATGCGGTGGAGTCGCGACGTCCTTTGGAGGAGAGATCTACGGAGAGAATACCCTTCGGTTCGGGTTACCTTCTTGGATCCGGTGATGTTGTCGATGTCGGGAATGGTAACTTCAGCAGTAAGATCTTCAATGGTCGGAGGGTCTTGCTTGCGCCATGATAGTAAACATCACTCCATAGTTCAAGGATAGCCTTGTCGGAGGAATATGGCCTGGTCTTGGAGAAGTGATAATGAGAGGTGCCACCACAGGCAGGATCGTGAGAGGAAATCCTTATTGTGTTAACATCGGCATAGTCTTACGGGAAATCGTCACCCCATCCGGTCGCCTTAACATCTTCAATAGGAATCTTGTAGCTCTCGGGGGTGTACTTCACCATGTAATCATACTTTCCACTTGGCTGCCCCAAGGTATCCCACACAGATGAGTGCAGTTTCGTTTGCATTGTCAATCTTCAACTTAGACATTTCTTCACACGACACGCACGGTGGTTTGAAATAGTATCTCACGGTTATCCATCATACCTTGAACACGTCTTCTCAACCAAGCACGACCATCAGTGCGGATGGGCTGCGACAATTCTGGGCATCTGGATTGACACGGCTTGCGGCAAATTCTTCTTGATCATCGGAGGAATGGTCAAGTCATCTATGTTGAAAACATAAGTATCGTCTGTGACATTGGAACCCTTGTCATGATTAGGCATAGGCGCATTGATCACATTGGTCTCAGCGGAGGATCAAATTCAATGCTTAGCCTCAATCATATCTTGAATCTTGTTCTTGAGCCCAACAATTGTCGATGTCGTGCCACGAACATTGGAATGGTAAGCACTTAGCATTAGGATTGTACTTGGAGAGGAAGTGTTGACATACGAGGAGGATCCCTCAAAGTAATCAATTCACTTTCAACATGTGTTGCAAGGCTTGCGACAATGGCATGTTGATCTTAATAGCTGTCTTCGTGGCGTTACGGCTCAGCGTTGTCTCGGAGTTGTCTTGATGTAGGATTGGAGATCCTGGCCCCACATTGAGCGGTCGGACTTGGCTCGGCTTTTACGACCATACCGGCATTAGCCTCTTTCTTAGTACCAAAGATCTCTTGTGACATTTGAAGATGCCTCTACAGAATCTTTCCACTCTTGATACCGGCTTCAATCGCTCGCTTTGTCAATATCATTTCGGTGAATCCGGATGAAGAATTTCAATCGGATGATTGAAGAGCTGTCGGTGTTCCCATAAACATATCGACCAACTCCTATTGGACAAGGGTGGTTGAATTACTGCTAGATCCCTCCACTTTTGAGCATACTCCTTGAACTTCTCGTCGACCCATAGACATGCTTTGTAGTTGCATGCGGTGGGTGTCAATTGACATTGTACTCATACTTAGAAAGCATCAATAAGTCACTCCAAGTACGAATACGGTCATTCTCTGGTGATAGTACCATTCCAATTGGGTTCGGACAAACTCTCTTGAAAATAGTGCATCCACAACTTTTGTCATCGGTGTGGGGATTGATCTTACGGACATAGGACTTCAAATGCGACTTAGGGCAAGACATGCCATCATACTTGGCAAAAGTAGGAACTTTGAACTTGGGAGGAATCACAACACAGGAACAAGACTCGGATCATCAAAATTCAGCCCGGACATCTTCAGGTTTTCCACGGCATTCAGACGGTCTTCAAGTTGTTTGTACTTGTCATCTTCCTCAGAGTACTGGCCATAATCAGAATGATCCTCTCCTCCTTTCTTTGGCTCACGCTGCTCACCTTCATCACCCTTGGTACTCCCTCGGTATGGACACTTCCTTGAGCTCGATCCAGTGACCACCTTAGGACCCCCTTTGAAGCGTCTACCCATGTTGAGAGACCAACAACCTTTTTCTTCTTGTTGATGAGCTTCTTGGATCTTCTTGGCCTTGGACCAAGGTGGTGAACATCTGCTAAAGCGGGCATTACGAGCTTGGAGATCTTTGTGATCTGTTCAAGAGCCATTTACGCTAAAATAAATAGCGAGCAAATGAGAAAACCAATCTCGATGTACTGTGATGCAATGTTATGATATGCTATGCTATGCAATGTTTATCACGAATGCAATGCAATGTTTTCAAGGACCTAAAGATTTAAATTTGTTAAACAAGCAATGAACAAACATTTATTAGTACTTCTTTTATTATTCTCTTTTTTTTTTTTTTACAAGAGATAATTCAAACAATAAAAGAAAACATAAACATCCTAAAGCTCTAAGTCTCCCATGGGCGCTTCCTCTTGGTGCCGATGTAGGCATTGATGCTTCGCTCCTCATGAAGTAACTTTGTCAACTCTAACACTTTCTTCTCGCTTGCGCATTGAGCTTCAAAGGTATCCCTTTCTTCTTTTAGTTGAATCGGGATCTCTTCAAGTCTTCAAAATCGGTAGGCATGTCGGGATGGAGAACAACATAGTCGTCACCTATAGCAGGTTCCATAATTCTTGGTAGCAGCGTGAATGGCATCATGAGGTTTTGAGCTCGAGCTCGCACCCATTTGAGGTAAGGTTCCCAAGGAATGGAGTTGGTGCCCCAAAGTCTTAGTATCGATCTTCTTTACCATGCCCCAAGCATGTATAAACCTTCGTCGGTAATTACGGAGATCGTGATTGTAGTCGAACACAATATCTTGGAGAAGCATATCATGTGGACCATCCTTGAGCAAAACCAAGCGGCGTAGAGCTAGAAGGGTTGTAAGTAATACCTCCCTTATACCAAGTAGTGGTACATTAGGAATTCTCCTGGCAGCTCAATGAATGTGAAATCCTTTTGAGAGAAAAGATTCCAACGGATATCCGAATGAGAGAGTGACATCAATCTTTGAGACCATCTCAACCTTTGTTCGTTCTTCAAAAGATGGAGGAAGGTGCGAAATAAACCACCTTGAAAGTAACGGTATACAACACATGAGTTCCTTGTCTCTTAGTAGTACAGTGTGGAGAGAATGTAGGATGTCTCCAAGTAAGGTAGGCCGGGATTGCGGGTAGAAACAACTTGATGGCATTGACATCTATGAATTGATCCGAGTTAGGAAATAGAACCAAACCATAAATTAGCAAAGCAACAATGTTCTCAAATGCATGGAAACTCATAACTTTGAGGATTTTCGGGCTTTTTAATTAGGAACTTGGAAAGTAAACCCTTAACTCCACTTCTAGTTTCCCAATTGGCTTCAATATCTGACGCTTAAGATGCAAAGTGATGCAATGTCTTCGTACTTAGGAACCTTTTTAGACGGTGAATGGCATTTGGTCAAGAATAGGTACCCAGTAGCTTAGAGAACTCTTCTAAAGTAGGAACCAAGCGATAATCGGAAATGTAAAGCAATGGTGTTTCGGATCAAAAGAAGCGGAATAGGACATACATCATATCTTCTTCAAAAGGAGATAACCAAATCAAGTAGATAACCATGTCTTTTGATGAGCTGAGCATGGTGGGAATTTACGAAACCAATTCTTTGAGTTGAGAAGGGATACCCATGAAGTTGATTCGGATAGTCTTTCTAGAAGCCATAATCCCTACAAAGCAGGCAAAGATAAATCCCTAGGTCCTTGAAATAGTTAGAAATGATATGCAATGCGAATGATGTCATGATGTCATGTTTAGCACACACAAACAATTCACACAATGAGCCTATGTTTAAGGCTTGCATGAGGTATAGGTGATTACCCCACCAAAAGTTTGAGTTGGTTCATCTGTCCTATAATAGTAAGGGTTCTAGGAATCTCACATCATCGATCTTTCTCGTGGCGCTTATTTCAATCTGACGGCCAAGTGGTCGATCGAAAATGTCCCAAAAGTCGATCTCAATGGCGTAGCATCGGTATCAACCAACCTCGGTCTACACAAAGCCGCCATCTCACTACCTTCTAATGGCCAAGATGGGTCAATTAAGGTTCTAAAAGTTTAGTTAGCGCTTGATGACACCACGAAGCCAAATACTTTCTTCAACTTGGGAATGAAAGTATCGGGGCAACCAAAGTGTCACGCTAACGTAGCCATCATGTTGACCGCGTAGTTATCGTCTAGCAGTCGCGATGATCTAATGCTACTTACCTAAAAGGAAACCGGATCGGTGTAGGATCCCCAACAATATAATACCAAGCAACCCTTAAAGATAAAGCATACAAGTCAAACAAAAAGCAATAAAGTTATCTAGAAATCCCTAAGGTAATTCTCTCTTTTGGGTGTTTCCCAGTAGTCGCCGATTACGTGATACGGTGAAGCCGACTTTGTAGGATTTTGTATCCAAATGTGCGGATAGCAAGAGTCGCCACCGACTTTTATTTTTATCAATTAAGGGAAGGTAAAAAGTGAGAAAAAGACCTTCGTTAGATTACGAGTTCGGAGAATGGTTATGAAAAGGGAAGGTATTAGCACCCCTTTCCATCCGTAGTTATCTCAGGGCTCTTAGTTGCTCTAGATCACTTTTAAAATTGCTTTACATGTGTTTGACAAAATGTTTTGAAAAAGGCATTTCACTTTGACTTTGTAATGACTCATGTAGGAGTGTATACAAAGTGTTAGGAAATGTTTTGTTTTGAAAAGTATTTGAACTTTGAAAAAGTGTGAGGTGTGAAAAGCATTTGATAGAGCAAGCAACTAAGAGACTTATTTACCCACTCAAAATTGGTCGTTTTGTTGTACTTCTACGTTCCTTTAGAATAGCGCTAGCCATACCATTAGTTAGTAGGTAGCTCCATTCGTTGGATGTAAGCGGGACATTGAAGGGACATCGGATGGTCATGAAAGCAACTTGTAGGAAGTATCCTAGCACATTCGAAGGGACTATCATCATTTTCGTAAGGCGACAATCGGGTCAAGATCATGTATTCGGGGCGACATCGTGGGTCTTATGATCTTTGTATCGAAGGGACTATGATGATTTGTTTGGAAGGCGGTGCTAGAATACCTCTACGTTCGAGGACATGACCATTTTGAATCGAAGGCATCGAGAGAAATTACCTAAGGGGTGCGTGTGTGAAAGAAGTGTGTTGAATTCGGATATTTTATCTTGAAGATTAGTGTGAGCTATGTTAAATTATTATCTTGCCATACGCCTAATTACTAGCAATTGATAAGGGTGCGGAAAGTAAAATGCGGAATGTAAAGGTGCGGAAAGATAAATCCTACGCTATTACATGGCTTTGGGGCGATACATAATTAGGGTCACGGAAAATAAAACCTAGATTAAACTATTACAACCCATGAGCAATTACATTATTGGAAAATAGAATGATAAAAAGCGTCAGAATCGAACAACTGTGAAAGAATAAGAAAATCGGAAAATGCAATATGAATTGGACAAGAGAAAAATGTTAGAAAAATGCAAATTTTAATATGAGAAAATTGATATATGCTGGAAATAAAATAAATAAGTTAAAATAATTTTTTTGGGATTTTTGGAAAAGATTTAATAATTAAAATGCAATTTATAATGATTTAAATGCAAAAATAAGAATAAAATAAATATGCATGCAAAAATTATATTTTTTAATTTATTAAATTAAATAAAGGTTTTATGAAAATAATGTAAAAAGAAAAAATGTTTTTGTAATTTTAAATGCGAGAATAAAAATATGAAAACAATTAAAATAACATGCAAATATTAGAAATAATTGGAAAATAGAAAAATATGAAAATAAATTTTGGAAAAGAAGAAAAAGGATTATGGAACCGGGAATCGTGAGACATCCCTTCAAACTTAAAACCAACATCTTGACCACTACATGATGCTTGGTGTTTGAAAAGCTGAAACAAATCAATATAAGTGATGGCGTCGGGGATATTTTGAAAAATCAAACACGATCGGTAGCGGGCCCCAGTTGATTTTGAATGGATGAATCGAGCAAGCTAAACTACCACGAGCTCGCGGGTTTCAACATCGGTCAGCAGCCTAGCTCGCTCGTCGTCTTCTCCGATCAAGCAAAATCAAAACACGCAAAACACGAAGATAAATGGCAAAGGAATACCCTACCCCCTAAATCGACCCTTGCGATTCCAATGGTGGCCTCATTTTCCCTAAAAGTGTATGTATAGGCGGTTCGATCGTCTGATTCAAAAAGCCTAGCCATGGCAAATCGTGATTCCCGTATAAGCTTTGAAGCGATGGCCCGGATCCATCATATGCAACCTCATGAACACAACCAAATCGTTAAAATCAATTGAAAGCAACGGATAATAAAAATGCAAAAATCGAGAGTTTTGAATATGTATGTATGTATATGCATCGATTCGACTTGCTTTGATCAATGATAAGTATACTTACTCAAACCTACCTCCGAAGACAATGAGATGGTTTTGATGGTGAAAGTGGCATTGTATGGAATTCGATTTTCAAAAGTTTTGAGAAAATTTTGCAAGAATAAGGGTTTGGCTTGAGCTAGGGTTTAGTCCTTGTCTTGTTGCATTGCTTGGTATTTATAGGAGTTTTGGAAGAGAAAAACAAGGAAAAAGATTGGAAATTGAATGTGCAAATATTTTCTTTGAAAATCAAATCAAATTTTGAAGAAAATATGATTTTCTCATCAATGCCATAGCTTGCCGAATTTGGTAAATGGTGTGGGCTTTCTTGGACATTAAGAGATATAAATCAACTCAATTGAAAAAATAACTTAATTTTCATATTTTACATAATTTATTTTTGAATTAAATGTTGTAAAATTCAAATATAAATCATGAAAATAGAAAATCACCAATGCCAAGCATTTATGGGTCAAGAATATCATTATGAACAAGTTTGGATCAAAAGATTGTAGGCCCATTTGGAAAATTTTGCATTTTGACCAAAATGTCCTTTTGTGCAATTGTCCAAAATTGCCCAACTTCTGAATAGTGTGTCTTGCTCAATTTTCCACATTTTGAGTGTTCTTGGACTTTTGAAAGCTCTAAGAGTCCTCTAACCAATGTCTTTGGTCTCATCTCAATTGGAGTTACCATGCTCAATATATCTTCAAATCAAAAGTTGACTTTTGTTGACTTTGAAAATGACACAGTAATGTTTTGAGCCATACCTCTCAAATGAAGCATTTTTGGACATTCTTGTGAGACATGAAGTTGTAGAAATTGAATTTCCTTCAAAACAAGAGGTGGTGGAAAAATTTACGAGAAAGTATGAGAAGGTTATGATCGGTCAAAGTTGATTGACTTTTCATCTAGAAACCCTAATTTAGAAAGTTTGACTTTTGGGCAAATCTTGAGTTTTCTTGATGAATCATGATCAACCCTTGATCAAATGATGAATATAACTTCAAAATGAGGATGTTGACCAAAAATCGAAGTTTTATTGTATGTTGACCACGATTGACTTTTTGTCCAATCTGATTTTCAACCATCGAGCAATTATGCGAGGAAACTTGACTTGTGAAGCTTGAAACTTGACATGGAGAATCTTTGAAGCATATGAGGAGGCATGAAGAACATTGGAGATGTTGGAAGCCCATCTTGACTTGAGAGATACCCAACCCTAGTTTGGGTTGATTGTCTAGGAGAGAGTTTGTCTGATCAACTCTTGAGGAGTCTTTGAGTATGGATGTGTGAAATCTTTTCAGAAGATGGAGGGCAAATTTTGGGGTATGACAACGGCGATGTGTACTCGCAACCCCAGTGAGACCTTTCTGTATACCTTATTCTCTGCTTCTGTTGCCTCGTTATATCTCTTTCTGAAGGATTTCTTTCTGGAAAATGATGATATTAGTTTAGATGGGTATTGTTCTGTGTTTGGTTTTCTGGTCAATCTTGTTCTGGGTTTTGGCTTGATAGTGTTTAGTATGCTGTTAGGGTTTTGTTTCTGATGGATTTCGGCTAGGGTTTTGTGAATAGTAGCTGCTTTGTGTTATAAACTTCAATGTTTTATCATCGAACTTAGGGTTTTGGTTGATCGATTTTGAAAAACAAGGCCTCCCCAATGCTTGATGGGCTTGCATCCTTTTGTTGGGTGATAATTTTGATTTTTGGCTGTTTGATCTTTGTCTTGCTTTGTGTATTCGATGTCTTGGTTGTGTAATCTTGTTTTGGTAAAACTTGCCGAAAGGACGTATACCCTTGCTGCCTGTATAAGGCTACTGATCTTGTCATGCCAAAGCATTTTTATATGCTTTTCCTCATCTTCTTTCCACCTCTATTGTGAACCAAGGGTACCCTTGAGGATTTGCAATAGTGAGCTTCTGACCGATGATTTGTACATGAGGCCTCGGTTTTGATCGAAACCCCACCTGACACGATTAGGAAGAAAATCCTAATGATGAGATAGAAATTGTGTATTGTCTTGTAATATTCTTTGTCCATTTATTACTAACCAAGTTTCTTTGTTTGTTTCATGGCGAATGATGGTGCAAGCTCGGGAAGCGGCGAAAGAAGGTTAGTCAAGAAGGCACGGTTCGAAGATAGAGCGAGGAGACATAGAAGCCAAGAACAACAACACTCCAGTAGGAAATAGGATTAGGACATAGCATTAGTAACATTTGCTGGGACTCAAAGCTTGTAATCTAGGAACTTTTAGAGGCTTGAAATTTTGTAATGTTACAAATTGATTGACATTTAATGAATTCAATGACTCATGTAGCATTTGTATAAACTATAGTCAAGTGAGCGTTGAATTCGGAGCTTGATTCTACCTTAAGCGAGTGTCCTTTTGAATTCGAACAAGATTTTGAAACTTGAATGTCAAGGAAAGGAAATGGAATGTTGAATGAATTTGTTTGGCTCTTTGGATTGAAACTTGTATCTTAAGATTTGACAAATTGTAACATGTAATTCGATTAGTGTCCTTGTACAATAGGAAACCTTTTTAGAACAATCTTGGCAATCTTGGAATTTTATAAACACAAGCTTGGAGAAATATACAATTGAATTCTTGATTGTGTAAAAAAAATTGGAAATTCATTATGCATCAAATATCCCAAAATTTTTTGTCATGAACCAAAATTAAATTGGTCAAAACAAAACATGTTGAAATATTGATAATCAAATGCATCAATTCCTACTTCACTCTATAGTTCCAATTTGTAGTCTTAGACCAAGCGGTAGTAACATAGTTGTTGCATTTTTAGAACTTGAATCCTCTTGAATTTCCGGCCACAGCTTCCATGTTTATCCGTTCATGTAGAAATCAGGAGCCTTTGCTACTTGAAACAAAATTGAAACTCTAAGTTTCAAATAAAATTCTTGATTCAAAACTTTAGTCGACAGCGATTTCATGATTCTTTAAGAATTGAGCGATAGATTCCACTTGAAATTAATGGGATTATCACCGCATTTCCAAGTCGAAACATATTCGGTAGTAGAAAGATTTGAAACCAAGCAGATTCCATAAGGAAACTTCTAAGTTTTTCAAAGAATGCCTTGAGTCTTGTGAAGCGATGAGCGACGGAAAAAATCTAAACACATGGCAACTTGACATTCGTAAATCTTGTAAGCAAACCCTACGGATGAATATTTTCACATACATCAACTATACAAACGAATAAAGTTGCGAGCAAACCAAATTCACTAGAATGGAATTGTTGATCAATAAGCGGATAATCATAATCCACCCTTTTACATCTTGAACAATGAACTTGAAACAACAAAACCCAAACTCGTGATGAATTGATCTCACGAATCGGAGGTAATAACATTCAAAATAACGGACTCGTAGCTCCATCAGAGCAGACCATTCAATTCAACAATCGAACACCAAGCCCGAAAGCGGATAGATATGAGCGAATAAGATTTAACATTAAACCTCGTCATTTTCAAATATCCCAAATTGGTGAAAACACCCGCCTTTTACGCTCAGGAGAAATCTTTGGAATCTACTCAATCCGTAACCATAGACCCGGTGATATGAATGCATGTGAGTGTTATGATAAATCGAAGCCTAAACCGGATAAAACCGAGATAATGCTTGGAGAAACCATCTATGAAGGAAAACCTTGTGTTGAGGGTGTTATCAACGGGACATCAATATGTGGAAGTGGAAATCGTCTTTCGGACTTGCTTTGTTTATATCTCGGTAGTCCACACATACGTACTTTGCCATCCTTCTTGGAGTGCAGGCACACGTTCGTAACCCATCGTGGATAAATGTGACTAGGAAACCGACATTGAGCTGTTTCATAACCCGGCTTTGATTTACTCGGACATCTCGGGCGCATCTGACAGACATACACTTCATAGGGAGAAAACCTTCTTTCGTCGGTAGTCGGTGAACCACAATGTAAATTTCTAAACCTGGCATGTCTTCGTAGGACCAAGCAAAAATCTCGATATAATCTCGCAGCATCTGGACCAATCTCTCTTTGACATTGCTCTCAAGACCTGCTCCTATCTTGATTTCCTTTCTGTCTTCGTTAGTACCTAGATTCACAACCTCGACTGGCTCCTCGTGTGGTTGTATAACCTGTTCTTCCTGTTGTAGTAGCCTGGCAAGTTCTCCTAGAACTTAACAATCTTCCTCACCTCCGTCTTTGGCTTGGTAGATTGGAAAAATATGGAAAATTGAGCAAGATATAAATTGTGCAAGTTGAGCATTTTTGAGGAGGTACATGAAGAAAAATAGTTGGCAAATTTAAGTTTTTTCTAAATGGGCCTAAGTTTTCATGATCCAAACTTATTCTTGAGATTATCCATGACCTCTACACTCCTTGCCACGCCTCTTCCTTATTTATTTAATTTATTTTTGAATTAAATGTCTAAAATTCAAATTTAATTAAATAAAATATAAAAATAAAAGATAAGGTAAGTTGGGCTTGATATTTGCATGGCTTGGGGTCCAAGATAGCTCATTACAAGCTGTCAATTTCGTGCAAGGAGAATCAAGGCAAGATTGACCCATTTGTGGAAAGATTTTATAAAATTTTCAATCAAATATTTTTGCATTCAAGGCAATATTTTTCCACTCAATGCTTGACCTAATACACTCTCCTATATATACTTAGCATTCTCACAAGACACAAGGACGATTTCTGACCTCTTACGGATAACTTGACCTCTTACAAACCCTAGAAATCTCTCAATTTTTTCTCAAAACTTGCAAAATCGTGTTTTGATTTCCAGGAAGATTCAAGCCATTCTAACCACTCATTCGTGTTCCTGAAGTTCCCAGGGGTTGATTCATATCATTACATGACCCCAGAACACTCCAGATGAAGCCTCCCACGCTGCTCCGATTTGGTAAATGTCACAAAATCGTTTCTCTTTATCCATGCATTAATAACTGTTTTTCTGTGTTTGTATGATCTCAGGATGTTGTTTAGAACAGGTACAACATGTTACATGTGAGCTTTAGGGCTTAAATCCCATGATGCCATGGTTAGGGAATAGGAGCTGTGAGTTTCGAACCCACTGATATAGGGACTTTCAGGCTATAAAAATACCACCATTGGATTCCTAAGTGTTAGTGTTTTTAAGTTGGCATTAATTTTGGTAAAACTAGGCTTTAGCAATGTCATGATGGATGTCATGACATTCAGAGATTGAAGATAAATCCTACCTGCTAAGGATGTTAAAACTGATTTCAGGCTGGAAGCTAAAGGCATCTTGGAAATTCTGACAGTCGATGTCATAACGAGATGTTATGACATTCGGTGTGTTTTACGATTACCAATCTGTTTGTTCTGAGATTTTCGGGAAGTTTGTTGAGCTGCTAAATATTGTTTTTGTTATTAGAAAGCATGCTCGGTGGCTGCTAGGTTAATCTTAATTAAACCTAAATTGGTTGTTGAAAAGACCATGTTTTAGGATTAAATTAAGTGAACCCTAGATATCTTTATGGAAGCCGGCGAAGTTTAGGGCGCTTCTATAAAAGGAATTCAACCACTATTGTGATCGCCCTTGGAATGTATTGAAGAGATAGCGACTTGTTTTTGTGTCTTTATTAGGATTTATAACGATTGGTATTTGTAATTCTAGTTTCTCTTGTGAGCCAAGCAACTATCAATTGATAAGTGCATTGGACTAGGATTTGTTTGTAAGGTGGTTTATCACTCAAAGCTTTAAAGCACGCAGTGTTTGTCTCTTGATTGAAAGCTTTGAGCGAGATCAAGATAGTTTATTGAAGTGTGTCTTCATTCAATTAGTCGATAGGTTGATATCAACTGCTTTGTGATTGAGGGGAGTGAGTAGGTACTCGGATCTAAGTAGGACTTAGGTTGAAGTTGCATTGGGTAGGTTTAAGTGAAGGAGATAAGCTGGTGGTTTATTCACAATTAATTCTACTAATAGTGAATTTCCTCCACGGCTTGTAGCCCCGGATGTAGGTGTAGTTGAACCTTTGGCGGGTAAACAACTTATTGTGTTCTTTATTATTTATATTTCTTTGTGTAAATTGTTAGCAGTGTCGAGATAGTGTGTCATAAAATTCTCTGTGACATCACGTATCTGCGAAATTTCAATTGGCATCGGGCGGGCACCACCTTGTTATTCAGGTGAGATCTAGGGATAATAGTTTACGGCGTAATGGATAAAGAAGGCGGTTGGAGGAAGACCTCCTATTCTAGATGGGTCTAATTATGATTCTTTGGAAGCCTCGTGTGGTTGCCTTCTTAAGATCGGTGGACATTAAAGCTTGGAGAGGCTGTGACAAAGGATGAAAACATCCACCAAGCTTGAGAAAGATGGGACTCGTCTTGAAACACGAGGAGGAATGGAGCAAAGAGAAGAAGAGCTAGCTCTAGGGAACTCTAAAGCATTGAATACCTATTCAATGGCATTGACAAAAATATCTTGGGCTGGTTCATCAATGTGAGCTAGCCAAGGATGTTTGGGACACTCGAGAACTACTCATGAGGGACATCAAGGTGAAGATGTCAAGACTTGGATGCTCACTACCAAATTTGAGAATTTGAAGATGAAGGAAGATGAGACTATTCATGAATTTCACATGAATATTTTGGAAATTACCAATGCCTCGGGAGAACTTGGTGAAAAGATGTCGGAAGAAAATTTGGTGAGAAAGATTCTCGGATCCTTGCCTAAGTTTGCAATGAAAGTCCTTTGCAATAGGAGGCTCAAGACATCAGACACCTTGAAGGTTGAAGAACTTATTGGATCCCTTATGACTTTTGAGATGGGAATCGGTGAAGCGGTGACAAGAAAAACAAGAGCATAGCACTTGTATCCAACGAAGAGGATGCAGGTGGAAGATGAAGAGAAGATATCGAAGCTATAGCCATGCTTGGAAAGCAGTTCAATAAGCGTCGGAGGTTGATCTAAAGTCAAGGTCAAATGTCAGGACATTCCATCGACATTAGCGGATCTTATGACTCGGCGGAAGATCAAGTCGGAGGAAAAAGGAAGTCAAAGCGGTAGAGTCAATGTCATGGATGTGAAGGATTTGGACATATTAAAGTGAATGTCCTACCTTTCTTAAGAAACAAAGAGGAATGAATGTTACTTGAGTCGATGGTGAATCAAGTAGTGATATTGAAGAGAATTAGCCAACCTTGTCCTTGCATCTTACGAAAGTGGCAATCGATAATGACTCTAGTGATGAGGAAGTGACCTTTGAAGAACTTGCTAATACTTAGAAGAAAGCGTGTATCGAAGTGGTGAAGTATGTGACAAAATGAAAAAGCAGAAAAAAGGCGATTGAGAAGTTGGAGGCGAAAATGTGAGGCGGAAGGCGAAGAAGGAAAATACAATCATAAGTCATCTCAACGGTGAGATTATAGTGTTGAATTCAAGCTTGATCATATGAATAAGTACATCAAGATGTTGACAAATGGGCGATAATGGAAGAAATTCTTGACTTGGACAAAATCTTTGAAATAAGCATAGTCTAGGATATGTGGTGAAAAAGGCACTGTTAGTGACAAGAAAAAGAAGAGGCATGGGAAACCAAAGCGGAGCGGATGTCTGACAAAAGCGAAATGTTCTGGCTCGGGGCATGTATGTCATACCCAAAATTTGCCCTCCATCTACTCAAAGTTTCATACATCTATGCTCGAGGATTCCTCGAGGTTGATCGAGACAGACTCTCTCCTAGACAATCAACCCAAACTAGGGTTTGGTATCTCTCAAGTCAAGATGAACTTCCAACATCTCAATGGCCTTCATGCCTCCTCATATGCTTCAAGATTCTCCATGTCAGTTTCAAACTTCACAAGTCAAGTTTCCTCAGACAATTGCTCGGATGGTTGAAAATTAGTTGTATTGGACAAAAAGTCAAGCTGTGGTCAACATCGGTCGAACTTCATAATTTTTGGTCAACATCCTCATTTTGAAGTTACATTCATCATTTGATCAAGGGTTGATCATGATTCATCAAGAAAACTCAAGATTTGCTCAAAGTCAAACTTTCTAAATTAGGGTTTACAGGTGAAAAGTCAACGAACTTTGTTGATCATAACTTTCTCATACTTTCTCGAAATTTTTCCACAAAGCTCATTTTGAAGGAAATTCAATTCTCTACAACTTCATGTCTCACAAGAATGTCCAAAAATGCTTCATTTGAGAGGTATAGCTCGAAACATTACAGTCATTTTCAAAGTCAACAAAAGTCAACTTTTTGTTTTGAAGATATATTGAGCATGGTAACTCCAATTGAGATGAGACCAAAAGGGTTGGTTAGAGGACTCTTAGAGCTTTCTAAAAAGTCCAAGAACACTCAAAAATGTAGAAAATTGAGCAAGATGAATCATTCACAAGTTGGGCAATTTTGAAAGAATGCACAAAGAGATACTCCTAAAAATCAAAAACTTTGCAAATGGGCCTACTTTTCTTCATCCTAACTTATTCCTCATGCAATTAGGAATATCAAGCCCAATACCACGAATTTGTATTTTATTTTCCTATTTAATTTGGAATTTATTCATTTAAATACAAATTAAATTGAAAAAATAAAGTATAAAATCAAATTAATTACAAATTTGATTTTATTTCTTCTTTGTGATCAATCAATTCATTAAAAGCCGGCAAATTGAAATTGGATCAATATGGGAAGATTAGATTGAAAATTGACCAAAGTTTGAAGATTTGATTTTTGCAAAAATCAAATTTGATTATCATGGATTATTGATCAATTCTTTCCCAAAACAATGCCAAATCCTTCGATGCTTATACTTGATGCATACCAATTGCAAGAAGACGAAAAAATTGCTCAAAAACCTATTCTCAACTGAAAAAACCGTGGTACACACAAGCAGTGGCAGCCCTAGTTCCGGTCGATTTCAATCAATTTTGGGTGTCCAACACATTCCTTGACATCTCGAATCGATTCAGACCTTCACTTTGATCCAACCATCCAGAATCGTGAAAAAATTTGGTTTGTTCTTGAAATTTCAAAAATCGTATTTAATTTTCATGCATCTTTAACATGTTTTGTGTTTGTTTTGTGATTAGTAGGAAGATTGCAAGCTTGGGTACTTTAATTGCATTTTCATGGCGAGCTCAAGATGCCATAGTTAGGGTTCTGAACACGTTTAGGGTTTTTCTTAAATGGAAAAATTGGACTATAAGACCTATACCGTTGTAATGATCCGGGATCGAACCATGCTTTTAGAATTCATTTATATTATGTATACGGATTTTTGATGTTGCCGAGGACTTAGCGTCGAGCAATGGCCTTCTTCAAAATTCAAATCGGGGGCGATGAAGCTTGGCGGGCGAGGAGACGGGAGATGACACTTTCTTTTTTCGATCAGTTTTCAAACACGGATCACGCACATGGCGTAGTGGTAAAAGCGTGCCTTTTTCGGGATGCTCTCATATGTCTCGATTCGAACCATGTCGGGACCATTTGGTTTTCTCTTTACAAAACTCATATTTTCTATTTTCTAATTGTTTTAATATTTTGCATTTTATTTCAATTCTTTTCATAATTTTATTCTGCATTAAAAACCATCAAAATTATTTTTCTTTTGCATTTATTTTCGAAAACCTTTATTTAATTTATAAAATTAAAAATATAATTTTGCATATATTTATTTTTATTCATAATTTTGCATTTAAATCATTATAAATTCATTTTAAATTATTAAATTGCATCTAAAAATCCCAAAAATTATTTTAACATATTTACATTATTTCCAGCATGTCATATTTTTCCATTAAAATTTGCATTTTCTAACATTTTCTATTATTTCGATTTCATCATATTTTAGATTTCTAGATTCGTTTCACGAGGTTAATCAGTTAGACGATTCTTCCGTTTTCATTTTACTTTTCAATAATGTAATTTATATGGGATGTAATAGTTTAACTTAGGATTTTATTTTCCGCATTTTTAAATTATGTATACGCCCCAAAGCCATGTAATAGCGTAGGGATTTACTTTCCGCATTTACATTCCGCATTTACTTTTCGCACCTTATCGATTGCTAGTAACTAGGCGTGTGGCAGACTAAAATTGAACTTAGCCCACTAATTTGCAAGATAAAATATAAAATCAACACACCTCTCTCACACACGCTTACCCTTGGGTAATTCTCTCTCGTTGCCTTACAATTAAAATGGTCATGTCCCTCGAGCGTAGAGGGTATTCTAGCAGTTGCCTTCAAATAAATCATCATAGTCCCTTCGATACAAAGATCATAGACCCATGATGTAGCCTCACGAATATGATCTCGGCCCTCGATTGTCGCCTCTGAAAATGATGATAGTCCTTGAATGTGCTAGGATACTTCCTACAAGTTGCCTTCTATGACCATCCGATGTCCCGAATGTCCATACATCCTACAGATGAGCTACCTACTAACTAATGGTGCGGCTGGCGCTATTCTAAAGGGCGTAGAAATGCAACGACCAAATTAAAGTGGGTAATAAGTCTCCTAGTTGCAGCTCTGCAAATACTTTTCACACCACACTCTTTTTCAAAATTCAAATTCTTTTCAAAACAAAACATTTCGAACACTTTGTATACACTCCTACATGAGTCATTACAAAGTCAAAGCGAAATGCCATCTTTCAAAATATTTTTGTCAAACACACAAAGCAATTTTAAAGTGATCTAGAGCAACTAAGAGCCCATAGAATAAACTACGGATGGAAGGGGTGCTAATACCTTCCTTTTCATAACCATTCTCGAACTCAGAATCTAAACAAAGGTCTTTTTACGTACTTTTACCTTCCCTTAATTGGATAAAAATAAAAGTCGGTGGCGACTCTTGCTATCCACATTTGGATACAAAATCCTACAAAATCAGTTCAGGTGTTACAATGTAGATGCAAAGAAATTTCGCGATATGGGAAGAAGACCAGACCTAATAGGCCAATGTCAAAGATGTCACAACATTGGGGTCAACATCGGGATCGAGAGAAACATGAATAGAAGTTTCAAAGATGGAGATGTCACCATTGTGGAAGGTTTGGACACAAAAACCCTACTCTTTATAGGTTACATGGGTACCTGTCGGACTCCTATGTTAAGCCTAAGAACATCAAAAGTACCCTACCTTTCAAAGTGGAAGGAGAGGCGCAACATTGATAGCACACACCTCTCGGAGTGTACGCCAAGGAAGATTGGTACTTTGTGATGGGTGTTCCAAGCATATGATTGGGATAAAAACCTTGAATAATGTCAAACCTCATCTACCGGCTTTGTTACTTTTGGGGATGGAGCTAAAGGAGAAATCAAAGGTGTTGGAAACTTGGGCTGTGTGGAGTCCCAAATCTAAATAGATGTTCTTTGGTAAAAACGATTGCTAACCTCATAAGCATAGTCAGCTATGTGATATGGTTTAAAGTCAACTTCACGAGCACGAATGTCTTGTAATCAATGATAAATAAGTTGTTATGAGAGGTGGATCAAAGGACAAGCGCTACATGTGGGAATCAAGAACACAACCTCTCTTACATGTGCTCTGGACAAAAGGATGAAAAGGAGGTAAAGCTATGGCATCAAAAACTTGGACATCGCATCTCGGAGGAATGAAAAAGATCATCACTATGGAGGCATCGAGGAGGGATACCAAAACTTCACGTTGATGAAGGAAGAGTGCGTGGTGAATGTCGGGGTTGGAAAGCAAACGAGAATGTCACACCCAGTGTCTGAACATCGACCACTTCAGTGCTAGAGGCTGCTACACATGGTTTGATGGAACTATATATGTCAGGTTGAAAGACTTGGTGGGAAAAAGATGATGCTATGTATGTTGTGGATGACTTCTCGGTTAC